>PVJI01001158.1:39004-197753 GCA_004026765.1 Micronycteris hirsuta | reverse complement strand
TGAACTCAATGTCTGATAGTTGGCTTGCCTCTGTTTCATTTATCATTCTTTCTGGGGCTTCCTCCTTTCCTTTCATTTGGGGATTGTTTCTTTGTCTTCCCATTGTTTGTGGGATTCTTCTTGCTAACCTCTGGTTCTTAAACTGATCTGTGAAGTTCTCTGAAGCAGCGAAGTTAATTTTGTGTCACACTCTGTTTTTCGGGCTGACTCTTGTCTGGGTCTCACTCTATTCTCTTCACAATTCCAGGTTTTAATGTCTCACCTGTTGATAAAGAAGTGAGGGGAAGGGAGATAACAAAGGAAAAGAAAGCAAAAGAGAAGGAAAAAGAAAGATAAAGAAGAAAATAATTTGAAAATAACCTAAAATAAAAAAAATAATAAAAAATAGGAAATAAAAGGAAGAGAAAACTAGGAATACCAAATGAAGGGAAGGTAGAAGGAGTTAAAAGAATATAGAGGGACAGATAGGAAGGAGGGTGGGGAAAAACAACCAAAGAAGCAAAGAGAAAACGATAGAAATAAAAAAAAAATAAAAAAAATAAAAATAAAAGACTTTTGTTGGCTGGCTTCAACAGCATCAGGATGGGAAGGTATCAGACTTCTCCTGCTGTCTTCCTGAGCTGCACTCTCAGCTGACGTCCCGCCTCCAGCCTAGTTGCCGGGAGTTTGCAGCACCTCCTCTGGGGCGCCTGACTTCCACCCTGAGTCAGAGTTTATGAGGTCTGTGTCTCCCGTCAGTGGGTTTCAATGTAGCTCCTCTGTTTCTCCCGCACAGAGGGACTCAGCACCTCAGGTTTGGGTTGTGTCTCAGGCCCTCCAGGTGTGAGCTCCGCGCCCCTGCATTCGCCGATCGCTTTTGTCTCTGGAATCGGGGCTTGCAAGCCGCAGGCCTGGGCGCCCAGTCGGGCACTTATGCCAACCGCCCCCAATTAGCTCCACGGGGTGCGCGCCCAATCCAGGAGCTCTGGGGTTGGGTTTGCCTTTCAATTCAGACTCCAATTCCTCCCGCTGGGATCCCCACCCTCTGCAGATCAGTCCCCAGGTACACACCGACCTCCGGACTGCTGGGGACCAAGGCTCTTCCAACAGACGCGCGTGTCTGCTTTGGCAACTCACACACCCCAATCCAGCTCCCTCCCACGGAACCTGGAGCAAACCGGGAAGCTGCTGCAACTGGATCCGCAGACCTCCCGGCTCCCCGTGAGGCCCGGGGGACCCCTTCCCTCCGAAGCAGTCTTCCTACCTGCTGATCTTTCAGTTTTATGCGCAGTCCTGGTTTCCAATCTTCCCCCACACCGGAATACAGCTGGGTGATCGCTCTGCTCCTCAGAAAATCGGCCAGATATTCCGCCAGTGGGTCGGAGGAAAGCGATCACGCTTCTTCCTTCTCCGCCGCCATCTTTCGCCCCCCTTAATGCAAAATTTGATGTAGATTCATTGGTCTACTTGCTCAGTCAATTTGAATGTGATGGCCACATACTACACATGCTCACTCAGCTGGTGAGTACCATCCCCACTGACTAGTGCAGTGAAATCATCATTGATCAGGCATGCACATTCCAGTCCACTCTCCTTGGCTGCCAGGTTACATCGATGTTGCACAAGCCATTCTCTTTCTATTAACAATGGCTGTATTTTTTCTGGACAGACTTTATGTATCTCTTGATAATTACATTCAACTGTAGTGATACCTACTGCTATTCTCTTAAACATTTACATACGCAAACTCATTAATTTTTTCAGTTTTATTAACTGCAATTGTCATATAACAATTTGTTAGTTTAAGGTGTACAGAGTGTTGATTTGATACACACATATGCCAAAATGATTACCACCGTAACATCAACTATACTTGCACATGTCACATAATTACTCTTTCTTTTTTGTAATGATACCATTTGATCTATACTCGTAGCAACTTTTAATTATATATATTGCAGCATTATTAACTATAATCACAATGTTCTCTGTAAGATCCCCAGAATCTATTCATCTTATAGCTATAAGTTTGCTGTCTTTAACAAATGTCTCTGAATTTTCCATACCTCCCAGCCCCTGGTAATGACTATCCTAGTCTCTTTCCATAACTGCACCTTTTTATGGTCTTCATGTGAGTGATATCATACAATACTTTGCCTGGCTTTGACTTGTTTCACTTTGCTTTATACTCTCAAGATCCCATCATGTTGTCACAAACAGCAGGGCATCCTTATTTCTCATGACTCAGCAATACCCTGTGACACACACACACACACACACACACACACACACGACATCTTCTTTATCCATTCATCTGTAAATGGACATTTACATTGTTTTGTAACTTAATTTTTAATGCTGCAGTGAGCACGGGAATGCAGATATCTGTTCAAGATCCCATTTTCTTTTCCTGTGGATATATACCCAAAAGTGGGAATTCTTGATCATATAGTAGTTCTATTTTTAATTTCTTTAGAAATTTCCATTTTGTTTTCCACAGTGTCTGCACTAATGTACATTTCTACCAATTAAACATTTGCAAATACATAATCATTATATTGTATAGTTTTTCTATGACTTTAGTCAATTAATAGTCTCAGTGACTGCACCTAGCTTAGTTTTAAGTAACTGAAATAAAGAGAAATTTTTGTTTTATTTTTATAACATGAACCACCTCAAGGCTTTCCCCTGATGTTCTGCTGAAACTTCCTAAATATACAAAGCAGGACCCCAAAAAGCCATGGAATTTATTTATAAAAATTGTATATTTATTCTTACATGTTTAAACTTCAGTCACCTTCAAAGTCTTCTCCATTTGATGCAATATACCTATCCAGACATTTTTTTCCCACTGCTCAAAACAGTTTTTGAAGTCATTGATTTTGATGTCTTTTTAGTGCTTCTGCCATTTTTTGTTTCACCTCTTACACATTGGAAAAACATATCTGTTTAAGAACTTTTTTCATCTGGGGATAAAAAAGAAAAGCCACTCAGGGCAAGATCAGGTACATAGGGAGTGCGGGGTGTGGGTGTCATGTTATTCTTGGTAGAAAACTGGTGAACTCTCAGTGCCAGTGTGGGCAGGCACGCTTGTAAATCACCCATCATGAAATGATGATGAGTCTTGATGGCAAACATGTTGAGTCTTCAGAAAGGTTCACTGAATCCAAACACAGCCTCTCTCAACAACACCAGTTGACACACTGATACAGATGAGTTCCTAGGACACCCACCTACTGAGGGAAATCTGCACTACAAGGGGCCCGCCCTCCAGCAGATAGTTCTGTGTTTGTTTTATTTTTTTGGTCCCCTTGAGTATTAGATTTTTACATACCTGTTATATTATAATTGTAACTAGAGCAATATTTTTAATTATATAAAGATAATTTGAATTGTTATTATTAATGACCAGATTATAGAGAAAAATAAAAAGTATATCCCAAAACCAGTATAATATCTTTAAAAATACATGAAAAATTTTAGTCAATACATTCATTTTTATCAAAACATAATGATTTTTAAATGCATATCATATTCTGCACTTTATTTTTTCTTTTTAAAATTTTATCAATATTTATTTATTTACTTATTTTTAATATTTATTATATTTTTTCATTACCATTTAGTCCCTTTATACCCTCATGCCCCAGCAATCACCACACTGTTGTCCATGTCCATGAGTCCTTTTTCCTTTTTACTCAATCCCTTCACCCAACCTGCCCCTGCCACACTAGCTATCATCTGTACTTTAGAAGTTTCCCTTCTACTCTCTTGAAATCCCTGAGGCTTATGCAGATGCCCAGGAGGGATTTGTGGGGCTTCCTGTCTAACATTTATAACCAATCTGTTCTTTCTGAGCTAGCAGTGTCTTCATTTTAAATTTATGGTCATAACAATGAGCTACTATTTATTGAGATTCTACTGTATGTGAGATGTACTTTGTACTAGTTGCTTTAAAAATGTTATGTCATCTAATTATTGCCACATCACTGTGAACTGGTTGTTCCTATTTTTTTGTTATTTCACTGATGAGAAAAGGAGGCTCATGGAGGTTAATTTTCCCATTTTCATTTAGCTTATGGAGGGCAATATCAAAATTTGGGTTTTTTTCATACTTTCAATAGGTCATCTAACTGTATTATAATTAGTTATTTCTTTATAAATATTTATTTCACATACTTTAGTATGGGTAAAACGGAAATTTGTCCATCTTGGTATATTTAGAAATTATTTTAATTTCTAACACTTTAAGGCAATAAAACATGACATAGATTAGTAAGATGTTGCAGCCCATAATGCATAACTGTTCTGATAAATGTTTATCACAAAAGTCCTTAAACAGTCCAATTAAACTTATCCACTATTTTTAAAGCCATTACTGCAATGTCAGCTATAACACAATTCTCTAGGTCTCTGTAAACAGAGATTTGTGAGCATTGTAGCAACAGAGATAGGGCATTTTCTTTGTGCACCAAAATACCCTGAAGTTCTCTTGCCTCAGTGGTAACCAAGCTGGCAATCTGCTGGGGGAGGGGAGGCATGGTTAAAGAATTAGGAAAATATTCCCATGTGAAACCATCTCAGCACAGAACTCTGAAATTGTGTACTTGGACCACTGGTAGGCAGAAGTGTTGCATCCGTGTTTGAATGTCTGAATCATTTGCCTCTGCAAAGAGAGAGCCAGGTACATGTTGGTTCAGATGACCAGGAAAAATAGTGAAATGCAAAACTGGTAAAATTATACAGAAAATCTTTTTCTTCAGGATCACTTAAGGAGCATAGGACAATAAAGTATCCAAGTGTTTTCTAGACAAGAAAGGATGAAGGATGATGAGAATGAAGTTAGGAAATGGAGAATCTAGGTAGTACAAACCATGTCACAGAAGAGTGACCAGTCTGTCTTGACAGAGGCTCTTGTATGGGAGAAGCAGATGATCCTAAGGGTTTGAAAGCACCAGCATGGGGCGCCTTGAAAAAATGGATAAGGAGTTTGGAAGTTAAGATGTAGCTTGTAAGGAACCATTGGACAATTTTGGCAAAACAATCAATCTTTTGAAAAGAATAGTGTTTTAGGAAAAATTATCTGACTGCAACCAAGAAACTGCATTTAAAGATGGAGACAGGGAGTAGCACAGTTTCTAGGGTATAGCTAGATGATGTAATGAAGTAGAATAGGATTATTAAGATAGGAATATTAGGAATCGAAATGTACTAAAGCACAATAACAATTAGGATAATTTGGTAATACTCAGAATTGTATTGAGGTTGACATGTCTATTATAAATGTTATGACTTCAAAAAGTTCTCTGACATTGATGTCATGTTAGAAATTGCAGTCTGCAACACAGAAGAGAGAGTGTGGGGGTGAAAACGGAGTAGGTTGATGTCGAAGTGATTGCTGGGAAAATCCTTTAGCTTGGAAAAGAAAGTAGGCTAACACTGAACTAGAGAATACGTCATTTACTGTCTTTGGGGAATTTGAAAATGTTTAGATTACGTTGCTTACCTATAGCTTTTTACAAACATCTGTCAGTCTGTTGTTTCTTTAAAAGACCTCTAAAACACAAATAATTTATTTAAAACGTGATTCTGTACATGTATTTGTAGAGGCATCTCTGTTATATTTTCTTTTTTATTTGTTTACCCTCAGTGGGATCAGTTCATTCCTGCGGCATTTTTCACATTTAGCAAGTAGCAGGATATATTGCCTGCTGTACTGCTTTTCCGTTTGGGCTCTAAGGCATTACCATCTTTTCACTTGGGTTAGTAACGCTTCAGCGTGCCTCACAGGTGAAGTGGTAGTACGGCCCACCTATGTGAAAGATTTTCATCTTCATTTTTATTAGCGTGGACTTATAGTTATCATCATAGTGTTACAGCTGACTTTAACTGAGTGTTCTGCTCCCATGAGTGAAGGAATCTCCCATATCTTTGAACAAGGAATTGCTTTTTATCCTAGTGTATCAACGAAAAATATTTTCAAAAAAGGGAATATCACTTTAAATACAGTTTTTCTGAAGGCGTCAACCATGAACCACGGGTGGTTCTTTGTAGTTTGTCAGATGCCAACAAGCTGTCTGGTGGCTTTAGCAGAAAACACAGCGACGTAGTTTTGTTCCCATATATTGCACAAATTACAAGAGTTAAGATTCATAGATACTCTATTATACTATTAATAATCCTTGCATTTAAAAGGTTATATTCATGGTAAAAAGACTGCCCATCAGTTTATGTCAGAATATGTTTAGAAAACAGACTAAATTTCCTCTCACTTAATATGTTCAATTTTCCTGTTATTGCTTATGTGTTTTAAATATGCACTTGCCATTGTTACTGTTGAGTTTGAACCACAATTGAATTGAAATAAACCAAAGCCTTGAAATATAATAATAAAAATCAGTCATGAAGTTGTAACCCAATTTGTGAGCCATACTATATTATAAGTGCAGAAGGTAAAACTATATATTCCCAGAGGAGCAGATTAATAAGTATGATGACCATATGAGCAGGCAAAACAGAAAATTATGTGATAGGAATTAGGAAGATAAAAATCATTTAAAATTAGATTTCCTTGGGTTGGTGATTTTTTTACCTTACCCTAGAGCTTTTTTGGTGAGATATCTCTGCCAATTTGGGGCATGAACTGCTTCATTTTCAAACAAAGCAAATTAACCTCTCTGGTAAACCATCTGACTTATTTCAGAACAATCATACTGTTTACAAAATTTATTACTATTATTTTTGCCAATGGCAAGGAAGAGACCAGTGCTTCAAAGGCAACATTAAAGTTACATTTCCATAGTAAATATGTCACATGGTTTCTGAGAGTGTTACAACGACTGCAAATTTATCATAAATATTATACCCAAAACTGATATATGAGAGAATTCCTTAATCAAATGATACTGTTGATTCTGGCATACTATCATTAGCATGTACCTTGGGTGAGCAAACAGAGACTCTGTATAATCTAACTAATATTTTACTTAAGAAAAACCACCAATGTGATATAATTCCACAAATGAGTGGAATTCTCCATATATGAGAATATAGGCTCAGTAATTCTTGTTCTGCCTATCACATGAAAATATGTGCTACAGGAGATGAGTCAAAATTATTTTGCAGATTATTGTACAGAATTACAAAGGTATATTGAAATCAGTGTTTAAAAAACCTGAGTATTGCACCCTGAAGTGGCTACCCCTGGAAGACAACCCATATACTGTGATTATTTAGTTAGTGGTCAGAGATACACCCCTGGATGTAAATTAAGTATTGAAACAAATCAATAATGAGAAGGTGGACAAAGGACATGTGCTCAGCATAAACCCTGTGGGTGTGCTGTTTGAGGAACTGGATATTAACTTTGGGGTGGGGATTTTTATCACTGAATTGCCATGGCTGTCAGGAAGACTGTGAGTATTTGAAATTAAAAGTTAAAATTTTAAAAATTCTTGCAGATAAAAGTTGTACATCACTTGCTGAAGTTTTACATCTCAGCAATGTTTTTACATACCATAGAATTAGTCCATTATAAGAATAAAGTTTAATGCTATGAGGAAAGTTACGAATTATGCAACCATCACAATGGAGCAGCTTTAGAACGTATCTGTCATCTCCAAAAGTTCCCTCATGCTCCTTTCCTGTCAGTCCCTGCTCCTACTTCCGACAGCAGGCAGCCAGCAGATCTTTTCCATTGTTTTCATTTTCTTGCCCTATGGCACTGGCTTCTTAGCAGTAGGCAGTTATACTTTCCTTTTTCCCAATCTTATGGAAAAGGCACTTCATCTTTCGGCAATAAATTTGAAGTTAGATTTTCATGGGTGTTCTTTGTAGAGCTGAGGAAGTTTCCTTTTAATGCTAGATCTGCTGGTGTTTTTTAATCTTGTTGAGTTTTATTGGATCTTGTCAAATGATTTTGTTGTATCTACTAAAAGGACGGTATTTTAAAGAAAAGGGTTTTCCTCTGGACACTGCTTTAGCTGCAAACCATATATATTGTTTATTATATGCATTCATTTCAGAAAATTTCTAGTTTCCTTCATGATGTTCTCTGATTAACAGATATTTAGATATGTGGCACTTAAACAAATATTTGGGGATATGTCAGGGATTTTACTTCCTGTGGCTGATTTCCAGTTTTATTTTGTGGCCGAAGGACATCCTGGGAATAATCACAGTACATTTAAGCTTAATTGGTGTTTTTTTAATTGTTTAGTGGTGTTTCCTGGGTAATACCTCATATGCACTTAAAATGAATGTGTAGCTTCTGTTGCTGGGTGGAGTGTTCAGGAAATGTCAGCTTTGTCCATTTAGTTGATAGTGTTGTTTTAGTCATTTATGTTTTTACTTATTTTCTATTGTTTTATCAAATATTTAGAGCAGTATATATAAATCTAAAAATGTAATTATTAAATTGTGTTTTTTCTTTCAGTTTTGTTACTTTTTATTTTATGTATTTTGGGATCCATCATTGTATGTTTATACATTTATGATTCTGTCTTCATTATGTATTGACATTATTATCAATAATAAGATTTCTGTCTCTAACAATATTTCATATCTTGAAGTTTATTTCTTTATGTTATGTATCCACTCCAGCTCTCTTATGGTTACCATTTATATGGTATAGCTATTTTTCATTGATGACTTTTATATTATTTGTGTCTTTGAATCTAAAACATCTTTCTTATAGACAGAATACAGTTGGAGATTGTTTTGTGTCCAGGATGACAATCTCTGCTATTGATGCAAGCAGTAATTCTTTCATGTTTCTATAATTTTTGATATGGTGTTTCACATCTGCCATTTTGTCTTTGTTATCTCAAGGTCTTATGGAATTTTGTTTTATTTGCTTTTGTTTTGGTATTTAACAAATTGTTGTTCTGTATTATTTTTCCCATGATTTTTAAATAACAATTGAGGTATGATTTCCATATTCTATACTTTATGTTCATAATTCAGGGGTGTCTTAATGTTTGTTTACAGTTAATACTAACTCTCATCTTTAGTAGCAGACACTGATACACTTTCTGTCTTATCAATTTGTCTTTTCTAGAGATTTCATATAAATGGAATTGTACAACGTGCGGTGTTTTTTATCTGATTTTTTTAACTTATCACGTTGTTTTAAATTCACTGATACTATAGCATACCTCAGTAGTTTGTTTAAAAAATAGCGTTAAATGCTTTTCTGCTATATGACTACATAACATATTTTATATTCTTTCATTAATTAATGTGTATTTCGATCATTCCCAGTTTGCACTATTATAAATAGTCCTGTATTCACATACATTTATTTGTGACATACATCTTCATTTCTCTTGTATGGACTCCTAAGACTATAATTGCTCAGTTGTTTGTAAAGTATCTGCTTAACAATTTAAGAAACTGCAAAACTCATTTTCAAAGAGGTTGTACCGTTTTACATCCCCTCCAGCACTAGTGAACGTTTCCACTCCTCCACGTTGTCACTAACTCTTGATGTGGTCTGTCTTTTTTATTATGTTCATTGTAGTAGGGCTGAACTGGTACCTCATTATAATTTTCATTTGTATTTCCTTAATGACTAACCTTGGTGGTTATTGATTTACATGCATGATAACCATTGATATATCTTCTTTGATGAAATATCTATTCAAATTTTTGGTCCATTAAAAAAATTGTGTCTTTTGTCTTATTGTTGATAATGAGTTGTTTATGTATCTGGTTATAATCCTATTATCAGATGTATACTTGCAAATATTTTCCTCTAGCCTATTATTAGTCTTCTCTATTTCTTACTTTTTTAATGTACAATAGTTATAATTTTAATGAAGTTGATTTTATTAATTGGTTATGGATTATTTTTCTGGTGTCATATCTAAGAACCCTGTGTCTAACCCACAGGTCAGAAGATTTTCTCCTATAATATCCTCTAGAAGCTCTATAGCTTTAATCCATCTATTTAGGTGAGGGATTCATTTGAATTAATTTGTGTGTATGGTTTGAAAGGTCTAAATTCTTTTTTTATTCACACACTGATATCTAATGATCTCACTGCCATTTGCTAAAAATTCGATCCTCTTCCCCATTGAATTAATTTGATGTCTTTGTGAAAAATCAATTGACCATAAATGTAAGGATTTATTTTGTGACACTTAAATTTGCCCTTTTGGTCGACACGCCTATGCTTATGCCAATACCACACTCCAAATTGTTATTGATGTATAGTAGGTCTTGAAATCATATGGTGTAAATCCTCCAATTTAGTTCCTCTTTTTCAAAATTGTTTTGACTATTCTGGGTCTGTTCTATTACCACATATGTTATAGGTCATCTTGTCAATTTCCCCAAAATATATTGCTGGTATTTTGGTGTGGATTTTATTAAATCTGTAGGCAATTTCTGAAGAATTGCTATCATGGCAATACTTATTTTTCAATCTATGACCATAAAATATCTCACTTTATATATAACTTCTTCAATTTTCTCAGCAATATTTTATAGTTTTCATTGTATGTCTTTCACTTTTTAAAATGTATTTCTAATTATTTTAGTCTTAGAAATAATATGAAATTTTTTATTGAGGTTAATTTAAAATTGTTCATTCCTCATATATAGAAATACAACTGATTTTTCTAGATTGTATCATGTCACTACAGGAAACTCATTACTAGTAAAGTTTTTGTTGGGCTTGTTGGATTGGGATTTTCTATATAACAGGATCAAGTTGTCTGTAAATAAAGCATAGTTTTCCTTCCTTCTTTCTAATTGGATGTTTTTAATTTGTTTTGTTTTTCTTTATTGTCCTAGTTATAACCTCCACTGAAATGTTGAATGTAAGTGGTCAAAGTGGATATTTCTTTTAGTGTGACAATTTTTCAAGATATAGACTCAAGTATGTTTGGGAACAAGCTTCTCTTTATATGTGTTTGCCAGTGTAGAGAGATATAGAGATGTAGAGATAACTGTAAAATACTTGTGACAATATTTATTAATGAGATTAAACAGACTAAAATCACTTTCTTTTTACTCCATATGGTGTAACAGCTTTTTATATGTTTTGTTTTGGATTTAGATTATTTAGCAATATTACATATTTTCTTAAGTTACTTTATAGAGAAAAACAGCCTAGATAAAATGAACCGAGACACTTGATTTGTATCCATTTGTGAAATTTTCTGCTCGCTTCTTTATTTTATGACCAATGTTGTTCTATATGAGAGCAATGAATCAGTAGGGGGAAGGAAGACAAAGGAGTGATTTAGTCTAATGGTAAATTACACAAATGATCTGCGGTGAGATTATTAAAAGTCAGTTTGAGCCACCTTTCTATATCTTGTATGAAGGCCTACTTCTCCTTAAGAACTTAATATAATGGGTAGTTTTCACGGGGAACTCAATATTGTACGGTAAACTCAAAGTATTTTTTCATGTTTCATATATGCCATTCACTGTTCAACTCTCCCCCTATATAAAGGAATTTGAATTGTAGGCTATGTCAACTAGGAAGTGATCAAGGGAGTAGGCAACTTGAGATGAGTTATTGTAAGTACAAAATGGCAAGCGATGTTAATTACTAACCCCTTTCCTCAGGCTGACCAAAGGCATTATTCAACAAATGATCTTTGTTTATTACCTCTAGATTTTATGCTTCATAAAACAGTGTACAATAATTTATCCTAAAAAATAAAGATGTAAAGATTCACTTTTGAAAAAGCAATTGTAAATAATTTTTAGTTTCTATGCCAGAAAATATAGCCTTAATAAAGTAGCATTTCTGTCTTAAGATTATTGACATTTTATATATATGGTAGAGACTTTTAATGATATTTCAATCAAAGGAAATAGTTCAGTAATGATACATGAATTAATCGATGCTGATCAAATACATCTACTCTAGTCCATTTTGAATTTCACTTTATGAGTAGCTGTTCGGGTCAAAAGATTAACAAGTTCATAAGTGAGTACTAATAGCATTTCACTTGACTATGCATTTGTATTTAGCTAATTGTACAAGACAATATTGAAAGTACTTCAGGTTGCAATTTATTGTAGTGTAGAATTTCTTGGAGAAGGAACATTGCAGGCAAAACAATATAAATCAAGGCTTAATCAAAATAAACCATGCTACAATACTTAAAGGTGTATTGTTTTTCATGGAACTATGGGAGAAAATACACAAACACTAACAATGACTACATTAAGATTATGCTGAAATAGGAAAATTTTTTAAAAGTAACCAAATTCTATTTTGATTGCTTTATCATTTCTCTATATGCTGTCAAATAATCCTTATCTCTTAGGTAAAAAAAAAATTATCTATTGCTCAGTTTTTTTTTTTTTTTTGTTCATGATGAGGGATAATATTTAATTTTATTTAATTTTTCAGAGTGCCATGCCAACATTACATAGAAAATATCATTATAATTACTTTGTGATGGGATCAATAGGATCTTTATTTGAGGACTCATATTGGTGTTTTCAGTCATGCTACCAAAGAAGAAATAGTTACTTAAATAGACTTTACAGATTGTTAATTTTCAACACTGTTGATCAACAAAATAGTTGATCTTCTCATTTTGTAGTGAACATATGTATAAGCCATAGTCGCCCATGTCCTCCTTTCTGCGCCCAGCTTCACCAGCCCACCTCTTCTGTATGTGCTTAGGAGGCATCTACACTCAGCCTACATCAGATACACTTTCAGGAGGGAATATTTAATTATCCCCTTTCAAACTTAAAGTACTAGAAGCTTTGAGAATAAATTTAAGTGAATGCCTTTAGCATGTTTCAGTGTCATTGTAAATAGTTATCCAGGCAGTTCTCACAGCACATTAATTTCAGGACGAAGACCGTGAGGTTGTGTAAATGATTGCAACCCCGAGTGCACCAGTTAGGAATGAAGCCACGTCTTGGTCTGGATTCATCCAGTAATTCCAGTTCAGTTGATCACTTCCTGAATCCATTCATTTTACCTTACCATATTATTTCTACTTCTCAGGTATTCCATCTCAGTTATTCACCCTATCATGGTTTTTTAAGGAGTATGCAAGGAAAATTATGAGGCTATTAAAAGATACAGTAGCACTTTTGTATTTTACAGTGAACCATAGCAATATTTATTTCTGATACTGATTACCTGTCTTGCAAAATATATGTCCCCATTCATATTTTTGAATGAATTGTATAATATTTTAGTTAATGTGTTTATGCTTTATTAATATAATGCATTGATGATTTTTTTCCTGTTATCCCTTCATAGAATGTGTTTTACAATATACCTCTCTGCAATTACTGTTCAGGAGAACCACAATACAAATACAATTTCTACGGATTACTACATAATTATACTTCAGGTTACCATGTAGTTCAATGACTAATCACCACGTTACTTGCAATTTTTATATCTTGTAAGCCTGCAGTTTAAAAGACAGAAATAATCAGATAATTAGTCTTTGATTACATAGTACTCACCCTGTTCTTAAATGTACTTAAATGGTCAATAATTACCATGTAATTACAGAGCAATTACTGCAGTGCATTCACACCACCATATGTAAGGCACTGTCAGTGATTTCATCCCCTCTGTTTAGGGATTTATGACTCAGGCAGAGAAAGGTCACTGCAGGCGGTATTGGGTGTAAACTGCCTGAGTGATTGGGGCCACTTGGTAAAGGTGAAAGCAACGCTGTGGAAAGGCCTAGCAAAAGCAGTTGGTGGTGACTGTTGTTGATGATTTTTGGCCTGGCTAATAAATAGAAACTATCCCCAGAAAGAGAACATCCAGAGTATAAACCGATTGTTGAAATCTTTTGAAGTTCATTAAGCCAAGCCTTTTTCACTAAGGTACCTCTTTTCACTTTACCCAAAGATCCATCCCTCCCTCCCTCCCTCCCTTCCTTCCTTCCTTCCTTCCTTCCTTCCTTCCTTCCTTCCTTCCTTCCTTCCTTCCTTCCTTCCTTCCTTCTGCTACTAATAGACAATTTTAAATTACATAGTGCAAGGTTCACAAACTAAAAATTTCCATCTCACTTCAGTTTAGCAAGAAGTTTTAAGTGCCAGCACCTGGCATCTCAGCAGAAGATCATACTTAGCACATTTTCTTTTTATTGAGTCGCTGCATGGCAAGAATTGATAATTTCCAACTCTGAGAGTTGGAAAAGTGCTGCTTTAAAAAGAGTTTAAAATAGTTTTATTTTCCTACTAAAGTATCTAATTCATTTAATTCTATAATGTTTTAATTTCTTCATGTTTACTTTCACTACAATTATGTTTCATTAAAAGAAATTGGCATTATCTGTGTTAACAAGGCAAAATATGTATCTTAATGCAAACAAATGTGTAACACTTTATGGTAATATTGCCCTACACTTTCTTTGAAACTTCCAGAATCGTTTAGACACAGTTAAGCATATAAAAGAATATAAGAAAAAAATTGAGTTGAAATCAACTTTAACTTTAATTCTTTCAGTGCATTATTTAGTGTCGAAATTTGCCATGATGCTAGTTTACCAGTAATTTACCTGTTTACTTTTACAATTTTCAAATTTTGGCTTACCCGTGATGGAGATGCTAAAAGCTAAGATGATCACTTAATTAAAATAATCTCAGTTTAATTTATTCAGGTTTTCTTTTATTCCCAATGCTTTTCTGTTTACAAGGGGCAATGCAAAGCAAATGAGTTTTCTGTGTAGTTGCAGAGATGAAATAAATCAACCCAGAGATCAATACAAGCAAAATTCAAGGTAGTTCAAGACCATCTTTGAACATAAAGGACACTTAGAATAAGATAAAGATCCTTGAAAACTTAATAAATCACTTGACTACAGAGTCAGGCAGAAAGTGATTTACAGTTGTGAGTATGCAAAACACAGAGATTATTCTTGTATTAATCTATTAATTTAGTGATCTATTAATTACTGTATTATTTTCCATATGAGAACTGTGAAAACTACTTTTGTCCAGCCTGTGTACTACTAATTAATCAACCATATTTAACATTATCAATTTTTTAAAAGGAGAGTGGGAAAAATAGGTGAAACATTAAGTAGGTAAAAAGTAGTGTTTACTCATACCGGAGTGAGTGTGTGTGCACCTCTGCATCTGACCAACTTTGGTTTGCATGTATACATGTTTAAAACTCCTTCTTTTTCTATGGTGAATTAATCTACATGAGGAAATTTCCAAGCAATTTGATAACAAATACATGGCTTACCACCCTACCATTTCTTTGGCCCTTATAAGCAACTTGAGTTTTTAAACAGCTGCTCATTGTGGTACTCTTAAAAGTCCTCACATTCAGCACATATTACTTGAAATTATTTAGTTTAAAAATGTTTTTAATTGAAAAGTTATTTCTTATAACAATGCTTCCTTCAAATCCATAATTTCTTTTTTGTTTGACTCTTCCTATTGTTTGAGTTACAATGTTTTGAGAGTGATTGGAATTCAAAAGCAAAACTCACTTTATATCTTTGGTTCTCAAAAGGGGTAATTTTGCTTCTTCAGTGACATCTGGCGATGTCTGGAGATATTTTTGATTGTCACAACATGATGGGTATAGTATTAATGGTTCTATTAAGTAGAGGCCAGGAATGTTGCTAAATATCCTGTAATACACAGTACAGCCTCCCACCAAATTACACAGCCCAAATGCCATAGTGCTAAGATCGGAAAACTCTGCTTTAAATGAACACATATTGACCTAAATAGTTAATATAAAATCATATGGAATTCTGGCAGGATATTTGTTTTTCCTCAAAATTTTTAAAATATACACAAATGAAAATAAAATATGTACATGTAATTGTTTTTGAAAGTAATATTACATAAGACAAAGGAAAACTTAGTCTGCCTATTTTTTTGGAATTGGACATGTAATTTTCAACATGGGTAAAAAGCCATACTAGATCCTGATTCTAAATGACTTACAATTTTTTTTTTAAATTTTCCTTTTTAATACTATTTTTTCTTGTGTTTTTTTTTTTTTTTTTACTTCATAACTTAACCTTGGACCTAATTGTTATGGTGCTAATTAATACAGATTAATAAATCCTGGAAAGTGTGTTGAGATAGGCAGTTAAATTATTAAACAATAAAAAAGACTGAAGTATTTTTCTTGTTGCACAAATAAAACCGTTTCATTCTGCCTACTCATTATTTCCTTTGAATTGTCAGTGTCTCTATACCCATAACGGCAATTGGATCATCACATTTTGCCTACTGTCAGCAATGCTGTGACTCTTAATTTAAAGGTCACCAGACCAAGTCACTTAAATGACCTGCCAAGGACATGTACCCAATCATTAGCCGAGTGAGAGAAAATTCCTTGTTGGGCACAATGATTTTTCCTCTGCTGCTTAATGGAGACAACTTGATAACACTTTTCAGGACATGGTATAAATGTAGCAAAAGAGTATAATTTTCAGAACACTCGTTGTTACCAGAAGTGTCTTAACTTTAACGACTCAGAATGTCTTCTTTTTCATTGGGGACTATGGTCACATAGGCACCTTAGAGCTGCCCTGGAGCAAATGAAGTTCAGGATTATGTATAAAGAAGATTTATCTGGAGTGGGAGAATGTTACCAAGGTCAGGCCTACAGAACAGATGAGAGAAAATTCCTACTCGTTTTAGAAATGGTTGTTCTTTTGTATTCGTAGCAGAGTCTCCAAACTAGAGATTATAATTAAAAATAACAAAGTGGTACAAGGTAGCAATTGCAAAAAAAATAATTTTTTACTGTAGAAACCTTCAACCATTCCACAAAATGGAAAGAAGGGTACAAAGAAGGTGATATACTTATCACACAGCTTCTATAAGTATCAACATCTTGCCAATATTCATTTTACCAATGAATATTTTAGTAAGTGCCTCTAACTGCTCAATGCTCTTTATTATATAGTTACTCTGCTTCTACCACAGCAACAAAATTAACAATAGTTCCTCAATATTTTCATAATTTCAATGGAAAACAGATGGCACATTCAAATTGGAATCATTTTTAGTAGGTTTTAATAAATGAACTATTTTGAAAAACTAGGTAGGGTTTAGCAATAACATAAGTAATAAGGGATAGGTCAGTAGCCCTGCTGGGATCTGGGGAAAGAGTGCAGCTTCTGCTCTTCCCTCTTTATGAATTCAACAAGGAGAGCCGTTGCTTGAACTCAGAGAAAGGAATTACAGTCCATTACCTGATAATAAACACAATTTTCAAAAGCAGTGAATATTTTTGAAGTTTAAATTAAACCATTAAAGTATTTCCTAAGAAACTTTTAGCACATGCAATATGTCTTATATTTGGTATATAACAATAAATATAAAACACAAAACTTAGTTGATAATCCACTTCTCAGCTCATTAAATTAACATCACACAAACCTGTCTAAACTGGCCAGTGAGGAGGTACAGAACTCTGTATTCAGTAGGCCTACGTGCCTCCACCCAGCGCTGGGGAAAGCAGAGATGGGTGGTTATTAGCACTGGTCTGTATGGCATACTGAAAAAAAATAATATATTATTTAGTTATTACAGCAACACAGTACAGAAGATATTGTAATCCTCATTAATAGAATGAGGAATCTAAAACAGAGAGACACTAAATCATACTAAATCACAGAGCTAGCAAGTCATGGAATTGGGATTCAAACACTGATGTGTCTGATGCCAAAAACTTAAGCTCTTTCTAGTACAATATGCGATGCAATTCCACTAAGAATATGTTCCCATAAGGTAGCTTGATACCTTATGAATTATAATTATTTACATAGATTTTGTGTATGATAATTGTATCTGAATAAGATATCATGACAATTTTATTAATAGTCACATTATACTATTATAAGATACAAACATATATAGCCTTGATTTCGAGTATAATTTTAACATATTTTCAGACATCCTGGGCTTACTATAAATAAGGCTATTGTGTGGATTGACTGAACTATATGAAGAAGAAGTTCTTAATATTAAAAAAATATTGGGATCAGCTAAAACAGTGTTTAGAGGGGAATTTAAAGATTTAAGTGTCTATACTGGAAAAGAAGAAATAAGTTTCAACATGAAGAAACCAGAAATAGAACAGCAAACTCAGCAATCAAACAAAAGAGATCAAATAATAAACATTAGAGCAAAAATTACTTAAACATAAAATACAAAAGTTTTAGATAAAATCAATCAAAGATTTGTTCTTTGATAAGACAGACAAAACTGAAAAACCTTGTTAGACCAATATGACAAAATGTACAAATTACCAAAGTTCAGAATAATAATTACTAAAAATATAACCTTCTGGAAGAAAATTGGTGAAAATCTTTCTGATTTTGGGTAAGGCAAAATGTGCTTAGATACAATACTGAAAGCATGACCCATAAATTAAAAATTGATAATGTGGACTCCAGTAAGGTTTAAATGACTACCCTTCAGAAGACACAATTAGAAAAAGAAAAGAGAAGCTAGAGTGGAAAAAATGTGAATCATATTATCTATTAAATGAGTTTTTCAGATTATATACATAAATTTTATGAATAAAGAATAATAAAATAACCAAATTGTTAAAATGAACAATTGACTCAAACAGACATTTTACCAAAGAAGATATTTTACAAATGTTAATAAGGATACAAAGAACGTTGACATTATTAATCATTAGGGAATGCAAATTAAAATTATAATGCGATACCACCATATATCCACTAGGAATGCTGTAATCACAGGCCAGATAACACTAAGTGTTGGAGGGGATGTGAGAAACCTAGAACCCTTATTAATTTCTGGGAGTTATAGTGAAACAGCCACTTTAGGTAACAGTTTGGTCGGTAGTTTTCCAAAAAGTTAATTCCTCACCTAGAAACATACTCAAGAGAAATAAACATTTGTATGGGTGCAAATATTTGTACATATATTATACTTCAGTAACATTTAAGAAATTAATAGAGGCTCATGACTCATACCTTTTCATTAAACAGAAGATCCAATACGTAGGTCACTGGAGCAGAAGCAGCAGCATCGCCTGGGCTTTGTTGGAAATGCGTTTCTCAGACCCTACCCCAGACCCACTGAGTCAGAAACACTGGGCCCGTAGTCTAATGCAACCGTAGCCACATACTCTCAAATTTTGTAGAGTAACATGGTTCTCTCTCTTTTAGAGAAAAAGCTCATCGATCTTCAGTGTAACCCTACACTCCTTGAGTGCAAGTTACAGGTTTTGGAAAGTACTTAAAATTTTTCAAGTATGCAAGAAAGTATTTAAAAACTTTTTTATTGCTGACACTATTATAGATGTCATCCATTTCCCCTCCATTTCCGCCCCTCCCCCCAACCTCCCCACCGCGGGCCTTCACCACATTGCTGTCTGTGTCCGTGGGCTGGGCATACATGTTCTTTGTCTAATCTCTTCTGGCCCCTTCACCCCCTTCCCTCTGAGTTCTGTCCATGTGCCCATGCCTCTGGTTGTATTCTGTTCATCAGTTTATTTCGTTCATTAGATTCCACATATGAGTGAGATCATGTGATATTTGCCTAAGAAAGTATTTTTTTAAGATAGTATCACTATGATAGTTCCGGGGAAGAGTGTGCAAAATTTGATTTTATAGCCATATTTTTAATTAGTTCAATGACTTTATTCAAATTATGTATTTATTTTTAATTTACTTTTCTGATTCATGTGGGGGGAATTCCATGAATAGTTTAACCATGTTGGAGCAATAGATTATTGTGCTTACTTGTGTTGTGAAACAGTTGTGTTCTTCTTATATTAAAACAAAAGAAAACAAAACAAAAACTAGCCATGGCTGTGTGGCTTAGTTTGTTGGAGTGTCATTCCATACACCAAAAGGTTGAGGGTCCGAGTCCTGGTCAGGGCGCAGGCCTAGGTTTGGGGTTTGATCCCCTGTCAGTGTGCCTAAGGGAGACAACTCATCGATGTTTCCTTTTTCACGTCCATGTCTCCCCCCAACTCTCTCTCTCTCTCTCTCTCAAATCAATAAACATATCCTTGGGTGAGAATTTAAAAAAAGATCTAATGTCTATGCCAGCAATTTGGAATAGTAGTCTTCTTACATGACTGTAATTTCATTTATTTACAATCCAGGTGGCTGTAGGAAAAATGGGAGGAGGATTATTGAAATAATTTACTGACAAAGTCCTTATTTCCAGATTAAGAGACAGGGTTGAGTCTGCTGACCAGATTGTAGCCGTGCTCCGTGAGTACTTGATATTAGGCACCTGAAATGGGATGTTTATGTTTTTCCCCCTCCCTCATTCATGCATTTTTGGAAGAAGTGCCTAAATTCTTTTTGAAACCAGTTGATGTACAAGTTAATAGATACATGAAAAGATAATTATTAAACATATTATATTGTTTGGATCAGTTTCTGATCTCTTCATAGTAACAGGGGGAAAAAGTGTTTAGTCTATCAGAACAGCTAAGAGCCAATCTGTCTCAAAACAACTTCCCTCCTTGCTGTAGGACTGTGGATACTGCCATCACTGATTATATTCTTTTCCTGGCAAATAATCTCATAATCTGCCATAATTAGATTTTTTTAAAGATCTAGAGTAATTTTTCTGCAATTGCTGATGGAATAGAAATAATGAACAATATGTTGTGATAAGTGTTTCCATTTTAATTTTTATTTGGCTTTAATATTTCTTACTGGCTTTTGTAATACTTGAAGCATGAGAATCGTTACTTAAGAAATATTGGGTTGGCCGAAAAGTTCTTTGAGTTTTTTCTATAATGTGGCTCTAGTAGCACTTAGTTGTCTTTAACTTCATTTGAAACAATTTTATTTACTAGATTGTATTGTGACAACTGTCTTATCAGTGTGCATTTAAAAAAACTTATTAAACTAGGTGAATTTTTGTGTAGCCATTTTAATAATAAAGATGGAAGAAAATATGCAACATTTTCAGTGAGTTATGCTCTATTATTTCAAGAAAGGTAAAAACACAACTGAAAGGCAAGAAAAGATGTGTGTAGTGTATGGGGAAGGTGCAGGGACTGATCAAACATTTCAAAGTGGTTTGTGAAGCTCTCTGCTGGAGATTTCTCACTGGATGATGCTCCACAGTCGGGTAGACCAGTTGAAGTTGATAGTTTTCAAATCGAGACATTAATTTTGAACAGTCAGCATTATAGCATGTGGGAGATAGCCAACATACTCAAAATATCCAAATCAATAAAGTTATTAGTGAAAATATAAAACATCTTTTATTTTATAGAAAAAAATGTAATGGACTTTTTGGCCAACCCAATGTTTATTGTTCAGGGAGTGTCCCAGTGCTGAATGGGGATCTTGAGATCACTAATTCCTTCATCTGTTTATCTTTAAAATGGGAAATTAGTAGTACCTTTTTGTAAAGTTAGATAAAAATTGAAAACATTCATTTCATTACTATATTTGATACAGGATAAGATTAAACATATGTTCATGTATTACAAAATAAGATCTAAATATGTGTAAATACCTTTTTGATTCTGATGAGCATCTGTTTGACTAATAAATATTTAATCACTTGCTTGTTTTATAATTATCTTATCAACCCATAATAATTTTAGCATACACATATTTAAGAAAAATGACTGTTTGAAGTTATAATCAAATACTATGGAGTACAAGTAATAGTTGTAAAAAGCCACATATTGTCTAAATAATGCAGTTGACAGTTCTAGTTTTCTACTTCCATGTAATTTTAAGAAAGTCAGTTAATATTCTATTTTTAAAAGCGGGAATATGATGCTCATATATATTTTCAATTTCCATTTTTGAATTAAAATTTAAAATTTAAAACTTTGGAAAATAAATTTTATTCATTGCTTTGTAGATGGAGGGGGATTACCTGCATGATTCAATGAGAAAATTGAAATTTGATTTATTATTTACATCATAATTTAAAAAGATATGGAAAGAATTTCTTTGGACAGAACTATAAGAGCCTTGTGTTTTAAATAGTACTGCAAATACAATCAGTTCTTAAGTTAATTAGTAGGGATTTTATTGGTATTTTATATATATTTAATATTTATCATGCATCTCATGGATTTTGAGATTTTAATTTGCACTGAAAAAAATAGAACTTGAAAAAGGTATTCAGATTACTTTTCTGGTAATAAACTGCCTAGAAATATCTGAAGACCAAATGCAATACTAGTATATTTCGGTATAAAATAGTAGGTAGAACATTTTAGGCACCAGCAACAAGTATAACAACTTATCTCCGTGGAACATTTTTATATTTCAAAAACCATCTATATGCTCATTTCAATTTCATTCTAATATTGTTTCATTAAATGAAATATTATGCTAGGTCCTCGGACTATACGAAGATGAGAAACATATAGTTCTACCTGCAAAGCATTGACAGTCGAGTAAAATGTTACAGTTTACCCTTGAATGGACCTGATTGTTCCGGCTGCCAAACCCCCATGTGTAGTCGAAAAGACATGTGTAACTTTTGACTCCTCAAAAACTTAACTACTAGTAGCCTGCTGTTGACTGGAAGCCTAACCAATAACATAAAGTGTTGAATAACACTTTTTATATTTTATGTGTAGTATATACTGTATCTTTACAATAAAGGAAGCAAAAAAAACTAAAGTGTTATTAAGAAAATCCTAAGTAAGATAAGATACACTAACAGTGTTTACTGAAAAAAATCCATGTGTAAGTAGACCTGCTCATACAAACCCGTGTTATTCAAGGGTCAACTGTATTTAATTTGTATTTCAGTACAAAATTTTGAAAACATTCCTAATAAAAAATTGGCCTTCAACCATACTACTTAATTTTAGTAGGTGTACTAAAAAATATATTGTTCTAATAAAATCATTGTGTTTGTAAAAATATGAAAATGTAAGTACTAATTATCTAAGTCTTGATCGCTCCCAGAATTAGACTTGAGTTTGACTCTCTTTTAGCCAAGTGAATAAACTCTCATATATCCTCCCCTCATTTGCTCATATATCTAATTCATTTTTATTTATTTACCTTTTTCTAAGAAAGTGGAAATTACATGACAAATTTGCATTTGATAAAAGCAGAATAAGCTGTTGACATAAATATAATTGCTTTAAGTAGATACAACCATATAGTACATCCAATATAGATTTTTAAAAAACTTTTAGTTTTATTTTTAATTATAGGTAATACCCCCAAATGTAGTCAAACCTACTTAATACGTGTAGAAGATAGAATAATAAAGTATGGATTCTGTCTTAATCACTCTGCTCTATTAAATATTAAAGGGCTGTTATTAATAGCACTTTTATAATGGATGTCATTTTCTACCTTGAATGAAAACCTCATCTCCTTTCATGTAGTCATTGCAGAAGTTCTATAATCTTTTCTCTTTGGAATCTTGTACCATAGGAATTTCCTTTGGATATATGTCATATCTTCTTTGTATCTACCCCGGTTCTTGATTTGTAGAAAATGCTCACCAATTACTTAGGGAATGAATAAATGACTGCGTGATTGAAGGAAGGATGAAATAAAAAAAGAGAATATGTGAATCATCATGTAACAGAATCTCTTTGCTTAGTTTAAGTAAGTTGTTTCAGGTTTTGGTGTGTGTACTTTTACTGTCAGGGAGATTTTATTTTGCGGTGTTTCAAAATTAATGATGTTATAATTTAGTTCTATAATAGCTTCTTAATTACTTTTAGTAAGGAAAAATTGATGAAACTAAGTTATTATCTTAACTGTATTTTGAAAAAAATAAAACCTATAGGTCTATACTAGCTTCTTTGTTTGGGGAATGGCTTGAAGACAGTCTTTAATAAGCTGAGCTGTCTAGAGAGATGTTTTAAGACAAATTAAAAGTAAATTGTAGACTGAGTTTTCAGGATGAGAATTTAGAAGGAAAGTTCAAGCAAGCTAAGGGCATTCTGATCCTATTTCATACCCAAGTTAAACTTTAAGGGTAAACCTATTTCTTAATATTTTAAAATCATTTAAAAATAGAATTGTGATAGACAAAACTTTATGATTAGTCTTTAATATACATTACTTATTAAAATGCTGCTTTGTAATCAAATAAAGCAAAATAATTGCATATTGTAAGAAAATAAGGACAAAGTGGACTTCTCAAACCAGTTTCTGTGACAATGTTTGATGTTCTGTGAACATGATTATGTTATTCAAGAGGTAAACCTTTCACATTCAACCTTTGGTAAACAAGATATGCATGTAGGTGATGGATATAAAGTGACCAGGAATTAAAACTAACATGGTAGTGTGCTGTCTTATCATAGAACTGACTAAGTGTTTCCATGTACTCTCTTCTATAGAATTTAAGTAAATTACAGAAATGTAATAGGATTTATCCACCCACTTACAAAGGGCAAGTTATTTCCACCATGCTAAATTGAATCCCAAGCTTACATGTCAGTGGTTATATCATACATGCTCCCTTGAAGACTGAATGTAATATTCCTATTTACATCTTAACCCATAAATGTTATGTAAATGAACTAGTTCAACTCTGTAAAATGGCAGGTGATCTGATATCAGCAATAGCACTGGCCTTAGGATCAAGAGACCTGGGTTAAATACATGCCTCATTGAGCCCTGGCTGGTGTGGCTTAGTGGTTGAGTGCCGGCCTGTGAATCAAAGGGTCACTGGTTCGATTCCAAGTCTAGGGCACATGCCTGGGTTGTGGACCAGGTCCTCAGTAGGGGGTATGCAAGAGGCAACCACACATTGATGTTTCTCTCCCTCTCTTTCTCCCTTCCTTCCCCTCTCTAAAGAAATAAATAAAATCTTTAAATATATTTAAATATATATATATATATATATATGCATGATTCATTGAGTCACTATGAATATATATATATACTATATATATATATAGTATATATATATATATATATATATATATATATATATGTATGATTCATTGAGTCACTATGAACATTTTGAATAGGTTATCTGTGTTCCAAATTAATCATCTAAGTGTTTTCAGCCTCAAAAATTTTTACTGTCAACTTCTCTAACAGATGTCGTTTCTAAAACCAATTTGGGAAGGAATTGTCCTTAGCAAAGTTTATGAGTAAGGTAAGAGATTCTGTTTTTTTCACAATAGATCCCTAATAAAATACATTCCTTTTAATAGGTACTTGCAGGAGATACAGTAGCTTAAGCTAAGTGACAATGATTTAAGAAATTTCAGGCAAACTATGGAAATAGCAGATCAGGGTTTCTTAAGTGGATGATCCATTTAAGGATCCTCAAATCTTGTACTGTTCATTTTATGTCCATACAGGTCTAATCCTGAAAATAAATTTTACTAGTTTATAAAATAATGCACTTTTGATCACACAGAAAGATAGATCAAAGATGAATATTTAATAGAGCCCCAATTTGAAACCTACAGTATAAAACAACCTTTGGTCCTAGTGCATACTTAATTGACATTTGTCTTCTGTTTTCATTGTATAATTTTTATGAATAAACCAAGATAAAACTTTTCTCCTTTGTTTATAACTCTTCTATGAGAAATAATTTTTTTAAATGTGCTGCCTGATTGCTTTTTGAAGAGTCACCTGGGTAGAGACTAAAGACCAGGCACCAACCTTTGTAGAGTCATTGCCTTGTAGCTATCCTCAGCTGCCAAAGGTGGCTTAATTTTTTTAAATTAATCTGTCAGTGCTAGATCATTGTTGACAAATCTGTGTATCTGTAAGTATGTACTATAAGCTTAGGATGGACAAGTGTTTGGACCTCCATGTCTGGGAAATATGCCATCAATACCCACAGTCTATTCACATGTTTTTTCTGGCTCTTTCCCCTCATGCCATCTGTGTGTTTGGCACTGCGCCTGCTCACAAGTTGGTCAGACCTGTGCCAACATAATGGAATGTCGATGGATGGTACATAGGATGCTGCAAAATGTAGCATTTTAAAAAGGAAAACCTGCTTCAGGGGGCACCACATTGGTTCAACATATGGCCTTCATGGATACCTGAGGAGAAAGGGTGAACAAAGACATGGAATCCACAGATACTTCCAAATGGCAAAAAAAAAAAAAAAAAAAAAAAAAAAAAAAAAAAAAAAAAAAAAAAAAAAAAAAAAAAAAAAAAAAAAAAAAAAAAAAAAAAAAAAAAAAGAAAGAAAGAAAAAGAAAAGAAAAAGATAAAAATAAGAACACTGAAACCTCTGTGCAAAGTGCACAAATGAAATCACCCTCATGTACCTTGTGGCTTAACATATTTACCATCAAGCATATGTGGATTACTCAGGAAAATTTTGATTAGCGAGGACCATGAGGATTTTTTACATGGCACATTTAATACTTCAGAAGACAGTATGCTCAGGGAAGTTAAGCAGTTCATTAAAACTGGCAATATTCCTTGGAGAAAATATCAGCTATTAAATACTACTCTTAAGATTTGAGGGTCACAGAATGGCATGCTGGGTTTTGTAATTGTTATGAAAAGCATTGAAAAATATATTGATCGTAATGTTTTATGTCCATAGGTGAGATTTATACAGTTGTTTGAATTAAGCACACTATGCTGGGTCACATTGCAACAAGTTATGTCTTGTTCAAGGGTCCAGCAGCTGTCCCTTAAATAACCCAGGCACCACGCACTTGCAGCTAGTACCTCTGCCACATATTAAGTACAGTGTCACCTTGGCATTATACAGCCTATAGGCAATGAGAAAGAAGAATGAAAAAGAACCCTGGCCATGCAACTAGTCATGGCTAAAAGTGACACCTGTTACCTCCTTTTACAAATCTATAGGCTGAGCTAGTCACTGGTCAACCTTCTGGGAGATACGTCATTGAACAGAGTATCAGGGAGTATCATCAACAACCTGTGTTGTAACAGGGAAAGTCAGCAGTAAATTTTCTTGTTTTGTAAAGGAAATTTAAGGGAGTAATGATATCCTATTTACCTATTTACAGAACCTTGTATTGTCAGGGACCCTGGGGATTCCAAATATGACCACTTCAGAGTTATGCATATAGCTTTCTAATCCTGAGATCCCAGGACTTACATAGTATAGAGTGCACTGTCATTTTGCAAATAAATGAATGAATGAGAGCTAAGCTTCTATTTTAATCATCAGATCAAAAGAGATTAAGTACTCAAAAATTCCCAAGAGTTAGCTAGGTCTTCCCAGTCTTGGCACAATTCTATACCAGTTCAGGACATATTGTCTAGCTATTTGTATAAAAAATTTTGAAGCTGGACAATTGTTCCCTTTAAGAAGTTTAAAAAATAATAAAGAACTTTTTGACTATAGGAGTCTGCCATTTCTGCCTCCAAGAAAATACACTTTACATGAAGGTCTGGACTTGTTCTGAGCATGCTCTCTTGAGACAGGAGAACATCCTTCATGTGGGCGAGTTTACATTTATTGGTTTGTGGGAGGCCTAGAATTTAGTTCTTCTCTAATAAGAGGATTCTGCCCCAATCCAGAGACTGTGGTGAGCCATAGTGTAGTGCACACTGTGAGCCAGTGAATATACATTTAATAATGCTGCAAGGCCTGCTTCATAGCATTTACACTTGAAACTATGAGGCAAGACCTACAGAAACATCCGGGCAACCTAATAGTGAAAGCATTTTAAAGCACAATTCTGGTAGGGGAAGAATGTTGCTCTGTCTTTAGAATCAGCGGTAAAGACATCTGGAAACTAAATAAACTGAAGATCAAGAGAGGGGATAGAAAATTTGTACAGAGACATGGTAAAGAAGCAAATAACCTGCCACCACACTTTCTACTTCCATATCTTCTTGAGGGAGGTCTGCTAATATGTGTTTTAGAGGAGAAAGGGTCTCCAGGATGATTTCATCAACGGCTAAGGAAAATAATTATACATATATACAGATAGGATGCAATTTTAAATTGATTTTTGGATGCAAAATTGGACAACATGAACTAAACATTTTCAGTGTCTCCACAAGGCAGTTTTTGAGATAAGGGTGGATGGCAATGAGTGTGGGAAATAAAGTTAGGCAATCTTGAAACAAAATGAAAGAAAAAAATTAATTCCATGAAATGATTAGGATATGAATGCAAGCAAATGGGATGTTGTATCTGAGCTCTATGCCTTGACTGCAGCGAGGGAGAAAGGAGGAACAACGGACAGCTTTACCAAAATGTGAAAGTTTGTTCTCTGCTTCCAACCTTTAGAGAGCATCGAGTGTTGATTTTAGTCTTTGCTGTCTGGAGGAACTGGAAACGTTTTAGCACGTCCAAGGGATGATTATAGAATTAACTAAGGTAACTTGATCACATTTTACCTAATTAGTTATGTTGAGAGAAATCCTTTAGTTTAGAGTGACATATTGATTCTCCTAGACAGAGTCAAGTGTTGAAAATTACCCACTAAAATATCTGCAAGTAAGAGTCTCCAAAATAAAAATTAATTTCAAGTCAACTATAAACTTTTTGTGGTGTTTATGTCTTTTCCTATTTGGTGTAGAGAAAAACAATACTTATTTTGGTAATTTTTTTTATTTCAAATACTGACAGCTTGATGCATATGACTGACTGCTTGTTTGAGGACATTCATTCACTTTGAAAACTTTAAATGGAAGAGTGCTTGAAATTTCACAGTGCATTACTAATCACAAGTCTCAAATAGATGAGGGATGGTCTGAATCACAAGGAAAACTATAGGAAGAAAAGGCAACAAGTTCGTTTCTAGATGCCTCTTAGCTGTAAACCTCTAGCCACTCTTCATTTGTCAATACTGAACTTTAATGAGTCCGGATAAGGAGCTAGTCAATGGATATCCATTTAGCTAGTGATAATCTGAACTCCAGCTGATTGTCCTAGCAGCTGTGTGACTTCATTACCATTAGAAAGGCATGCAGCCAAGCCAGCTGGTACCCAAACAGGCTACTCAATACACAGAGCATATCTATTTGTTGGTTTACACATCAGAATTACACTAGGCTCCATGAGAAGTTTGGAGTGTAAAATAGAATCTGCATAAAGATTTAATTTAAAGGGCTTATCATTACTCTGCCAAGTACAGCTAGTTAGTTTGTTTTGTTTCTGCTATGATATAGTATATTATGGTTGTTTTCGGTTCTTCCATAAATGCAGCCTACATGCAAAATTTGCATTTAGATACCAAACATAACTGCACATCATAATTTCCCAGTTAAGAAAACATCTTTTTGGTTGTGTTTGTTTTAGTGCTTACAACAGTGCATTTTCTTTCTTTCTTTTTTTTTTTTTAAGACAACTTTAATAGAAAACAGTTTCCGGAACTTGTTAATAGCTAGTTTCCCTCCCATCTGTCCCCTCCTTTCTATCAGCAGTGCCACTGTCTAGGTCAGGCCTGTGTTGCTCTCCTTTGCATTTTTGTAAAGGCTTTCTAAATGGACTTGGCCCCCTCGTCTCTCACTGTCTTACCTTAGCATTAGAACTTGTCTTAAATATCTTCTTTGTTGCATATAGAAATATTTTGTGGTATAGTCTTTGCCGTCTGCACCAGAAGCAACTGAAATACAGATTTTTGCCCCATTCAGACTGAATATGTCTTATCAGCACTAACCTTTGAAAACCACTCCCATGAAATAAGGATGTCATTGGTAAAAATCTAATTGTTGGCTTAAATGTATTCCCATTTTAGTAAAATCATTAACACCTTTACTTAAATAAAAATGGGTCAAAGTATCCTTTATAAATTCAAATATGTGAAAAAGCAGATAATATAAGTAGTCCATGCAGCGTTACAGAAAAGCGAAAGCAGTCAAAAGCCACAGTCTTCAGGACAATGCAATAGGCAAGGACTGATCAGTTCCCGGAGAAGACGGCCACACAAACATGCAGTGAATTTTAGGAAAGGATTTTATGAACGATGTCTTACCAAACAGGTTTTTTTATAAGAACAATTAGTACAAGTAGGTTCAGCCTTAGGACTTTCACTTGTACAGATGTCAAATGACACAAGAAGGTTTGTTTTGTTTTTGTGTTTTTGAGAAACTGAGCAGTAGAAAAATGACAGAGGTACAGACATGCAGATGTTTCTAAAGCGAGGACTCACAAAAACATCCATAGTGGGGCAAAAGTAGGTTTACAATTGTGAGTAGATAGACCAATTTATTGTTGTATTATTTACTAAACATTGTATTTTCCAGGCAAACAACTGTGAACCTGCTTTTCCCCACCCTTATAGTCACACTCACTAGATCCTGGAGAGGCGTAGAATAATCACAGGGGAGAAAGACAAAAACGTAATTACGGAAGTGAGAGTAAAAAATCAAAGGAGGACAGAACAAGGCTTTTCAATGTTAAGATGTCTAGTGGTGTTTTAACTTCTATAAGTAAACTGGTTCTTGAAGGGACGACTGCAGAGAGTTCAAGCTGAGGGTAGTAGGAAGCTCTTATATCAAAGAGAAAAGAAGTCTGGGAGTCAGAATACTGGGGAAGGTTTTTCAAAGACGGTAGGAATTGTGCTGGTCTTTGAATTATTAGTGCAAACAGCAAGAGGGATTTTGCAGTTGGGATGCACTGTAATGGGAACGGTGGCATAGATTATATTGTATTTTCAATTACTATGTATTGGCAATTTAGGTGGAATTATGAAGCCCAAGATAAGCTAAATCTAATTTCAAAAATTATGATCTTTACATTTCTAACAACTACATTTAAGGCTCTAATATTTATAAGTTATATTAATACAAGAAAAATAACTATTATCAAAAGTATTTGGAATTAGAAATGAATAATGAAATGAGAGTAGGTGATCATCTTACTTGAGTTATCTATTGCTGTGTAACAAACTTATACAGAATGCAATGACTTAAAACAACCATTTTCCTTTGCTCAGAGTTTTGTAGGGCAGAAATTCGAAAAGTGATCAGTGGTTGATTTATCTCTGATTCAGTGACATTAGTTCTGGCAGCCAGGCCTGGAGGATCTGATTCCAGAATAGCTTCTTCACCCACATTGTCTGGTACCTTAGTTCTGCTTGTCTTTTACTCTCCAGGATGGGGAGTTCTCTACTTTCACAGCGTGGAAGTCTTAGATTAAATGGGTTTCTTACAGGGAGCCTGGCTCCCCTTGAAGCACACATTTCAGAAGCAACTTTCCAAGAGACACAGGAAGTTTCCAGGTCTAGAATGTCATTTTCACTGCATTCTGTTATTCAAGCCCAGTTTTAAGAAGATCGAAATAGACTGCATCTCTTCCTGGAGTATGACGTGTATAATCAGGCAAAGATAGAATTAATGACAGCCACTATTGAGACAGCCTACAACATCCAACCTCTTGCACCCCCCCAAATTTATAGAAATTCCATATGCAAAACATATTCACAATCTCCCAAGACCCCAGTAGTCTTAACCCATTGTATCATCAGCTCTAAATCCAGAGCCTTATCATTTTAATTAGGTCCAGGTATAGACGAAGTCCCTAAGTCTTACTTTCTCAGGTACAGCTCCTTGGGTATGATTCCTCTTGAAGTAAAGACCTATTAACTAAACAAATAAGTTATCTGCATCCCATACACACACCGAACATAAAATACCACAGGGTAATGGCAATAGACACTCTCTTTCAAAAAGTTCGAAAGTCCCAAACACACAGCAGTTAGTGGTTCGTAGCAATTCTGAAATCCGTATTGCCAGTTACTTGTCTGGTAGTACCCACTTCAGCTTTCTGGAGATGATCCTCTGAGCTCTTGGTCTGTTGTTTGAGTCCTTATTTTTTTTTCCAGATGAAAGGTAGTGCGTGTTTCTGTTAAACTGTTTTCTCAGTTTCCTACCTTCCCAGTGTAGGTTGGGCCTTCAAAAAGATCTCCTTCTGGATTGTCTCTGTCCCTTTCAGCCCAGCTGGAAGAGTTCCTCTAAAAAATTGTGTGTGCTTGCTATGTGTCAATTACAAACCCACTTCATTAGACAATAGCCATACATATATATCTCTTCCTGGTAGACTTTTCTCTCAATTTGGGTTGCCTCAGAGGCTGCTATGGGACAGTGCCCTGAAGATTCTTAAATACCCTATTGAGTGAAAGGTGGGGCCTTAAACGTTTTTGAGTTCTTAAGAAAGAATCTTGTCATAACCTTGTGATCTTCGGCCCAAGTCCCTTGCTATTGGTAGTGCCTACCTTTGGTGTTCTCTCTGAAGCTAGTTTTTCAGAAATTTTTGATAGGAAGACTGAGGATGATTAACCATTTTGCTTTCAAACATGTCTGTATGTGGGTGCAAGGCACATTTTAATCATGCCCACTTTTTATCTCAAGCCCTGACTTCAGTACCAACCATATATCGAAGATTTAATATTAAATGAATTAAGTAAAAAATGAGTAATCTTTATGCACAGAAAGATCAAATTACTTATTTAAAAAGCTGATCAATAAAATATGAAAATGTTATGAACATTTTAATTCAAAAAATGAAGTCTAAGGTAAATTATAGTGTAGGTCAATAAAGTTTTTAAGGGCAAAGATGTTAATTAAATTAAAAATACAAGAATAAGTGTCATTGTTTGGTTTCTAAGGGTTAACATTACAGCAAGTTAAAAGTCAGGGATATTTAAAAATATTTCCTATGAAGCACATACAAGGGGGAACAGAAAGATGTATGTAGTAAGGTATTCAAAAAACCACAACAAATTTATGAGTAATAGTTCATAAGGTTAAACATACTGTCGAGTTATAGTCTTGATTTAACTTTCCGACCTTTGAGGTTTATCTTTGCTAGAAGAAATGTGTCCTCTTCTCCTTGCCATGGCCAGAGAGAAAATCCTGGAATGAGCCCTGTGTCTGATCCGCTACAATGGCTTTTAAGCTCTTTGTTTTCAGTATGAGGAAAAATATTTAGTTATCCTATCCTTCATCTTTACACTAGGCCACGCTTTGAGCAACTGCTGCCATTCACTTTCCAGAGGGAATTTGTTCTCTTTATTGCTTGGCATTCAAGTTAGATTGCGTGGTATTAAGGGCATACCCCAAGAATTAGGAGGCACAGCTTTGGCACCAGATCACTAACTTTGCAAAGCATTCCATATACGGGGTTTCTCTCATTTGCTTCCTTTTAAAGGGTATTTCCAGACAAAATGATCTGTGAGATTCTAAATTTATGGTTTTGTGATTATGTTTGTTTATCTCTAATTTGGGATGCCTTCATACTCATTTTTGGTAGTCAACAAAATCGGAACCACAAGACAGGAGAATCACACCAAAATAAATCCTTTGGGAGTGATAGTGATCGTCAGTGAAAACTGATATCTGAGTAGATCATGGTAGCATAAAGCTCACTTGTCTTTTCTTCTGAAGATTTCCAAAGGAGCAAAGCATACTGAAAAATAAAACTATATATATATATATATATATATATATATATATATATATAGTTTTATTATTACATGCATATACATATACTGAATATGTATCACATATAGAAAAGTAAAACCATACATATGGGTTTATCACATATATACATATATTACATATACATTACATATATACATTAATACGTATATAAATATATATTTAATCAAATAAAGACTTGCTTCCCACCAAAGCTGGTCATTGTTTGCCTCAAACAACTTCTAGATGCCAACCCAGGATAAATGAGCTACATTTCTGGCATACCAGTAAAGAGACCATAAAATAAATTTGATATATTGGGGGCAAAATTTATTGCATTTTACCACTTCAGAACCCTGTGCAAAAACTCTTCAAAACAGAATCATAGCTCTGTTTCTACAGTAGGCCCATCTCTAAGAAATACCATTTTCCTCCCTCTGTTCAAGAACCTATGAGTACTTGATTGTCAATCAAACCAAATTAAAACCCTTTACCCTCACATTTTCAACACCTTTTATGTTTAGACACAGTGTCTTTTCTTCCTCTTCAAAACCTAGTTTTCTTCTAGCTCCATTCCCAAGTGATTCCTCCCTTTTCCTACCAATTCTTATCTATTTCCCACACGGGAGCAATTAGTAAATTTAAGGTAAGTAAGTAAAGTAGTATATTACTATATAAAGTAGTTAGTAGTTCTGACATTTTCAGTCTGTTCCAATGAATATTTTCTAAGTGTAAATCCTTGTTAGTTCCACCCTATTTTGTCCTTTCCAGCAAAAGGCTCACAAGTGCTTATGGATAACTTCTTGGTCTCTCCTACAGAATAGTACACATTTTGAAGCAAAAAGAGCAATAAAATTGGCAATTCCCTAAAATTACTGTCAATAAATGTTTGTATGACTTATCTTAAATTAAAAAGAATACCTACTTTTTAAAAAATAATTTATACTTTTTATTTTTATTTATTTATTTATCTGTTGTTCAATTACAGTTGTCTGCATTTTCTCCCCACCACTCCCCCCACCCTACTCCTGGTTAGCACTTACATTTAGAAAGTTTAATTCTCTGAATCTCTGAGCTTGAATCTCTAAGAGAATATTCAAATTTTTAAAATCCATGGTTTGTTAATTGTACTATGTTTCTTTTAAATTTGCATTGCTATGATTTTATAATACTGTGTGTTAATTAAGTTGGCTACATTAATGTCTCCTTAGGGGAGCAATTTTTTAAAATGGAGCACTTAAGTGTGTGAATATATTTTAATGAGATTTAAATTAAGCAAGGTAAGCATCTCTAACAATAGGTATTAAGGAGAATGTGTAAGGTGGCAAGTTTGCCTCACTAAGACAATGTTTGTTTGCTAAGATACATTTAACAAATTAAGGAGAAGTAGGTATAAATTACATACCTTTTGCAATGGAGCATTTCAAACTGAACAAATGGAATACATTCTAAACTGAATTTAAGCTGTTCAGAGAGAATAAAGAATGATCATTTCCTCATACATTTTAAAAGTGTAACAGTATAAGTGGGACATAAAAATCTAAAATAAGTAAAGACATATTAGTGTTGTAAAGATATTTTAAATAAATGTATAAATGTACAATGAAACTTTCATTGTGAGTTTTAGTGGTATTAGAATGTCAGTTGTCCTTCCTGGAAAGGGACCGTGCTATGTGTGCTGTTTCTTTCATTTTGGTGATATTGCATGTGTAAGATACGAGCCATCTCCTCAAGCAGAGGGAGGCAATTGAACTGGGTTTGAATATCAGTTGAAACCAGATATTGGTTTTGCACTATTGCTCGACTCACCTAACATTATTGCACCTCCATTTGCTCAACTCTATGTAGAGTAATATCCAGCCTTCAATAACTTCAGTAAGTTATTATCCCTCCAGGTGATCCTGCCGAGTTTTAGCCTTTGCCTACCAGCACTGGGTCATTTGGTGTTGTCTGGGCTATGTAACATAGGCTCTTTAATCTAAATCGTGCCTGGCTGGGTGTGTACTGAGGAATATAATGACACATTCTGTTAAATGCCCTGTTTGAAGAACCCAGAAGTACAGACTTGACCAAGGAAGACATTCTCTGTGATGTGGGCAGTGGAGTTCAGAATTTGGTGTAATTTTCCCATAATTGTAATTCAGGGTCGGTAATTCAGGGCTTGTGTTGAAAATTAAACAGGATCACTTAGCTCAACCTTTCTCCCACCTTATACAATCCACACCTTGAAGTACCCTCACATATTTTTTAGAAATACATTTCTATTAGGTATATTGATTTTTGACATCTTACCAGAAAATGGGATGGCATAATTACCAACATAATTTTAGTAGTAACTAAATTATTACTAAATTTCCCTCTCACCTATTTTCAGTTTTATTGCAAAGGATATTGTTTCTGCTGTTTTCAAGAATTTCAGTATATGGTCCCTGCCTCTTCTTCACTAATGTATCCCCAGTAAGATTCAAAGAAAACAAGACAGGGTGGAAGAAATTTATAAATATGATGCTTTTCCTAAATACAGACATATGTTTTATTTAATTTTGTCAAGTTGGAACCTAGCACATAGTAGGTGCTCAATAAATATTTATTCAGAAAATGATTTTGAGTGTTATTTTGATAAAAATGGGCATTTTGAACAAAGTATTATAATATATGCCACTGCACCATTCTTTTCTTTTTTTGTTCTTTTTCTTTTTTCTTGAATCATCGATGAAGTAAAAGAACCTGAGAAGGTTTCATTTTGCGAAGGACCAGTCATTTGTAACTAGGAAACAAATATTCATCCATCCTACTGTCTTATCACCTTTTATATTTTTAATATGTCACTGAGGTTAACCTTAAAATTCCAGAAATAAATAATTTCAGGCAATTATTATAAGTTTGACCATATGGGCATTATTGCTGCAATCACCATTTGAAATCAAAAGCATTTTATGTGCATGTTTGATGAAACATGGACTATTTATTTGTTAAAGGTGAGGCAAAAAATGCTACTTCAATAAATTTTTAAAATGGAAGTCAGTAGGTTAAATATTAATCTGAATGTCTACAATAATGGGGACCTCTGCTATTTAAGGAAGTCATTATTCCAATGTGCAGTCAACAAGCCTATTGATTAGAATTAATTCACTACAAAAAAATCTCTAATCATTTTTAACTTAAGGTTTTTTTCTCTTTATAACACAGTAGCCCAGAGCTTGTCTTTTTTTTTTTTTTTTGGTCAATTTAGCAACAAATTTGCAATTAATCATTTGCTGATTGCAATGAATGGTCTGTCAATAACATGCAACTCACATTGCTAAGAGGGTTATACTGAGTTTTATTGTTTTCTTTTTGTCTTGGGAATGCTTTGTGTAGCTATGTTTCCTAGAATGGATTTTGAATAGTTGTTTTGAGGTACTGTATGCCAGTTTTAAAGAGACACTACAGGCTTTTCTGAGGGTATTAATGAAGATATGCCCTAACTTTCTTTTGGCATTACAATATTTGGACATCTGTTCTGAGTCCTTATATGTGAAATAAAACTCATACCAGATAGTAGAATAAATGAAGGGTTTCATTATCTTAAATGTCATAACATTTGTTTGAATTATCATGTGTAGATTTTAAATGCTGAAATTCTCATCCTGGCTTTGTTTCATCAATGTTGCTGTCCTTTCAAAAGACCATAGCCTGAACAATTCTTTTTTTCCATCGCATGAATAATTTAAAAGAAATAATTTACAATTTTATGCAATAACAGTGAAATTGTTGTGGGTGAGATATATAGTCTGGTAATTTCTAAAAGCATAAATATTTTACTGAGAAAAACTTACCCTTTTAAAGCACAAAAGGTTTCTTGTTATAATGGAGTGTATTTAGTCACAAATGGTGCATTTTTTAAAAGCCATTTGTTGACCATTATTCTAGCTCTCTTTGTGTAATGGTGTTATAGATTCTTAGGTATTCACTTATTAAATTCTTTTCCATTGTGTGTATCAGAAAGGATCTGTCTCTGAGTTCCATGGTGCAACTAATTAGTGGTGACTGCATTTAGAGACCCACAGGTCAACCTAAAATATAAAAGGAATATATTTAGACTTTTCATTTAAACAACAAAAATAAATAATTTGATTGTGATAGATATCAAGAATGCTATCTAATATGACTTAAACTACCCCTTAATATCATTGCCTTTCTCAAAAGCTGTCTCATTTGTTTGTTACCAATGGGGTAAATGTAACCGTCGCGATGCTCATATCACTCACCTCCACTAGGCTTGCAAACACCACTGGTAGTCCTAGATATTGATTTAGTGTCTGTATTTTCATTTCGCATTAGGGCAAAAGAGTGCTGTATAATTTGACATATATAAAATGATTTAACTAAGCCATGGAAGCAAAGTAGTACTTTACAAATGTGTAATTTTGAATATCATAGGTGCTTTCCCTTTTACTAACTTTGCATATTTGATGTCAGAGAGTCAGTGATGTTTTGCCTAGCAAAATGTTTCAGTCCAAGGTGGCTCTTAATATTTTGTTTGTGAGACTAACTTAAGGTGGTTTGTAATTCTTCAGGGAAAGCCATTTTTATAAATGTTCTTATTTGAAAAGAGATATGAATCAAAGTTTAGATTAAATTTATATTCTTATAGTTGCAAAAACTGATAATTTTTTTATCTTTTTGGGGTGGTGAAGTCCTCAGTTAAAACAGAAAATAACCCATTAAAAGTGCTAAATATAAGTCTTTTCAAGTAGTTGGCACATTTAGGTTAGACATCTAAAATTTGGTCATTTTATAAAACACTAAATGAAAATATTGCATTACCATATAAAATGGTAAATACTAAATAAGCTAAAACTCTAAATTGATGTAATAGAAAATATATTCTTTTAAGGAAAACTTCCATAAGACAATACACTTTTGTACAGCTGTCCTAAGCAAAGGGACTTTCTAATATTAGTTGAAGAACATTTTCATATTTAAACCTTAAAAGCCCTTAAAAGATTGAAAGTACCATGTTGGTGCCAAAATAATATGAAACATTTTGTACATTTATGTATCTATATATTTCATTGGATTTGGGCATTTGATTAAGATCACATTTCTGTTTAAATTTTTGATGTGTTCATAGCCATAATATGTAATTCTGTGATCTTTTTTCTGTTCTTAGAGTGAAAAATAATAGTTTTCTATGGGAGATTTTTTACAGTAAATCCAGAATTCTAGAAGACTTAATAGTATTAGTACCCATTGATTTATCAAGAGTTATTGTCTCTTCTTTTAAGTCTTCAAATAGCATTGGAAAGATAAAACTCCACTTTTAAGCCATGATTTATTTAAATAAACATAACTGCACATTTATATTATGCCTAACATAGAACTGTTTTGCTAAAACATTCATATAAAACTATTTTATCAGAAATAACAGCACAGGCAAATATGCCTCTAAAAAAGTTTGCATAGATTAAACATTCAAAATAGATGTACTGAAAATGGCCATGTCTATATCACTGACATGAATAGGTTTATTGTTTGCAAAATTTGAGTGATTATTACTATTCATTACAACATGCAGACAGTATAATTAAAGTATTTTTATTATTTCAACTCTTCAAGTTCAGCTATTTTATTTTCATGTACCAGAAATATATAATTTTATTATGATTTTTCTTAATATTGAATGTGAAGTATCAAAATGATTTAAACTTCTTAACATGTGCTGCTTTTTGAGATGACAATTATATCAATTTTAAAGGTTCAGTAATTACATGGGGTACTCAAAACAATTTTGTGTACGTGAAATTATTTATAATGGCCTAATTGATTTAAATATTTGTTCATTGGAAACTGATGAATTGTGGGAGTAGAAATATACCAAGTATCTTTCAATATTTGCAAATATTTGAATAGAGTCCTACAAGAGGGTAAGTTTTGAATGGTAAAGCAGCCCAGAGATGGTAGGCCTTAAAAGCCTCAGCTTTGGAGCTCTGATGGCACCAAGTAATGATCATGTTTAAATGAGTAATGGTACTTTGGATGAATTGTGTTATTTTCATACTATTAGAAGGAAAAACCGTTTGGTGCACTCTTGCAGTAGTTTACGTGGAATGCGATCAAACCTGGGCAATAGAAAAGAAAACAACAAGCAGATCCATAGACCTGGTTGTTGACTGCATGTGTGTGAGAGAAAAGAGAAAAATCAGAAGTAAATTGAACTCTGAACCCAAGTAGTCCGGAGTAGGAAGTGGCACCAGTGAGGAAAATAATAGTTCTGAGAAGAGGACTCACTTTTCTTGAGAGCTGCATGTAATATATTTATCCTAAGTTAGAAAAAAAGTAGAGTGTCTTTCATTGATTATTTTGGGTTGGCAAAAAAATGTCTTCTTTTTTTTTTCTAAGATGGCTCTAGTAGTGCTTAGTTGTCTTTAACTTCATTCAAAACATTTTTGTTAGATTGTATGATGATAGCTGTAATACTAGCGTGCCTTTAAAATAAAACATCAAAATTGGTGATTTTTTGTGTAGCCATTTTAGTATTGAAGATGGAAGAAAGTAAATAGCATTTTATTCTTTATTACTTCAAGAAAGGTAAAAATGAAACTGAAGTGCAAAAAAAAGGATGTGTGCAATGTATGGAGAAGTTACTGTGACTGATCAAATATGTCAAAAGTGCTTTGTGAAGTTTTGTGCTGGGGATTTCTTACTGGACCATGCTCCATGGTCAGGTAGACCAGTTGAGGTTCATCGGTGCCCAATTAATGGAGGCCAGTATTTACCTGTTAACTATTTCATGAACAAGTATCTTCTTCTCCATGCCTACTATTATTGCTGTTCTAATTCAGCTGTTTTCTCTCTCCCAAATATTGAGCCTACCAAAGAAATTATTCATACAGTATCCAGGTAATTGCTCCAAAATGCAAAGGAAATACCTTGTTTAAACCATGTCTGGTTTCTAGAATCAAGTCTCCTCTCCCTTACATGATTACAGGCCTTCCTTTTCTAGACCCACTTGTGCGGAGTTAGAATAAAGAGGTTGAGAGCACAACCCAAAAGAAAGCCATCACTGAAGAGACAAGTGGAGGAGTAACTTGCCAAGTAAACTGGGACAGAGTGGATTGGAAAGTAGGATGACAAAAAAAGAGTTGGTCTGATCTAAGTTAAGACAAGAAAATATTGGGTGGGAGGGAGGAGAAAGGGAAGAAAGGAAAAGAGATTGAGTAACAATTGCCAAGAGGTTAAAGATTTAATTTTATAATGGAATGGTAAATTGCACGCCACACTGCGTTGGAATAGAGGGTGAGTGTTCGTAGTGGGAGCAAAGAGAGAAATCATAGTCAATAATTGAAGCAGTGAAGTAGAAAGACCGACTGCAGTGTGTTAGAGAGAAGAAATGCAGTTAGATGCTCTAGTCGGGATCTTTCAGAAGTCTGGGTGAGAGGTGGAGAGGAAGTTCCGGGTGTGCAGGCACAGGAGGTTAAGGCACTTTTGTTTACATTATCGATACCTAAGAAAATTTAATGTTAAAGGAAAAGTGTCCATAGACAGAGAGAGGGTGGAAGTACAGAAGAGGAAGGATACACGTTTCTGATGAATTGCGGTTCCAAAGAAACTGAGAAGGAACAGGATCCAAACACAGGTCTGGGGAATGGTTTTAGGAGGAAGGAAACCCCTGTTATAGCAGGGAGATGGTATGTTTGGAAACAGTTATACTCATATGTTGTGTTTGATGGCAGGATGTTGGAAAGATCCTATGGTTCATTTGTGGTGTGTGTGGTTGGAAAGCTCTTGTGTGTGCATGCGTAGGGGAAGAAGATGCCTGCATAGGTGTGAAAAGAGTGAGAATGTCTAATACGTCCAAAAAGCCAAAGTCTGTGAACACTATTGGCCAACTACCATAGAGGGCTTGAGCACATTCCAAATCCAAATTAGAACCTAGTATGAGGCCGTCAATCATAGACCAACCCCGGAAAGACATGAGATCCAGAACAACTCTGGAAAATGGTAGTTTCAGCTCAGGCAATTGGCTCACATATTTGTCACGAGGAGGTTTGATTAGCACTTGCAAAAGCATGAAGTTATAAATACGTATATCTATTCTAAGGATAATCTTAGAATTCTTTCTTCTAGGATATTTCATCCTGAAAACCAAATGTTCAGAGAAGAAAGTTTCAAAAAACAACAGTTTTAAATAATTCAAAATTATTTTAAAAGTAAAAATAAAATGCCTGGACTGCTTATAAAAAGATAAACTCTGAAGTTCAATTTTGTAGCAAAGTCGAATTTAAAGGACGACCCAATGTTCCATCTGTATTCATATTTCCCTTGAACATAACCACTTAGATGAATATTGTCAGTCCATCTTCAGTCTCTAGCATCTCTAAACTCCAGTTTCAACAGGTCTCACTTGTTGCTCTTCCATTATGTTGCTATCTTGATCTTTTCTCCTTTTTTATTGGCACAGCCCCACGAGGCATGGCCCAGATAAATAATATTCCCTTTCTGTAAGTAGCCCTGGGGATTGTAATTTTATTCCTATTCCATTTAATTTTATTATTTTACTTTATTGCGGAAAGAACTCTAACATGAAATCTACCCTCTTTACCAAATTTTAAATGTGTAATATGTTATTGACTATAGGTGTAACGTACAGCAGATTTCTATGGTTCATTCATCTGGTTAGATTGAGGTTTTATGTCCTTCGATTAATAACACCCCATTGCCCCCTCTCTCTGAGCCCTGGCAATCACCATTCCACTCCTTGATTCCATGAATTTGGCTATTTTTGATAGTGCTTTTCTCTAGAAAATTGGCTGGAAATTTATCTGAACTTTGCTTTGGCAGCACATGGGGGGTGAAAGAAATTAAGTGGGTAAACTGAGGAGGTAGAAACTGGGAGTCCTTGTGCCAACAGTCTGTGTTCTATCACAAGTACAGTTGTACCCTTTGTGACATTTAAGAGTTATATGTCTTAACTATTTGCCAGTATAATATATTTTTGGTAGAACACACAGTACTGAATCATGGGTAATAGCTGCCCAAGAAAGGCGTGTGAATGACACTGTATTGGTTCAGATTTTATTTCCCCTCTTCCTGCGAACTTCCCAGGAGCTCGTGACCTGTGGGTGGCATTGATTGAAGAAATACTTCTAATACTTATTACTTCTATGCGTCTGTGTAATCTGTAATACACTGGTAAATATGATAACTGTGTTTACTTATTGTCAAACAAGCCAAAAGGCGAGATACTTTCCCTTGCATAAAGACTAGTCCTTCACTTTTAGGTTGGAAAACCGCGACCAACTATGTTGAATAATACCGAAGCAATGTTTGATAGATATTTTTTCATGATGGCTTTTACCTCACAGCTTTCAACTGAAGCCGTCCTCTCTGCCCCAGCCCGTAGCTCCCTCCCCACCTCCCACCCAGACGGCTACTGCCTCCAGGGCGGTCATTTCAACAGGCTGAGATGATGGCCCCTTTCTCTGCTGCCCCCAGGAAGGTCCTAGAGATCTGTTTGCAGCCCTGTTTGAGGGGAGTAAAAGTAGACTAACAGAGCAGCGTTTCCTTATAAGTTTAATTTTTTTAGATACTAAATAGATCTTATTTTGTATCTTACATTGGAAGCAAAGTAATTTTATCTCTGAATGCTTTTGCAAATTCACTTACCAATATTATTCATTCATGAGGATGATATCATAGCCCTTTATCCTCTTGAAAGTACAATTTTACTGATTTGGAGCTTCTGTGGTCACTTTCTCTCATATTCTGTGGAGCATTCAGGCATGAGGTATTTTTGCTGGGGCATTTTGGTCTCATGTCCTTCTTTTATTGTTTCTTTTTTATTTTTTTGAGAGAGGGGCCAGGGTGAAATAGCGGGAGGGAAACATCAATGTGCCAGAGATACATCAATCAGTTGCCTCTTGCGTGCCCCTAACTGGGGACCCAGCCTGCAACCCAGTCATGTGCCCTGACTGGGAATTGAACCAGTGACCTTTCAGTTTGCAAGCTGGCACTCAACCTGCTGGATGCTCGTTCTTCTAATTCAAGTTAGATAAATTAGAAGTCTCTGATTAGGATCTCAATCTACTGACTTGCTGATTTTATTCTCATTAAGACTATGATTACAGGATAGTAAATTTATATTTATTCTTGAGAACAAAGAATAAGCACAAATGCCATGTATTATTTAATGAGAACCAATCAACATCATTTTGTTCCCTGACATCGCCTAGCAAACACACTATTATTTAAATGAGACCTGCCGGTATAGTGTGGATAGAATTGTGGACACAAGCAGCTTCTCCTGTTTTGCTGAATAATATTAGTTGCTTTAGGAAATTTGGAAGGCTGATGGCATTAACAGCAATTAATGTTAGAATACTTTATCAACAAGAATATCATCAAAATAGACGTCAAGTGAAATACCCACACTGCTGAGCTGAATGAGGAAGTCACAACCTATGGGACAAAAGACTAGTCAGCTGCCCTTCTGGCGAGTGGCGTAACCTCAGGAACATCCCTTAAACCAGCATATATTATTTTCTAAAATAAAAATATTAATATCTGCCCTCTTTCTGTCCAAAAAAGTCAAATATCTAATTCAGCAAAAGTAATGAAGTCAAAAGATGTAATTTTCCAGAGAAGCCTTTAGAAATCTTACAGCTCTGTACAAATGAAAGGTTTTGAAATTTTAACCATAAAGAATAATGATCGAATGAACTTTTTCTCTGATACCATAATCATAGAATTTGCAGACTCCCTCTCTCTGTGTTGTCAGAGGAATGAGATACTGGGAAGTGGTCACCTATGTTTCAGTCAAGACTGGGTTTGCATGGAGCAGTCAGTCACAAGTCAGAGGCTTCTTTTTCATTTGATAGGACATCTGGTGGAAGTTCACAGCTAACGGGGTCATCCAAATGTTTTAAAGGACCAGGTTCCTTTTTTTTCCTGCAGGTTTCAGAAGTGGCTTTTATCTCATGTTTTCCAGTTACCAGCTATACCTCTCAGAAATTACCCCCACAGTCTTGCAAGTATGGTGGTGGTGGAAAGGAATATTTAGTTTACCACTCCTAGCTACAAAAGAACCCAGGGAATTTAGGATGTTTGTTTGTTTGCTTCATTGCTTGTTGGCCCCCCATTTGAAATGAGAGTTCTGTTGGTTAAATGTGGAGGAAAATAGATATTAGAAAGGCAGCAAGCAAGCATCTAACACAATTTTACCCTATTAGAACTAACATACTTTCGATAGGTATACAGTCCTGGAAACAATATTTTGTAGAACAAAAGGGTGAAGTCTTCCTACGGGACTTTCCCATGTATATATGTTGAAGAGCAGAGAATGCAGACAGATAGGAAAGGGAAGATGGAGGGGAAGAGAGGACCAGAGTGGTGCAATACTCCTCAGTGAATTTCTCACCTAGGATGCAATAAACAGACCTGCTGGTGTCACTTTGCAATACTATATTGAAACCAACCAAACTATTAGCATCAGTTATTTTTAAAATATAAACAATATAGTCATATTTGGAAATAATTTCTGTGATAAAGCTAAAGTCATTATAGAAACAATTCTTATGGTCTTTCAAGAAACTGGATTACATGAATATAAACCACATATTCTGGTTTATGTTTTAATTACTCCAATTTGATGCCTTACACTGAATTATACACACTTATGAACCTTCGGTTTTTTCTCTACAATAGTTACATTATCTATTTAAATGGGACAAGCACTATAATTGCACTCTGTACCTGCTGTTTGGTGCATCCTTGGCACTGTTGACATTTATTGACTTTATGAATATTTTATGGAAAGCTTTCCTTTCATACTTTTTTTGTGAAAGTTACTCTAGTTTTAGTTTTGTTTCTAATAAACAACTTATCTACCTGCCCCAGTGTTATCCTCCGTGGGATCCACCCCCTGACCCCAGTCTCACAGGCAGGTTTATTTCCGCTCTGATCTTTGATCGATACTCCCATTCCTTCTTAGAGACAGCACTTAGAAATTATTTTCTTTTCTAAATCTCAGTCCCCCTCCTCCTTTGCATCCCCCCCACTCTCACTCCTACCTACTCACTACTTCTTCTTCCACCTCATCTCACTCCAGTTTACGGTTTGCACTCATACAATGTTGGTCATTCCCAGCCCTAGGTCAATCACTGGTAGTGTACAAACCAAGTTGGCTTAGATTTATTTTTCAAATGCAATAATTGTGCCTAGTTTGAGCTATTATGGGAATGCTATCACATTTCCACCACATTGGTATTCAAAGGCGGCAAGATTTTTGTCGCGGATTTGCTGAAATTACACCAAAGCACTGAATACATTTGTAGCTTTTATCAGATTGAATGAATATTATAATGACCAAATTAACCTCAGACATGAATGTAATTGATGGATCTAACCTTTCTGCTAATGAAAAAAAGATAGATTGATTGTTGAAAATATTAGATATTAATAAAATGCTTAGGGTTTCCAGAAGCTAAAACAGAGTTAAGTATATAATTTACTGTGAAATAAACCACTGACAATACATGATGTTGACTTGATTTTTCTGAATTTGAAATCTTAGGCAAGTTTAAAGATAGTCATAAATATATATTTTAGTATTTAGGTTCATATACCTTATTTTTTTCAGATTGGAAAGGAAGGCTGCAAACTATGGGAAGAATTTTACTACAAAGAGATCAAAAGTATTTAAAGAAGCACATTGGAACCCTTCAACACTCGATAGATACTGGCAGAATTTTAAAAATATTCTATGCCTGTCATCACCTTAGTTAACCTTTCTTGTAAACATTTTCTAGTCAGGTGATACTTAAGGAAGTGGATTCATTTTGTGTTAAGATGTATGTCATCAATTTGTTCTGCAATATGTTAACCCTAGACTAGTAGTTTCTATTTGCCTAGTACCTAACCAATGTAATAATAATGGCTTTATGTTTTGTTTACTGTCAGGATTTATGATACGGGATACAGAGCCTCACAAGAACGATATTGAATCAGTATTAACCCGAGATATGGACTATTTCCATTTTTCAAATGAGGAAACAGCAGCATAGTTATGGCATGAATGCAGCAGGACTGAAGCTGTTTGTCAGATGGCAAAGCCTGTGCTCGTAATCACGACCCTGCCTGGCTATGATCAAACCTCTGCCTTCCTTGTTTCAGTAAACCGTTCCCTGTCTTGTGTCCTTATGGCTTAGCCTCCTGTGCGGTGTCCGATTCCTCGTGCCCTGGAGTCCTGGCCTGCTTTCATTGACTCCTGTGCTCTAGGCTTAAATGTATAAATGGCGTTTACTTCTCCCTTGTCAAGCATGGAGAGAGTCAGTATCTTTCCTTCCTATTGACAGGCATCCTCCTCTGTAGACCCAAATTGGCATTCTCAGAGAGGTCTGACTGTCAGAAAACTCTGAAGGGGAATGTCTAGGGTTTTTCTTTCCAGTCCTGCTCTGTAATACTACAGTCGCTCTTGAGAAATCAAGGTTTACATTAGAATTCAGGCAAATTCAATCAGTCTAGTGTTTCATCACTAGACTGAGTTAATCACTGCATCACCAAAACGATGAACATTCATGTGTAAAATATTATTCTACATTTTTTTCAGTAAGAATTTTGACTTAAATATCCCTTTGCTACTTATGCTCAGACCTCTGTGTCTACATTATATAATTGCACACTTCTTTCTTTAGTTCTGACTGTAGGTGCTGTAAAGAGCTCCTGCTCTATTGATTAACTGTTATTGAAACTACTATGAATTGGGCTTTTATGCATTAAATTGTAACTAAAATGTCCTTTGATCATTTCTCATTAGGAATCAAAGTTAAATGGTAATACCAATCATTATACCTCAATCACCTATTCTGTAGTCTGCATTGTTTATTTCATTTGAGATTTCTAGGCCTTCAAAGCTAGGAAGTTTTAATTAAAAGAAACACTTCAAGAGAAATTTTTAATTTTTTCCTTCAGTCCAGTCATAAATTTGCCAAGTAGAACGAAATTTGTATTTAAGGGAGCCTTTTGCCCTGGCTGGTGTGGCTTAGTGGATTGAGTGCTGGCCTCTGAACCGAAAGGTGGACCGTTTGATTCCTGGCCAGGACACGTGCCTGGGGTGCCAGCTGAGGGCGAGGTGGAGGCAACCCATTGATGTTTCTCTCCCTCTCCGCCTCCCTCACTTCCTCTCTCTCTGAAAATAAATAAATAAAATAGTTAAATAAAGGGATCCTTTTGATTATACATAGCACATAGCTATGATAATAGTAAGCATATAAAGTCCATCGTTCTCTCTACAACTTTGTTCACAAAGCTTAAGGTTAATATGAAGAAACTTCTAGAAGTTTTCTGGCAGTGCTAAAACTGTTGTTGTGTTTGACAAAGATCAAGAGTGAGATTTATGATTAGGTCCTCTTCTTGACACATTTGTCTAAACTTGGAACTTAACTATTTTTTCCAATAACATGAATTCATCTTCTTGGTTTCTTGATGACTTCTATATGAAATATATAAACAACAGGGATTTTAATAAGGTTATTAAAACATAACTAAAGTCTCATTTTACTACATAATTTTAGGTATGTGTTTTCTGTTTGGAATTGAAATTCAGACTAATTATTTGTACCTTTCATTTTACTTTTACCATAATCTCTTACAAGTTTAATATATTTTTATTTATAGAAGATGAAAATATAATATTTAAATCCCAATATTTATTTATCAGAAATAATATCTTTAAAAACTTTGTTTTTTTGGAATAAAGAAGAAATCTAGGAAGCAGCTATAATAAAATGCTTAGCAATAGCTATAATGATTAACTCAAAGTCCATGCAAAAAAATCCTGAAATTCAAATTCTAAGTTTCCATTTCTTTTCAAAATATGAAAAGGGCAATCAGTGAAACAGGAAGAAACTTCTAGGGACAGGCATGTTTTTACGGTAAGAAGTTAAAGTTAAGAGCTTGACATGATAGAAAAGAAATACTGAATGCGAAATCCTGAGAAAAGTGAAATATACCATAAAATAGCAGCCTAGTCATTCAGTGTAGAGCGAAGAGCCCCACACTTGGAAGAAGGCAGTTTGTCACTGTCCCAGTCTGTGATGTTTAATAGGATGGTCCTGGCCATTAACAGTACTTAAAGGTGATGTTGTATATCAATTTTAATGAGACAAGGAATTAAATTAATCTATCAATTAAATTAAATCTATAGATTTAATAAGACACTCTTTATGCCAAATTAGTAAATTTAAATTTAAAATTTTAGTGCATTGCATATAGTGGAAATATATTTATGTGGGATACATCAGTCTTTGATAAAGCCAGAACATTTTGTGTGTATATATTCTAATCTCCAAATATAAATCTGAGCTTACAGGGGCTTTTCAATAAGAATGGCAACTTCAGTTTCCTTTTCTGAAATAACTCCATTTCAGGTGTTTTGCTTTTAAAATTAGAAAAACTATTGTGTATTTCCAAGTACCAAGTAATAACTATTTTGTTTAAGAAATTCAAAATTTTATACATGCATTTATATGTATGTATGTAATACTTAATTTACTTATATTAATATTGCAGTATTCATTTTGACTGTCAATTATTTACCATGTATTTGGTACCTGTGCTTCACAGACTTCTCTGTTCTTACACAAACTTCACCATTCTGCTCTAAGTGTTAAATCATAAGGACCGCGATTCTTCATTCTGGATTGTTACTGTTGACCTCTCTAGGACTTCTCTCTATTCTTGTTCATCTTGCTCTTTGCCTGGCAGTGTCCGATGTGGACATTGCATTCCTTTTGCCCTCTTGCTTCTGATTGACTGGGCCAGTTGAAATCCCCAGCAGGAGATGGGAGGGAGGAGTGGGGTCAGGATACTTACATTCCTGGCATTCAAAGGAAAGTCACTTGCAACTGGATGTCTTTTTTTTTCTTTCTTTCTCAAAGCCATCGTCTCAATGTAAATCTTTCCTTCTGGCTTTAGTAACTATTTCCTCACATTGTCCTAAGGAATTAGGTGTAGTGACAGATTCCATTTACTTATCCTGTTATTCTGCATGATCCTACCTGCCTTCCCCCTAAAAATATTTTGCATAGTTTTTTAACAAGAATTAACCTTCTTCCATTTAGGATAATGCACATCCTCTGATTAGAGTCTGTCACCTGGTTGGTTTTGGTTGGGATGCTGATGATGCACCTTCTCAGTGTAAAGATACACATTCCCAAGGGTTTCTTCATGAATGGCTGGGAGAGTGGGGAAATGCTAATGTGAGAACAGGCCTCATCTCACATACAACCTCCGATCTTACTTCCCTCTTCAACATGGCCCTATAGAGAGGCATGGTTCTCTCCAACTTTACTGAATAATCAGAGGGAGAAATGTAAAATGTGAGAGCAAAATTTAAACTGAATACAAGTATAGCTTTTCAAGAGGAAGTAATTTTTGCAATTTGATTTAAAGAAATTAAATAATTCACAAGAATTCTGGTCATAGTGAAGCCACCTCTTGGCAAAAGTCTCCTTATTGAAAACTCTGCCTTTGTATCTGTATCTACCATTCAGCAAATCCCGTATCCTACCAGAGGAGTTGGCTTTGTTTAACTCCTGTCTCCTTGCACACAGTGATAGAACAGGCATAATATAACGGTTCTATTCCTGAGGAAAGAAGTGTAAGGTAGAAAGGAGTTACCAATTCCAAGCAATATTAATCCTTAACTTGATCACATCTGCTCAAACTTTACCTGATACCAGGAAATAGACTCTGATGTCTTTAGGGACCATGATTCAGCCCACTGGAGATTACTTCATAAAAATTGCTGTTGTAACTTACATAGAGAGAGAAAAACCTAGACAGATCACAGAAAATGCTATTCCCATAATGTCATTTGCTTTCCCTCTTTGAATGAAAGCCATAATTATTATACTAAAATAAATTTCTAGCTCTATATCTTTATATATTACCTCTGAACCAGTAACAGACTATTTTAATCTAGTTAGTAACACCTCTTCGTATCTGGTTGTGCTAGAGATACCTTCTGTATTTATTTTACTCTTTTTAAATATCTTGATTGCTATAATTTTAGATGAAATTCAGTATCATTTTTTTCAAGTTTCTCTTGCTTTGAGTGCCTAGGCAAAATCTTTTGATATTGATATTAGATCTGATTTGATACATAAATTTGGGGAATATTGGATGGATAATTTTATAATAGTGGATCCTAGCTTTAAGAAAAGGCATATTTTCCCCACTTAATTATGTTTTCTCATATGTTCTTAGTAGGATCCAAAGTTTCCATCACATTAAGAACACTATTCCATTTGCTTACATAATACTCTCAAAATATCTTCTCGTTACTTTAAAGTGATATCAGTATCCCCTTCTAAAGATAACAAAACTGTGACTCACAATAAATAATTTATTCAAAGTTACTAGTCTTAGAAGTGAAATCTGTCTGAATTCATAGTTTTTCCATTTTAGGGTGTGGAAGTGATGGTGATTTAATTTCTGTTTTCTAAAACGTGCCATAGGGACAGGATGGACAAAATTTATATAAAAGAAATCAAGGACGCTATTTTAGCTTTTTCTTATTTGGTCTCCTTTTAGAGAATCCAAATATGGCTGCTGGATAAGCTTCAGCATTTGAGAGTTCTCTTTCAAGCCCCTTGGGGTTATGCCAGAGACAGGCCCCATGAGAATTTGGTCTGAATTCTCATCCTAATGAACACCTGCTGTCATTGTTCCTTATCAATCCTGTAGTCAGCAATGCCAACTTTCTTTGTGTGGGGGAACCCATTCAACACAAGGAAAAGGCACACCAGTGTTCCTCAGTAGTTTTTACTTTTTTTCCCCTATTAACTTCATGAGCCATTGCCCAAGTATTTTGGAGGTAGAGCTAATATTAAGTTTGTCTTTGGCTATTCGTTGTTCTATGTTTCTTGGAGTTTGTTCAGTTATTACCCAGTCTTCCTAAATGAAATTCTTTTGATACTCTCCACTTCTCTCTCATTCTCTCTCTCTCTTCACCTCCTCCTCCTCTTCCTCCTTCTTCTTTTTCTCTCTCTCTCCTCCCTCTCCTGTTTATCTTTTTATCTTCTTTTGGAAAGGAAGAAATTTGTTATTGCAAAAATATATGCTTGTAAAGCAAAATGTACTACACAATCTATTTTTAAAAGTCTCAGTTCTCTAAATTTGCAGAAATAAATAATTTAAGCGGAAGTAAATTCAGTGATAGTCTCCCTATGGATAACCAATATTGATCATTCGTTCTTAGTACTTGATTTGTATTTCTTCGCTTTTGCTTTACTGGACTGCTGGAGGGATGCTTTTAATAATGAAGTATTCTAAATTGATTTTGAACCAGATTAGGGTTATATTCAAAATAAATGATTTTTTAAAATTAATTAATAATCATGCTGTGTAATGTATCATAAAAAGCTGAGCTGAGATTTTTTCTATAATTTCATACCACAAAAAGACAACTTCATATTCTAAAATAGAATATATTTATGACTTATAGTGAGAATATTTTTTAATGAACTCTGACCTGAGTTTTAGAACTATTGGACCAATAACAGTGAGCCATCTTGATATTCCTACTTCCTAGCAATCAAGAAGTTGACCATGTATACATAACAAAGTTTATCTTAGAAAAAAATAGAGGGATTTTTTTGTAACTTTTAAAATAAATGTTTTTATATGTACCTATCTATACCTTTGTTTTCTTTTCACTTGTGGATTAGTTCAATTACTCAACATTACTCAATTTCTAGAGGAAAAAGTGTACAGAAAAACATTACATTTCTATCACAGCTCTATCTTGTAGGGAAGAGCAACTCTCCACCATCTGCAGTGGGCATTGGTCCCTCTCTTGTGCCTCATGCTTTGTTATGCATGAATAAGCACATTAGCCTTTTCATTTCATTCATTAGACTTTTAATCCTTGATTAGTGTTTTCAAAATTCTCTCAAACGCACAGCTTCTTTATTTTCTTTGTGTTTGGTTTCTCTTTTTCATTTATCTCTTCTCTGAAACAAAATTAACAGTTAATCACAACAATAGTGCCGTTTCTATTGAGAAGACTGGTAAATATATTAGTTTCTCATTGGAGTGATTAATCATGTGTGGATGAAGAATGGGAAAATATCTCCTTCCTTGCAGTAACAGGGGCTCCTGTTTAAAGTCAGCAAGAACAGTTTCTGCTTGAAAAGCTTGAATCACAATATTCCAGCAACCTCCCACATTCAGTGTGATTCTGGCTCATAGAAACTCTGAATGGATTTCCTGAAAGGAAGAAACAGCCATTAGGATGCAGAACTCCCCCATTTGGGGTCTTAGAGCCTAGTTACACTTGTCACCAATTCTCCAAGAGTAAATTCCCCCCCCCCTTTTTCTTTTTTCATTAAGCAGGATAAGATACATATGTCAGAGACTTTCTGTGGAACAAAAAATGATTATACATCCAAAACACTCTTAACAAGTTTGAGGTCATGTAATGCATCTGCCTTTACCAGATATGTGCCTCATACTCTCTTTTAACCAAAATTAATTTCAAAGGACTAGGAGCTTTTCTACCTGATCATTTCTCCACCTAGATTACTCTTCCAGCTCTGGTATAACAGTATTTTCAAGTACTTTTTATTTAGCATTTATGTCCATATGCTCTATCTTAAACATACTTTGAGTGTGAGGCCAAGACCAGTTATTAAAGGAGATATATAAATGAAATCAAATCAGTTCCTAGAAGTAAATATGACAAGTGACCAATGGTGAAGTAGTGACATAAGTCATGATTGCACAGAATTTATATGAATTATACAGTTTTGCCTAATTGCAGAACACCCTCTTGGCAATGATATTGTTAAGAAAAAGTTAATTTAAAAACATTATTCATTAACATTTTTTCTCTTTTACTCTTTTTTTTCTACAAGACAATACGGTCATAAACTGTCCTGTTTTTCTTTTCTGTTTCTCTCCTTAGGATGCCTCCATTGCACACAGATTCCACATCATGAGAGAAAAACATCCAGAGAAATTCAACAGTAGGTAAGATAACTTCAATGATGAAATTGTAATTACAGTCCCTGTTGATAAATTATATCATAAAAAGGATCACTACATGGTATAAAATACTCCTGCTTCACATATTAACTGAATAAGGCTTCGTGTGTAAGTATAAAGACAAAAGCGTAAATAAATTCAGAGTTCCCTCTTAGGTTTTAATGAGATTATAGTGGGAAATACAACGTGGTCATCTCTAGCCCATTGTCATGTGCTGAAAAGAAAGATTAAGATATAGTGAAATCTTTACATGGCTAAGTAGGAGAATTTGGTCATCCCAAATGCCAAAGAAAAACATGAGATTCTGATTTGATAATGTTGCATAACTGTATATAATGCAGATATCATATAAGGTCTCCAATCATTATACTGTCTGTCCAATATTGGCCTCAACTAAATGGAAAATAAACCAGAGAAATAGCAATCCTAATAAGGTACTTTTAAACACTTGCTTCAAGGAAAAATGCCTCGATGACTAAAATTAGGTTTGCCACTATAGCAATATGTGAACATTTTCCCTCCAAAATGTAGACTTTGACACTTTTTCCAGTATTCAAGGAAATAGGGAAAGCTTTGGTTTTGTATCTTCCCCGTTCCTAGAATGAAATATGACTATTTCCTCTCTACTCCCCTGGAAAAAATCGGCCAAAGAAGTGAATCATCTTTTGCTTCAGTTACACCCATTTTTACCATTCATTCCATGAAGTTACAAAATCATACACACACACACACACACACACATGCTCTTCTGTATATGTATATATATACCAAATATATATATATATAAATGTTCAAATCAAAGGATCTATGGCCTCTGTATTTGGCTAGATTTATATTGTGTCATGAATGTTAGAGATCACTTATTAGGCAACTGCCTCTGAAAATTATGTTTATTTTAATGTCACATACTAGTATGTTGACATAATTTTCTTCCATAGAGGTTCATAAAAATAAATATTGTTAAAATGTATTTTCAAAATTAGTGTAGATTTTTCTTAAATCTAAACTTTAGTGTACTACTTTATACGAGAATCATCATATTAAATAGTTTCATGATTAGTGAGATCCTTTCTGACTTTTTATTAAATTTACCTGTTTGTTTTACAAAAACATATCAACACTTGTTTCTAAGACCTACCTTAGGTTTTGCCTTGAGTGCTTTCTTACACTACAAATCATAAATCATGGAGTTACAGTTTTCTTTTTCTCTGATTACTCAGATAGCTATAAGTTTCATTTTAAAGAAAATGCAAGAAGGGTATGTATGTGTATATGTACACAAGGTCTTCAGAAGGATTAATAGAAATCTTGTAACTCTGGTTCCTTTCAGAAAAGGGCATGAAATTGTTGGTGGAGATTGAAATTGCATTCTATATTTTTGTGTATTGTTCGAATTTTGTACCATGCATATTATAAATTTATGTTGAAAGCACTCTAATTACAGATTTGCTCATGTGATGTTTCTTTATAGCTAGAAAAAAGAGACATTTCATTTTATAAGATTTAATTTTATTTTATTAAATATATATAAATAAATCAATTTAACTTAATTTATTTAACCTTATAGTAGATTTTAGCATTTAATGATACATTTTGTATGTCCTAGAAATGAACGTTTATCAATGTACATAAAACCATATTATTGAATCAAGTAGCCTGTGCTTATTTAATGTCTTTCTATAAAGCATTCTTGTGTCAGTAATCATATTTTACAATAAGTTTCAAGCAAAAAAAAATACTGTTTGGAAAATTCAGCATGCAGTGTACCCCTTCAGGATTTTCACAATTTAATAGCCTATTAATGGCCTTAAGAAATTCACAGGGGAATAAAAGTTTAATGATTTTAAGGCATTTTTGCTACAAACTTATTCAGCAAAGGGGGGGAGAGGTGGAGAGGGAAAGGAGAATTAAAAGTATAGAGAGGTGTATCAATATATTTATGTGATTCTCAAAATTTGGACAGCCTACATATAAGAATGCCAATGTTTAAGATCCTCCTTCATGTCAGAGGCTAATGTATTTTGTTCACCATAATAATTTTATTTCTTCTTAATAATAAACATTATTTACATATATCTACTTAATTTTTATTATCAATTTCAGTACTACTTTATGACATTTCTCACCACCCAATATGTGGTTAGATGTCATTTACAACTCTGTGTTTGTACACACTAATGTGTTTGTAAAATGTATAAAACCATATCTTAATGCAACTTCTTTGTAAATTTGAAGCATGAGTAAATCTTGGTTATATAGTTCAGAGGGGATATTTCATTTAGAATCGTAATAACATAGGAAATGCCTTTCGGTTGAAACAGGTCACCAGTTTCTAGTGTCTGTTCAAAGAATGCGAGGTGTATAGTAGGTGCCCGATGTATTATTGGCCAACAATATTTGCAGATAACAATTGGCCCTAACATGACATCAATTACCAAGTGAATTAGACATATGCATTTTGACCTAAACTTTTGAAGATTAAGCCTTCACTCCAAATTAGAAGTATTTAGGTTATTCCCTAAACTGTGATACAGAATATTTAGCATATGAAAATTTTCAAATACATTTCTATGAGGAAGGCATGGCAGGCGCAGTGAGTAAGCAGGGTCACACTTCCAGGGACAGGTTTTCAGATTTCAACCTTGAGACAGGTACAGCCATAGCCCTCTTTTATATTTTCGAGAATTTGCAAATGGTTTTTTTAAGTAGTCCTAATAACCGTGTTTCAGATCAGGTCTCTTGTCACAATAAATCATATGCCATTAATATTATCCTCTAACATGCTCACCTTGAAATTCATTTATATTTTAAAGAACATGATGTTTCTAACATTATCTTAAGGAAATTAATTACCAAAATATATAGTTCTGCTCTCCGTGCTTCTTATGACAGAAATTGAAAGGACTAGAAAGATAATGATTTTTCCGGTGCTTAAGAGAGGGGCTAGTTGAGAGGTTTATATCTTATTCTTTTTGAAATTTCTATGTAAATCTAAGTTAATTGCTAAAAGGAATCATGCTGTTTAACTTTTTAAACTTTAAGATATTCTTCAATCAAACTGAACTTAAATAAGTATTTTTGTTCTTTTAGATTCAAAACAAAATAATCATTAAGGAATGTATCCTTCTATTCAAAACCCTTTAGTACCTAACATCGGTTTTGAAATTATTTATAAAATTTGACTATTAATATATATCATTATACTTTCACTCTTATAATACACATATATCACACTTTTCCTGGTTCTATTTAGGTAGAGGGATTTAATTCTTGCTTTAAAATATTGGTATTAATAATTGTTTACTCATTAAAATATGTATCTGTTAAAATGATAAGTATAAAAGCTTATAATAATTTTGGGAAAATGCAAAACTGTCTTATTCCATGAGTAAAACCATTACAAAGACTTTAAGTAACATGCAAAATAGAGCTCGCTATAAGAAAAGTATTGGTGGTCTGACAAAGATGTCTTAATAGTGTGGTCCTAGCTTGTTTTCAAGGAACCAGTTCAAATTCTTAGCATATAGTTCTAGCAAACACGGATGCCCAGCAGTAGTCCACGAAGACACTATTTCATTAAGTTACTTAAATGTATCTGGTCTGTGATTCCCTGAATGAGACAACAGTGCTTTTCCTAGTCCCCCCACCTCCAGAGGCATGTATGTGCTTCACTTTTGTACTGATTTCTGCTTTTTATGAAGAAGTATACAACAAAGAAACTGCCATTGGTATGGTAATTTAAATAAAGCAATTTAACTCAAAATCAACAGAGTAGTTTGGTATCAGATATGTTAGAGGGTGTTACTGAGAAGACCCTCTAAAGTGTAAAGAGGCAAAATAAAAGCAAGGTGATATAGTACACTGATCATTTGATACCAATATATTAATAAATCCTACTTTTAAAGGAACCCATGCTTTCCAAATTACCCAAGAAATTAATAGCATGCATTAATTGAGAAAATTTCCTGTGCTTTAAAATTACACTCATTCTGTGGAGGTATTCTTGATTTTTCTGACAGTAGGCTTTGTGAGATCATGGAATGAGGCTGTGTCTGGGATTTTAGTATCTTCACAGTGCATGGAACATAGTTAACACTCAATAGATATTTACTAAATATATTCACTAAATTATTTATTATTGAGTGGTTTATTTGTCTTTCAATCAAGCTCCTGAAGTTTAGATAAAATACTGCTTATCTGCTATTGGTTCGGTCAATTATTTAGAGCTATTTAATAAGGAACCCCTTTTATATAAGATGGGCATCTAGCTAGAAATGAATCTTCTGAAACCCTAAAGCATTTGAGGAAAATTGGGGGATGTATAGAAAACTTACATACTGATAGGTTCTGTAGAAAAGTATAAAATAATAAAAAAGCCTGTGTTGTAACATACATAGTGAAGGATAATTTATGGGACTCCCAGATAAGGTGACCACTGAGAGCTATGGGATGGATGTTGAAGTAAGGGTTGCTTATATATTCTCTGTGTTAGCTGAAGAAGAAACATTTATTTCTAGTGTCTGTTTGCAAGATACTTACATTTTATTAATATCATTCCATGCAAATCTTCTAAATACTATTTTCCTCCTTGATTTTGCCTTTCTCTTCCTAGGATTTGTGTTTTTGCTTTACATGAATTTGCATGTGTTTTATGCAAAAATTTTGTACACACAGAAACATATACACACACACGCACACGCTCACTCCTAGGATACCAATAAAGAAACAAGATTTATGAAGTAACAATAGTTAATTCAGAGATTTCCACAAAATCACATCTGACTAATCCATGGCAGAGTACTTTCCCATAAGGAAGAGTAATAAAACTGTAACAAAGCAGTTTAAGAAAAAAAATCTACTCATTATTGCAGATTCTGTGCCTATATGGAGATTTTCAGTAAATATTTGTCAAATTAAGTCACTACCGTAAATTATTTCTTATTCATTTACTGCTGATAGCAAATAGATAGGTATAATTTACATTATCTATAAATTTATATGACTTTAACTCATGCATATAAACAATTAATTTTAAGGGGAAAATGAGAGATAAGCTTTGCCAGCAGTAAAAACTACTGTTTCTAGGAATCCCATCCCCAATTTACCAAGTGTTTTTGTCTTAAAGTCATTGACGCTCCTGCTTCCTTTGAGTTCGGGCTCTCCCTGAGCAGCGGTCGTCTCTTCGTAACAAGAACCAGCTGTGCTCTGGGGACCAGAGGGATCCACTAAACTAATTAGACAATGGACAGCCGACTTTGGGGAATGAGTCTGTGACATTGATCAGTGTCAATGACAAACATTTTTTTCTTCTTTTGATGTTCAGACATAATCCATAGGCTAGAATTTGGAATTGTACGCTTTTCGTGGTTATATTTTTTTTTAGAATAGATAATGTTAGTGCCATAAAAGTTAGTTAATTTGATATAAAGTTTACATACTTAATTTATAATATCCAAATGCTTTAGAATTCATACTATCAATAATGTAACAGAAGGGTTTTTTGTTCTTCTAGAATAAAGTCAATTGATTATTGGTAGAAATTATCCCTGGCAACAATTTTGAGGACCCTCATTATATCTCTTCATTATACGACATATTAAGTATCAATTTAGTCTATCTTGAACTCTTTCCAAAGAGGTTAATCACCTCATTATAAGGTAATTTTACCTAGAAGGTAATCCCCTGGCATGGCTAATTGGAATTAATTAGATGCTTGCCATTGCTTCTTGCTCCACCCAAGCATTAGTTGCTTATGCCTTTCTTTATATGCCTGTGTTGAACGTTATTTTCTTACTAAGCATAATGAGTTCTAAAATATTAACCTTAAATGGATGACTCACTTTTTTAAACATTTTTCTTTAAAGACAAAAAAATAATATTCTCACATATGCAGCATTTTCAAGTTTGCATTTTGTTTTGTGTCTCTGTGACCAATGTTTATATATATATATATATATATATATATATATATATATATATGCCCTAAAATATGGTGAAGATATTTTAATAGGTAAAATTTCTGAGGAGAGGTAGAAATTATAAAATCTTGACTTATATAAATTTTATTCTAATTTTTCAGAAGTCTCCTTCCCACTGAAGGTTCTAGCAAAAAAAAAAAAAGAAAAATACCAGAGATGCTATAACCTCATAAATCTTTATATTTTATTTGACAAATACTTAAAAGGCATCAAAATTTGCTAAGATTTGCCCTGGCTGGTGAGGCTCAGTGGATTTTGTGCCTGCAAATCAAAGGATCGCCAGTTTGATTCCCAGTCTTGGGCACATTCCTGGTTTGCAGGCTGGGTCCCCAGTACAGGGTGCGTGAGAGGCAAACAGGCAGTGATGTTTCTCTCCCTCTTTCTCCCTCCTTTCCCTTCTCTTAAAAAAATGATAAGATTTGCCAAGATATCCCAGTTACAAACTTTTAGCCACCATAAAGATAAGGGTTCAATTGCCTCTCTTTTCTAATAACATTGTTCCTATGTTGCCTTTGCCCTAGCTAACAGTCTCCTTAGGTTTGCCAGTGTCCTCCTGTCCCTTCCACGTTCTACTCACCCTTCAGTTTCAAAGCAAATGTCACATATTTTCTTGGTTTTGGTATAGCAGCACTCCACTTCCACATATCTCTCCTGTATACTATTACTACATAACAAACTACTGGAAATCTTAGTGGTATAAAACAGCCATTTTATTATGTGTATAGCTTCTGTGGGTCAGCAGTTCAAATGGAGCAAAGCAGGGATGGTTTATCTTTGCCTCCTTTCAACTGGGAAGACTCAGTGGTTGGAAGTGACGTGACATCTAAGGGATGGAATTAGCTGGAGGCGTGGCTACTCTCATGCAAGGTGTCAGATGCTGGGTGTTGGTTGGAACCTAACTGGAGCACTGTATTTGCCAGGGTTCTTCAGAGAAACTGAGTCAGTTAGGCTCACTTTGGAATGGTTAATCTTTACTGAGCCCAAGTGGAATGCTAATCTCATTCAAAACCACTCTCAAAGACATACCCAGAAATAGCGTTTAATCTGGGCACCCTGTAGCCACTCAACTTGTCACATAAAACTAACTCACACACACATACACATGGTTTCTCCATGTGGCCTGGGCTCCCTCACCGTGTGGTGGCCTAGGGTACCCAGTCCTCTGACATGGCAGCTGAATCCTCCAAAAGTGAGTGCTCCGAGAAAATGGTGAGAAACTATTTGGCCTTCTTTTGACTTAGTCTTGGAAGTAGCATGGTTTCATGCTCACTGTGCTTTTAGTGATTGAAGTGGTCAAAAGCTTGCTCAGATTCAAAGGCAGGGGACATAGATGCCACCTTTCAATTGGAGAAGTTTCAACAATGAATAATACAATGTTCTTGTTTTAAAGGAACTTAGAGTTTAATAGGAATAATATCACAGCTTACAATTATAATAAAGGCTGCCATTTACTTAGGAATGACTCTTCCAAGTCATTAAATTGTTTTTTTACCACACAATTTTTTTTTTATCCTCAGAATAAGTCTCCTCGGTAACTATTGCTATTTTCATTTTACAGAGGTGGGTACTGTCCACAGAACAGTTCATCATAGCAGAACCAAAGTTCGTGCTCTTAAGCCATATGTGTCTGTGTGTACTCAGCAACAAACAGTGTTTCTAAAATATCTCCTTGTCTCTCCATGTTCTGCCCTCTTTCCATGGCACTTACTCTCTTTGAGTCATCACTTCTGTTGGAATTTCCAATTGCCTTCTTTTTACTTTATTTTCTGGATCCTCTACATCTGGTAATTTTAAAGCAGTCTTAGTGCTGGTTGCATTTCACTGACACCAGCTATTGCTAATCACTGACACTGACCTTGAGAACAATACTCGTCACCCATATATTCACCATGCTAGACCAGGGAGTAAGGGTGCCTGCAATATGCTGAGAATTGATGAGGGTGACAAATGGCATATAATATTTTGTATATAGCCTTCTTTAGATAGATTATATAAATAACATAAAATACAGCTTCATGTCTACAGAAAGTGACCTTCACAACCCAACTCTGTGAATAAATTTTCTACACTTTCCCATTATTGATTCATTCTGTTAAGCAAACCAATCTAATCTTGATTCTCTTTCTGCTTAAGTGCAAGAGCTCTCATTAAGGTCACAAAAGATTTCTGAGTCACTAAATTACATATAATTATATATAATATATATAATGTATATGAAAACATATAAATACATATTTTGTATAAAATAATTTTTGACTTTTACAGAAATTGAATTTGTCAGTTACTCTTTCTAAGCTTGTCTTAGTCCACTAATCACACCATCTTAACTGCTTATACTAAATTTTGAGTTTTATTTGTTGCTTCATATGCTGTGTGTTTTCATAAGTAGTTAGCCAGATATTAATAAAGAGAACAAAGGAAATTAGACATTGACTTTAATAAACTGGGGAGCATAAGCCTGCTTGCCTAGCCAGGAAGCTATAGGATTTACAGAGTCACTCCCACACTCCAGGGGACTGCAGCTGAGGAGACTTCATTCTAAGAGCTCAGGAAATCTCCCCAGGGCACTGTTTGCACTTCAGTACAGGATTGTTGGGGGTGAGGGAAATACTTGGCCATAGAGGCCTGTCAGTCTAAGCAGGGGGTGTGGACCTATTAAAAGTGCACAAACCTTGGGGATTTTATTGGTTATTTTTGAAAAGTCTTCTGGTTATAACCCCAGGGAACAAAGAAGAGCTTTCTTTGTTCTTGCTTGGTTACCCACACTCACCTCATTTGTTCATGTGGGAGCACACAACCATCGGGTCCAGTAGCCAACCAGGCCCACCGTAGATTGCATGGGCTTCGAAGGACTAAGCTTTAATGTGAAGTGGAAACTTGGGACACTGTCCTTTGTTTTGTCCCTGCTGAGGACACAGTTGGACTTTTTACATGGCAGGACAGACAGAGATCGGATGTTGGAAACTCAGTCAGATTTCCACCCAAATAGACTCCACACCTGCCGTATGAGTCTGTGAAATGCTTTTTGTCAGGATCCCATCAAAGAGTCTGATTTCCACTGGCAGCAAAACCAAGGCATAATTGTTAGCGGTTCTCAGTTTTCTGAGATAGGCTTTTTCCTCAGTTTACACTCTCTTCTCTAATCTCTTGAGAGTTCTTTGGCAGTGGTCTTTTTAAAATGCTAAGTTACCTTCCTTTATCAAATCCATTAGTTTCTCAAATACTTAATAATTTTTGAGGCCTTCCATGATCTGGCTCCCAGCATGACTTTCGACTTTTTTTTTTCTTTGCCCTCTGCCATTTCTGCCCTCTCCTCTCTTTTAGATTGGCTGTTGCTATTCATTAAACTGACATCCTGAGGCTAGTCTTCCCTTGTTCCACCCAGCTAGGTTAAGCTCCCAAATCACCCTGTATTGCCTTTTGGGAAATTTTTAGAGGATTAATTATTTGAAATATCGCTTGATATATTTGTAAATTCCTTGATGTACTTTAGCTATCTAGCCCTTTACCTTTTCAAACAATATAGTTCCATGCAGGAAGAAAGAGATCAAAATTCTCAGTTACTGAATTACCAAAGACTTGAAATTGATTTTAGAAACAAAAAATTGAGAGTAGATTTGAAAATTTTATAATTCAGGCTTGTGAGTATCAAAAGTAGAAGCCCGACGGGCTCAGGGTTGAGATTTATGTTATAACCATGATTCTGATATGACAGTCAATAAAGGGGTCTGAAATTATTTAAAACAATTTATGTAAAATATATGCATTTTTATTCATAATCTTTTAATTTTTAAAATGCAGTATAGCTGGTATATGATATTATATTCGTTAGATTAGTTTCAGGTGTACAGTATGGTGATTTGACACTGTTATATTTTACACTGTGCTCACTCCACAGATTCTAATAATCATCTGTCACCGTGTTAACATTGCCATATTATTGACCGTATCCCCCTTCATCTTTTCCACCCATCCCCGCGCCCCCTTCCCCGCCGGCAACCTTCCCTGTGGTCTCTGTTTCTTTGAGTTTGTTTTTGTTGTTTTGGTTGTTTGTTTTACTTTTTTATGATTCCACATATGAATAAAACCATAAGGTATTTGTATTTTTTATGTCACCTCAAGGGAGTTTGGCAATGAAGAGTTAAGTGCTTAAATAAGAAATTTGTGTTGGAATTGGTGGGGCACAGGAATGAACAACAAAATAACAATTGCACTAGGCCATGTAAACATTAAAAATAAAGGTCTAACTGATGCTATTTTCAATGTTTTTTCTAGTGCTATTATTTCTTAATTTTATTTTTTAACTGTGGTTATGATTTTTTCCGACTTCCAAATTTTCAGCTTTATTTTTTAATAGAGTCGTTATTACATACCTACCACACCTAGCATTTTAAAAATTCTTTATGGTTTTTAAAGGACACTTTTGTTCATACAAACACATTTATGTGGCTTTTATTAAAGTCATAGGTATATAGCCAGATGTTTATTTTGTTTGAAAAAGTTTTTTTTCAAAATTTGATTAATGCTTTTATTTCCAACTGTTTTTTTGTTGTTGTGGTGGTAACCTATATTTAAGAAAACAGAGCACCAGTTTACTTTTATGTGTGCACTTCATGGCAGTAGTTACACTCACACTGTTGTGCAAACCACTTGCACCGCCCATCTCCCGAACATTTCCCCTTCCCAAACAAACTCTGTGCCCATTAAATAGTATCTGCCCTGTCTCCCCTCCTCTCCTCTCAGCCCCTGGCAAGGACCATTCTACTTTCTGTCCCTATGAATTTGACTACTCTGTGTACCTCACGAAAGTGGAGCTGTACAGTATTGTCCTTTGGTGGCTGGCTTCTTTCATTTAGCATCGTGTCTTTTGGGTTAGTCCATATGGTAACCCGTGTCAGAAATTCCTGCCCTTCAGATTTTGTTTATTTATTTTGTTTATTCATTCAGTCATTATTCAACACTTGGGTTGTTTTAACTATTTAGCTGTGGAGCATAATGCTGCTGTGAATATTGGTATACAAATAGCTCTCCAAATCCTAAGCTAGTTTTTAAAGGTATTTTTACACTTACTGAAAATGAATGTTAAAAGAAATTAAAAACTACATTAGAACAATTTTATTCTATAAAAGATATTAGATAAGGCCTACTTATCTTCTGTGTCTTCAAATAATTAGGTAAATGTATATTCTCTGAATTTCATTCCCCCCCTGCCCCAAACTCTTTTCTCATCCCCCTTGCCTTTGGCCTAAAACAGAAAATGAAATATTTGGTCAACACTGATTTTTCTTTATAGTGTATGAGTCTTCATAATTTATTTTAGTACATGAGCCTCCATATTTTATTTTAGTATTTATTTGTCTTGCTGTGTTACATGCCTTTGAAAGTTTTAAAAACTAGATTTCTACTTTGATCTTTTCTGTAAATCTTTCTAAATACTGATAGAAAACTGAGTACAAGTATTTAAAGAGTTTTGTAACTAATCATCAAAAAGGAGACTTACCCTATAACTGAAATGTTTTATGTATATATATCAAATATATATAATCTTAGGCAACTATTGATTCAAATAAAATTAATTGCTCCTCATTTTATGCCCTAATGTTCTCATAAGACTAGTCACATATCATTTATTCAGTAAAGAATTAAATATTTACACATTTATATTTTTTCATTATCAAAACCAAATGATTAGGAATAAATTTTGGGAAAAAAAAACAAACCTCCTCAAGTCTAACACAAATACCCTTAACATTATATCATATTTCTTTACCATTATTTTTAATGTGTGCCACAAGAAATATTTATTACAGGTCTATAATATGAAAGTGCTTGGAAAATAAGTAAGGTTAATAATTAAATATCCTCCCTGCCCTTGAAAAGCTTGCAGGTCAGTGGGAAAGACAAACCAAAATAAAATGTGGTGAACACTATCACTGGAGTTAAGTGCAAAATTGAGTGCAAAGCGCTGCCAGGAGGAAGTGCCTATTTTTGTCTGAGCTAAGGAGAGAAGCCAACCCCCCAAAGGTATTCTCAGTCAGACCCATGGCCACTGCTCACAGCACCGTCACCAAGTTCCTCCACTGAAAGTTACAGTCCTCGCTTCTGCTCAATACGGCTTAGTGGAGCAACTGCCCTGAAAGACGAAAGCCCAGCAAAACGTGTTCTCCTGCTGAGGGGTGGAAGCCCTGTGTCCACCTGGGAGCTTCTGGTACACGGGGAAACACAGGAAAATGCACAATAGGGTGCAGTCAACAGTGTCTGTAAAAATCCTAGTATATTGTGAGAATGAGTTGGGCTTTTCATAGACTTTAGTTTTCTTAATCCATTTTCTCAGCTTTAGGAAGTTGCTTACATCTAAATTTCTATGACCTTTATGTTCTATTGCACCTGTTCAATGACATAAAAAATACAGGTATTATACGAAAAATGTGATGTGTAATAAAGCCCATTAGCACAATCAATCAATGCCACATTTATCTGCTTTGTAAGTTTAAATCTTTACTTGTTCATTTATCTCTAAGGAGGGCACAGGCTATTTATGCCACCCTTCTAATTTACTGATAAGTGTATTAGTCACTGCTATGACATAATTTGTTCCATTTTTACACATAGACATATTCAGGTCTTTACATGTATTTTTACATATTTATTCTCATCTATAATCATTTTTTCTTATTTCATTTTTTTCTAATTTTTAAAGCATATTAAATTAGAAAGGTGATTTGGAATTTTAATAATACTTTCTATGTTACAGAAACATTCATTCATTATAATGCATGTAATCTGTAAGTTTATGAATGTGAAATGCATTTATATTCATACTCAATTACTTAAATGTTATTGGCTTTTTTTACATTTTAAAATAGATATTTTAGCCTGTTTTATATTTACCTAGTGGTATAAGTCATATTTAAATATGTCTAAAATAACTGAATCTTACTATATCACGCTAGAAAGAATGCAAAGTCTAATGAAAAGTGTCTATTGCTTTCTTTATACCTATTAACTTTGTCATTCTTTATTAGAAAGGTTATCATAAAAAATAATTGCACAACGTAGTAGCCATCTTATTTTCATGGTGAAGTCTTCCTATTTAGTAACGTAACAAATGCCATCGCTAGTATTTCTTAGAGATTGGGCTGTTCCACATACTCTACCAGATGATTTTCCTGGATTGTCTTTTATAATCAATCCACTACCCTAGGAGAGATTACCACCATTATTCCCACTTTATGTATTTCATATAACTGAATTAGAATTATAAATAACTTGCCCTAATTTACATGTTTAGCAAGATACTCACCATTCTGTCAAGATAAAATTAATTTAATACACATTTACTAACCAAATATTTTTATTTGGTTATTAAGAGTAGAAGGTGGATTTGATACCATACCAGCTTCTTAGAATTTATGGCTTATTTGGGGGAAAGACACATACGAACATATAGTACTGTGAGATGAATGCAGAAATCAAAGGATCATAAATAGGAATTAAAATGAGACACTAATTTTCTGTGCTAGTGGTATAATAGTGGTGCTAGGGAGGCTTTCTAGAAAGCATAATATTCAAGTGTGGTTCCACAGTGTGAATAGGTGCTTTGCAAGTGGGACTATGTCGTCAGAGAAGATATATGTGTTGAGGCACAGCAACATAAAACATATCAGTGTGCAATGGGGAGGGTAAATTGTTCCAGGTAGGTAGTTGAAGTGTGAGAAACAGGAGATTGAAGGGGATCAATTCATTCTACTCAGATCACAAAGAACTGGGTAGTCCCCTTGGAATCTTGGACTTTATCCTTTTGGTAATACAAAACTATCATAAGGCTTTAAACAAGGACCTAGGGCTAAGGAAATGATTTTTTAGAAAAAAAGAACCGTTTTACTGTTACCCAACATGTTCATTGATATGGGTATGGACATGGGTGTGAAGGAAGTGGTGAGTGAACATGGGAATAAAGGCAGTATGGTAGCAATACTAACCAAGAGTGGATGTGGGGTGAAGAGTATTAATTTGGTTCTGTGCTTATTGAATGTGAGGTATCAGTGTGATATCCGTGTTAATTTCACAGACAATAGATCATTTACTGGCCTGGAGTTAGGTGGGGTATCTGGGATGGAGATGAGGAACCATTGCAATAAAGGAGCCGTTCTTGCTTCATCATCTGTAACCGGTAGCATTGGTAACATCCAGAGTAGTGATAACTGAGTCATTTGACTGGGCTTGGGTAACTTGAGATGTACTTGATATAGTAAATTGTGGTTATGATTTTTGAGGAGACTGACATAAAATCACTGATGAATTATATTTTTATAATTATACTAACATGTAAAAATGTTATTATTAATCACTAGTTTTGTCAGGCATTTACTTAAATTGTTTTGGTTTTTATTTGCATTCCTTTATCAGAAGCATTTATTACTTAGACATAAATTCTTAAATTGTTTTCTTTTAGTTTTTAGAATAAGAAATTTAAGAGTATAACTTTATTGTGACTATCACAAATATCATTTTGTTAGAATGCCTAAAATTCAGTTTAAAATCCAATCTCTTATATAAAGAAAGAAAGAAAGAAAGAAAGAAAGAAAGAAAGAAAGAAAGAAAGAAAGAAAGAAAGAAAGAAAGAAAGAAAGAAGCTGTGGGGCATCTAAGCAAAGATTGAAGAGTCTCAGTACAGTACTTTAAAGTAAAAGAATTTAGCCAGCAGAGGGCGCTAGCTCACATGCACTCAGTTATTGCAGAAATCCCTGTGATCAAGAAAACAAGAGCCCTTTCTTAATAAGCACACTGGCAAAGTAATATTTTTGTTGAATGTTGTCTTAATGCCAGAACTTAGATATTTATACCAGTAGTCCTTCTCTTGTGGAAGTATGTATCTCTTTAGTGAAGTATAATTTGAGTTATATTTGAATGCCAGCCAGCAGACTTGAGAATCTATTATAAAATGCCAAAATCTAATCAATCCATGGAAGAAGGTCAAAGGCTACCTGTGTACGTTAGTCCTGATGACTAAATTGATTGTATTTGATGAACAAGACCAGTTTTAATGTGATGTGCAAGGGGCTTTACTTTCATCAAACAAAGTATTGATACTCTTTTTTAATTGTATCATTACTAGCTAAATAAATGCCAAATTTTCTTAAGCAATTTTAATTGGAACAGAGCACATTTTAAGAAGAAATTCTTATTTTTTAAAAAATTCTTAGATAATTACCTTTAGGAATAGTAACATTACTCCAGTTCAATATAAAGATTGTTTTATTTATGAGATGTTTTTCTCATATACCTCTTTGGTTTTAGAAGTATTTATAAATCTTGCAAAAATATAATTTTATATACAAGTAATATTATATTTCTTATGAAAGCATTTAAATAAACCTCATATTTTACAATTATTTTTTTATTTTTTTACATTTTCTATTTAGATAAGCAAATAAGGAAAACATTTATTTTAAAGCACATTCACATTCTTTAATGTATGGAAAGTATTGGCAACTGTATATTTTAGACAATTACTTAGTTTTAATAATCCAAGCTCTTTTACATACCCTCTTTACTAGTATACCATAATTTCTTGTTGTTAAAACACATAACATAATTTTTGAAGCTTGTGTACAATGAAATATGTGATATATCTGTGTAGGGTCTAAAATCTGTTTACATTTAAAAGATGATATGAAACATATTTGCTTCTTATGTTTTAAAGAGAAGTTAATGCTATCATTTCTACTTTATGATCCAGCACAGTGAAAGTGTAGTAAACTGTCCAGAAACCTCTGGGAAGTAAATTTTAATGTAATAGTGTGAGTGGGTCCCATTTCTTTTCTTCATTCTATGAAGCTTTTAATAATCTTACTTGTCAAGATGATTATTTAATAAAGTGACAAACTGTCCCACTGATACAGGGTACATTAATTTACCTCTAAAGCTGTTCCTTGTCCCTGATAAGAAGGTGATAATTAGGTTTTCAGATTAGGAAATAATCATGTCACTTATGTAGGTGCTTAAAATATATTTAATCCTTTATATAAACTTGAAACAATTAAAAGTTGTAAAATATTTTTCTCTGTGAACTTTTAGGTAAATACAACTAATATACAATGTTAATTTTAAGCTAGCATGATTCTTTGGAAGGTTAACAATTGGAAAAATAATATAAGAATTGATTAACTTTTCGGGTAAGGCAATAGTATTATGCTTTGTAGAACATGTACCTAATTAAATAGCACTCATTCATATCCTGATTTAATTTCTTCCTTTGTCCATACAGAGTACAATTTAATCTTTGAAAAGTCACATAGAATCATTTCGTGCATGTACAATATGTTAATAACCTTAGTTTCTCATGTTGTTGAAAGCTCCAATGATTATTAGATACTACAAGTGATTACATTTCAGTTTTAGCATAGTACACACAATTAACTAGATATCACATCCTCAGTGACCAAATACTGTGTAATATTTGAATTATCAACAGTAAAACCACAGTTTATTAAAACAAAACTGAGAGGTACTTTTTTTTAAGACTTTCCCTACCTTGGAGTGGATGATAGCTCATTGTCCAAAAGTTCTAAAGTCCCATCTTCTCCAGCTTTAAATAACCAAAGTTAATTTCCTCTTCTTCAAGTTTGCAGAGTATTAAAAACTTCCCTCAATCTATTTCCTGAACCCAAGCTAGAGAATGTTCAGTGCACATTCATTTAAAGTACCTTCATGTTCTGACTCAATTACTTTTAATAGAGTGGAGAATGTTTGGTGTAGCTTTGAGTGCACAGCCTGAAAGTTTGGGTTTTAGTTAGAAAACATATAAAATTAGTTCGTGTGGAAAGGTAGTCTCTAGGGAAACATAGTCACCAGACAACCTCACTGAAGACCATTAAAGGTACTGGAAATGTCATGTACTCTCTTTGCACTTGTTAAATGCAAGTTTTCACATAATCAAAGTAATTGTAGGACATTCTCAGGGTAAAATTAAAAAAAAGATTTTTGTTGATAATATGCAAAAATTTCACACCAGTTTTTATTCATTCTGCACTTATTTCTTTGAGGTAGCTTTTATACAGCTGTGAAAACCTAAGGCATTTTGTACAAAGCAATTTTGACAAATGTTCATAATTCCACACCAGTAAAATGCATTTTAATGTCTTTCTGAATGTTTCAAGTTCTCTAACACATAAACAAGTAGTAAAACTCATATCGAAGTTATTTTTTTTTAATTTTTAAGATCACTATTCCAATGATGCAAGCAAGCTTTCCTGGTCTGCATTAAGACATATCAAGAATTCTAAGCAGAATTTATATTAAAAATGCATATATTATTTGGAAGTTTGAACCTGATACTGAGCTGTATAGACGATTTGAGCAGGAGCAATGCCATGACATCATACAAAGTGCATGACCATCTTTTGTCTGATGGAATCCTAATTCTGCTTCTGCTGTTCACCAGCTCTGAAAACTTAGGTAAATTTTTCAGAATTTAGCATACTTCATTTCATCAACTGTGACAACAGACTAGCAGTTCCTGATTCTTAGGATTGTTATCAGGTTAAGTTAAATTGAATGATGAACGTAATGTAGCTAATGTTCAGAATGGTTTTCCAGTCAACATTATGGTCGAGAAGAAAGTACATGTTTGATAGGGACTAACAGAGAGGTCATAGAATTAAGGGGCTTCTTTAAGTGGGAGTGCATTTGCACATTCTACTTCCCTTCCAAAGGCAGAAAAGATATAAATGCTTTCCACGGTTGCATAACAAGATAGGTCAGTGTTTGGAAAACTATGGCACACATGCCAATTCCAGTCCTCTGCTTGCTTTGTTAAAAAAAAAAAAAAAGTTTCACTGGAACACAGCCAAGCTCAGTGTTTTTCCTGCTGCCTATTGGCTGTGTTTGAACCACAAGGGCAGGGCTGATCTGTGAGCCAGGCCATGAGATCCACTTTGCCTAAAATATTTATACTTGTCCCTTACAGAAAAAGTTTGCCCTCCTCCATCGCAGGAGGTGTAAAACTAGAATCATGAGAAAAAATGTTCAAAAAGTATGGGTAGCTTTCAGAGCGTATAAAAAGGACAGGGACCTCAAGTTCTGAAATATAAGGTTGTACACAAGAGATACAATTGAGGAATATAGTGGATGAGGAATTTAAATAAACTCCTAATCTTAAGTGGTGTGTGAACTTTGAGTAATTGTGGAGAAACTGATATTCCCTGCAAAGTGTTAGTCTAGTTTAAATTCAGATGCACAACAACAAATAGTGAACTAAGACAATACGTGAAATAAAGACTTTTGAACAGACTGCCCTATGTCCATGTCAGGTTTCCTTATTTGTTTGGTAGGAAAGGCAAGCCATGTTTGATCTTTGAACTGGCTGTAGTACTGACAAGGAACGCACTCTGGAACCTTACTGCTTAAGTCCAAACCCAGTGTCTTTTGCTTACCAACTAGGTGACTCAGTGTCAGCGGCTTAGTCCTCTTTGTTCCAGAGTTTTCTCCGCTGTAAAAAAGCAAAGTGATAGTTTCTGCCCTACAGCAGAAACAGGAGTGCCGTATTTCCCCATGTATAATGCACTCCCATGTTTTTGGCCCAAACTTGCAGGGAAAAAAATTTATTTTATTATTTTAATTAATTAATTAAATTTCTATATTCATTTTTGTGTTATAAAGGAATTTTAGCATTTATTTTTGAACATATTATGGTACAAGAATTTTTATGTAACAAATAATTACAAAACACAAGAACAGATACAAGGTATTGTATAATGCACATCATTATTTTTCCCTCAGAAATTTAGGCAAAAAATTGTGCTGCATTATACACAGCAACATACGGTATATGAGTTACTATAGGTCAAACTCAAAGAAAATGGCCTGGCATGTAGTCGTCCCGGTGTGCGTAAGGCATGGCTCCTTCCATTTCCATTCACATGTGTGTATGAGGGGAAACCCAAAACACCCTGGAATCATTTTTTGGAGGGCGGCCCCCTTGTCGCACAGGCTTCCCTGACAAGGTGGGTGTTCTAGGAACCCATCTGTCTCAGTGCACCAGCTGACGTTGCGCAAGTCTGCATTCGACTTGAGTGAATTTTTTGGAAGACTCTTTCAACACATTTGCCTTTTCATGGTAGGTGAGTTATCCCTCTGCCCCACCCTACCTGTTCACCCGATCTCACCCCAAGTGACGTTTGTTTTCTTCCCCTGGATGAAAAAAGTCCTCGAAGGGAGACATTTGGCAGATGTGGAAGAGCTGAAACAAAAAATGGCAGAAGCACTAAAAGGCATCAAATTTGATGAGTTCAAAAAGTTCAAAAACCGTTTTGAGCAGTGATAAAAACATCTCAATAGGTGCATTACATCAAATGGAGAGTACTTTGAAGGTGACTGAAGTTCAAGCATGTAAAAATTAATACACAATTTTTAACAAATATTTATACACAAATATTTATGAATAAATTCCAGTTTTTTGGTCCCCCCTCATATTAGCTGTTTCATTTAATATACTGGTGATGATTTTCATTGTGTCGCATGAATTCCGTCACAGTTAATCCATCATTTTGTACTTATAGAGCTCTGATTTAAACTTACTTTCACGTAGGTATGTCTGTTCAGACAAATGGAAACATACCTGAAAAATTCAGGCAAGGAATTGTATTATAAAATGATTTGCAAACAATAATTATCCAAAAGTGAGATGCTATATAAATATTTCTTTGGAGCCTTAATGAATTAAATGAAACAAATTAAATAAATTAAATAAATGCTTCTTTCCCAAGGACAACGTGTGCAACTCTAGGGTCACAGGTATTTCACATGTCAAAACCAGTTGGTTTTTAAATGTATAGATGAGTAATTGGAGCCCATATGGTCCGTATGAGAATAAAGTTGTTGACAGATCCTAGGTAATTACTGGGTGTTTTTGTGTTCTAAGAAGACTTTGAACCTGCATTATTGTTTAAATGATGAAATACATATGCATACAGAATTTTAGTTTAAAATTCGCTCTCATGTGCATTATTTTATTTGATCTTGTGTAGTATAAGCACAGAGATGTATGCCATGCATGCTCTTTTCTTTTTGGCAGGAATTATTGCAAGCATATTGATGGTGATAATTAATATTTTCTAAACAGTCAAAAAGCAGGTGTACCTTTCCAAAGAAATCCAAATAGAATTTCAAAACAAACTTGTTCATTGACTGTAAAAAGCATTCAGAAAATAGAGTAGAAATTGTCTTGAAAGCTTTCAGCTTAAGAATATTGTTAGAAATATTATGTTACAGTTTTAAAGATAAGAATCTTGCTTAATTCATCTTTGTATCTTCATTGTTTATCAAGTGCCTAACATACAGTAGGACATTCAATATATTTTAAATAATATAAATTTTAAACGTATTTTGTTATTTTTAATGGCAGTTTTAATGATCCCTTTTGGTTTGTATCTAAAAGTTTGCAGGATAGAATTAATGGTAAGTGTAGTGAAACTAATTTTACATTATTATGTAAAAGTTACCAGGCTTGGCAATACCCACATTAACAAAAACTACAAAAGAACACCATTCTTTAATTTCTCTACTTGATCTCATCTTGTTCTTAACTCACCATTCTCACTGATCTAGTACGTGCTTGATTTTAGCAATTAAAATACTTTGCTTTTCTGAATTGACACTTCTTCTCTTTCATGCAACTACCCTGTTTTTCCTGCTCTGTTTTTCCACTCACTGGCTTTGTCCTTTCTTTTCCCCTTCCCAGACTGATTGTGGGGCCAAAGGGCATATTACATTTCCTGTTAGCTTGGGGAAGCCTCCATCTCTGCTCTCTGTCAGGCAGCTCTGTCTCTGCTCCAGTGCAGCGGAAGTTGGGCAGTCACTGGGCCTCTTCCCTGGTGCCCACCATTTGGTGGGTGTGTGACTGATGCCTGCTTCTGATGCCCATGGACATCATTCTCATTCACTGCTTTCATCCTCAACATCCCACACTCACCGAGTACTTTTCCTAAATTCATGCCCCATCCAATTTCATCCTCGTGGCACTTCTGAGTCCACATTGTGGAGAAAGTCTTATAATTTTAAAGTTCTTTTTTTCTGTTAATCAGGTCTATGTGGCCCTGTAAAACCTTTTTGCAGATCTGCTTGACTGATCACCTTCTTCAATCATTGCTACTTCACTGCCCCTGTGCCATGTAAGGCGCAGAATTAGGAAAAAGTCATCGCAATTCCCAGTCACAGATAGGATGTCCGAGGCTGCTCCTGGGATGCTTTGATTGCCTGGCCCTACATGGATATTTTTCTTTTCCACTCTGAGGGGTTGGCCTGAAGAATAAAGGGACCGACATTTAACATCTAATCTCTCATTTCTTTATTTGCAACATTTTGACTCATGTTGCCACCTACCAACAGCAGGGCTTTGCCCTTCTATTTTGGCAAAAAGCCCCCATTGTATGTCCTTCTTCTGTAGCTTCAGTGTATTAAATCTTCTGGTAACCCATCACCTGATCTGTAAATCCCCGCTGTGGAAATACAAAGAAAGGCTCTTTATCTTTCAGTGAGGTCTGACTTTTGCAAAAGTCAAAAAGCATATCTTCAGCTTATTACCTGGATGAAGCCAACCTGAAGAAGATATGCATGTTGCAAAATTCGTAGGGGAGTCAAAGGCATTCAGGATTTGGGTGTTAACCAGCATGACAATGCATGGATTTAGCATCTCAAAACTAAAAAGATATATTCTCTGTTATACCTCTTTTGCATAGTGATACAATGTGTTCTTGTCATATTAATTTTTTACTCTGTAGAACAGTTTATCAAAAGTATCACAAGATGAGAATTAGTTGTTGTTCCATAGAAAGTAATCTAGAGTGAACTTTAAAAATCACAAGTCTGCTTATTTGAAAGCAATTTACTACATTGTTTACTTTACATAGTATAGTATGTTCATAAAGTATCCAATTAGGTAGTGTCACTGAACATTCTCCCATGAGAGTTTGGCACGAAACCGAAATCAGAATAACTAACTGGTTTGGCTAAACGTTTTCATCCAAAAGTCTCACACAAATTAAATGTTAATCCTCTTACTCTTTTTGAAGTTGATATTTCCTTAATCTGTCGTGGAAGTAAAGATTGTAAGAATATGCTGCCACATTAAGGGAATGTTGATATTTGAGGCGAGGTTAAATTCCACTAGAAGATATTTAGAAAATATCTTGTCCGATGGATTTTTTAATGGTAAAATATGTTAGCAGGGCTCAAGAAAGTGGATGTAGATATTATAGGCAACTGAAAGTAGTAGGTGGTTATTGTAGCTGGAACGCCTCCCAGAGCAGATGGTTTTTGAGGAGTTTTTGAAGGAGAAGAGCAAGGTGGTCTGCCTTGGCATATATTAATTGAGTGCCTGTTCCAAGTGTGGGGGGTGGCTGGGAGAATGTGTGATGTCTTGAGTGGGCGAATGATACAAACAGTCATAACTTCAAAATAACCTGGAATTTATATCTCAGAAATCTTACAGACAATTCACAAATACACGGTTTCGTCTGCAAGGAATGAGTAAAAGGCAAAGTTACACTAACAGAAAGTTAACATGTAAAATACAACTTAGCCAACATGGTTAATCTTTTCATATTTAACACTTGACTATTGCTCATCAACAAAAAAATCGTAATGTCCTAATTAGGGGAAATTGTATTAAAACCACGTGTGAGTTAGTGTTTTAAATGAATAGATTTCATCAAGCATTTAACATATAGGATTATTAACCTCTAATATGTATGTATTTGGCATACATAGACTCTGGGAGGAATAATACGGTTTAACTTACATGGTCATTACAGTTTTCAGGTTTTCATTCCTAAGGACTCTCTAGTCTATCCCATCCATTCATTTCTTAGGGTACCATTCTGCCATAAATAACATTACCTCATATGTGTACTGCTGAAACTTTTCCTAATTGAAATCCGTTCTGTCTTTCCAGTTCTTTAAACACATCTGTAGGTTGCTCTCAGATTGATTTCCTTAAAAATTGACTTTGCCCACCCACTCGGGAGCGTCCCGTGGAAGCACACCGAGTCTGGAAACCGATTTCCTGCCTTTGAGTCCCTGCCCTGCCGCTTTCTAGTTGTGACCTTGGCCAGCTTATCTTCTCAGTTGCTTTGTTCTCCAAACATGAAATACTTGGAAAATAAAAGTGCCTTCCTTTAGAAACACGTTATGAAAAGTAAATTAGTTATTTGCAAAATATTGTAAACAAGGCCAGGCACATTGCAAACATACTATACGTGTCATGATCACGCTTCAGAAACTGTAGATATCACCATTGCATAACAGAAAGTTCAGAATTCTTGGTCAGGCATTCAAGGTCTTCTCCACCATCTGCCTCCCACTTTTCAGTTTTAACCAACCTTGTCTCCAGAGGCAGGCGTTCCACCCAATCAGCATTCCATCTCTTTTGTCCTTTCTTGTTTGCTTTTTTTTTTTTAACCTCTAGCTTTCCTCAAACTAAGATGCTCATCAACATTTCAACACCACACTCGCCTCCACGACCAAGTTCTATGTTAGATAGTGCATAACGTTTGGAGGCCCTTCAATCCCACCCTCTGCACAATCTTTTCCTTTTTCTCCCTCCTCCTAAATATCATCCCCGTCCAAATTACTCCACCAACACTAATAGCCCAAGCCACTTATATAACAACATTACGTTGTTAAATTTCTGTAACTCTCATAATATCTCTCCAACAAAATTGCTAAATCTGTAGAAAGCGTAGCACCAGCACTCAAAAGGAGCTCCACAAAAGTATGGTTAGTGAGCAGATAGGTGAATGCATGCAGAAACCGGTGTGTTCAAAAAGGGGATTGACTCGAGGAGTTTGAAATTTCTAAAATTCTTGAGACTTCAGCATCATTCTGTCAGGCTTTAGGTAGTTCTGCTTTAGCCAAGAACCCTCTAAAAATCAGATGCATAGTCTACAGTTTCTAGTGAATGCAGAGAATTAGTGCTTGCTGAAATGGCCAAAGTAAGGAAATGTTCTAATGTGCATAGGAGCTTATTAACAGCTGCTGGGTCCCAACTGCCCAAGTACCAGTGGGTGTGCTGTGACAAAGGCAGCCAGCTGTGGGGGCTGGCCACTGAACGATGGTTCGCCTAGGGCTGTTGGCACATTGAAGAAGGATTCTCAATGTTTCAAGTCTGAGATCTGGATGGGATGGTAATTGTACCTTTAGTAACCAGTGACTGAGAAAATATAAAATGATACAAAATAACATCAATATAAAAATGCTTTAACATAAGCACATTTTATGATCTACTTAAAAAAACAATCTCTCTGAAAATTATCAGTGTACATAAATACAAAATAGTTTTCTTTTGTTATTTTTCTACATATGAGAATTTATAGACCCATTGTAATGTATTGATGTACTACTCATGTTCCACATTGAGGAAGGTATTGGAATACAGTGTGGCATTAATGAGGCCAAATTTATGAGCTGGTTTTAATGAGTCTCTGTGTGTCTTTGGACAAAACTCTTACCCAGAACCATTGAGCAAATAATGAGCAAGCCGGATACCAGAGAAATTCAAAGAGCTCACAGAACATGTGGCATAAGATGGATCTTTTATCATATTTTGCTGAACATTATTCCAGCATTTGTCAATGTTTAGTAGAATTGTTTTTAAATTGCCATTTTTGATAACAGTGAGTTTCTGGCTGCATGCCATATGTCAAGATACCATGTGGAGTGTGTAAAAGCTACCGAGGCAAGTTTCTGTTCAAGCTAGACCTCTTTACCCTATTGTATCACTCTTAAGGAGTTAATTGAGCGATTGATAAAAAAACTTTAAGTAAACCAATTTATCTAAGTTCTCAGGAAAGTTTAATAAGGATCTTAGAAGAGGATTTAAGGGTGTGCAAATAACTATTCTAGAAAAGAACACATTCTTTTTGAATAGAACAGTAGTTAAGTGGCTGCTTTTCAAAACACAAAAAGTTTGTATGGCTCTTGGGTCTACCGTTAACAGGATTCTCTCCATGCCTCTCAGAGTACAAGTGGACTTCAAAGGGAATTCTTTCATGAAGTATGAAGAGACCCTATACATTGACTCAACAAAAGATTGCAAGAAATGTTTGAAGAAAATTTTGGTTGTTATGTGCATAAAAGAGAGACTAAACTGCCAAGGAAGTAAATGAAACATGGCTTTTCCTCATGTTACAAATTATAGTGATTTAAATTTAACTTACAAGTAAAATATGCCTCTGAACAATTCAGTATAGACATCCTCTTTTGTGAGGATATTGAATTTTTAGGAAAATCCTACAGCAAAAATAGCTGAGTTTCACAGAATGCAGTGCCAAAGTACTTGCATATGGAAAAATAAATAGCAATTTTTGGAAAAATAAATAGCAAGGGTAGATTTACTGGAAAAATTCATACCAAACACTTTAAAATGCTGGATAAATGAGTGCATGAGTATGGTAAAATATAAATTATCAATGCATGATTATTTTGCAAGTTAAAGAGCATTCCTCCATGTCCAAAAAGAAGGGAGGAAACTGAAGAGCTTAGTTTAACTGAAGGCAAAGCCATCTTGGGTATGTCTGCAGAATATCTGTTCCGCTGGTGTAATAAGACAATGTTATTAGTTTATGCAGTTTGGTGCTGGAAGGTTATCTGCATTGCAAAACTGGACATTTGAAATGTTTAAAATTAGTGAGAATGGAAATGGGGGAAACAATTCCCAAAAAGAAGAAATGACAGATACCAATTTTAGTCTAGTCACAAAATGCATGTTGAAATAAAAACCACAGAAAGAACCTCACGAAAGTTTGGGACTAGAACTTCTATCTTGACGTCTGAAAAAACCCAAGATAAGAATTTATTTTCAAGTAATTCTGGGTTGATTTCACCTGTGCTTACCTGGCAGAACCAAAAACAAATTCTACCTGGAGACATTCTCCCAGGACCCAAGGCTTATATAATTCCCATCCGTAAAATTTGAACAAGCCCCAGTGAAAAAGCTACAGTTGAAAATTTAAAATTGGATGAGAATATAAATTGCTCTGGATAAGAGGTGGCAGTAACAAAACAAAGCAGATTTATAACAAAATAAAAAAATTGTAATATTAAAATTAGCAGATATTAAATATTTTTACAAAGTTAACAATAAAAAGTTCAAACCTGGAAAAAGCACTGATCAGTGTGGACAAAATAAATCCAATGTCAAACATGATAAAATATGATTATTAAAATTTTGAAAAGTCCTCAATGTAGCATTAATGGACATAACAGAATATAGCTGAAGAGTGTGTGAGTGGAATGAAAGATAGAGCAACACATGAAGAAAAAAGATTTTTAAATAAGAGGAAAAGAAATGTTAAGGGGAGAAACAGTGATTGGATTTCATAAATAAATAATAAAAAGAAGGTTAAAGTGTGATTAGAAATTATAGTGAATAAAAATTTTGCATAATTAACAAAGAACATAAATTCTGAATCCAGGAACTATAATAAGGCCTATGTAGGATAATAATACAAAACTAAATAAAACTTCCAGATTAATCTTAGTAAAATGGGAGTATCAGAGAGCAAAGAAAAAAGAACCAAACAGCAGAAGGAATGGAAAGAGAAGAAATAAGGTCCTAATATACTGGAAATGCAAAACAAAGAATAATTATTAAAAAAAAACCACACTTTTAACAAACCTGACACATAATGATGAAAATAGGAAGTATTTCTTTTTGATTGAGGAATGATATAAAAATGCTCACAATCATTACCTTTGTAGAACACTGTACAGAAGTTACCACCAGATTATCAACAGACATGAAGTAAAATTCCTAATGATTGGAAAGGAAGTAAGCAGAGGGCATTTATATGTCATTGCCATGCTTATATGGAAAACAATAACTAGTCTACTCTCGAATTATTAGAAATAATGTAAGCCACTTGATATTTAACATATAGTTATACTTGAAAAAGCAAAAAGAGCAGATCCTATGTGCAAATATGTCAGAAAACACAAATTACCTTGAAATATATCTAACGAAGTTGCACAAAGCCTTCAAGGACAAAAGATGCACTTACAGAAAACATTAAAGTAGAATTAAGTATATGGAGAGAAAAACCTTATATATTTGTAAGAAGACTAAGTATCGTAAATGTATCAGTTCTCCTCAATTTCTATTTCTGCTCACAATGTTAAAAAGGTATTTTTTAAAGGAACTGGACAAGCTTATCTTTAAAAATGTGTGATATAGATGGCAGATTCTTAGTCACAATCAAGAGAAAGGAGGAGAGTTTACCTTATCAAATACCAATGCTATGAAGGTGAGATCGTGTGAAAAGTGGTATTGGTGAAAATACAGAAAAATACCCTTAGAAAGGAGTGCCTGGGAACACGTCTTTGCACAGACATAGTACTGCAAATCACATAAGAGATTATTAAAACTTTTGTGAGATTAGTTATCCATTTGGAAAGAAAGATTTATTTGGATCTCTATTTTATACCATACACATCCACAAAATAATTCTTGCTGCACTGAAGATATATAATAAACAGAATTTTAAAACATTTTTAATTTAAAAAAAAACTGATTTCATAGTAAATAAGCCAGTCAGAGAAAGACAAATATCATAAGATTTCACTCATATATGGAATCTAATGAACAAACTGAACCAACAAGCTAAATAGAGACAGACTCATAGACAGAGGGTTGACAGCTAAGGGTGGGGGGAAGGAAGGTGGGGGAGATCGAGCAGAAAGGAAAAAGGACTCATGGACATGGACAACAGTGTGGTGATTGTTGGGGAGGGGTGGTATAAGGGACTAAATGATAATGGGAAAATACAAAGAAGTAATAATTAAAATAATAAAATATTAAAAAAATAAAAATGATTTCATGAAAATTGGAATCTTCTTGTATATCAACCAACAGCAAAACAAAAGATAAACTGTCTCTAGGGAGAAGATAAGTATAATGTCTACAATTGACAAGGGGTTGTTATTTAGAATATGGAAAGGACTTCTGGGGTATAAAGAAGAAAGTGAGCCACTTTGTATTAAAATGGGGAGAAAAGCAGCCCTGGCTGGTGTAGCTCAGTGGATTGAGCGTGGGCTGGGAACCAGAGGGTCCCGGTTTGATTCCCAGTCGGGGCACATGCCTGGATTGTGGGCCGGGTCCCCAGTGAGGGCCATGTGAGAGGCAACAATACATTGCTGTTTCTCTCCCTCTCTGTCTCCCTCCCTGACCCTCTCTCTAAAATAAATAAATAAAATCTTAAAAAAAAAAAAAAAGGGAGAAAAGCAATTCTAAAAGGAAAACTGAATGCCCAATAAAGACCATAAAAACTATTCAACTTACTTCAAATAGGACAAAGCAAATAAACTATCATGTTGCATCTATGAGAAAAATTAAAATTAAAAATGACAATTTTTTAAGATTGTATTTATTTATTTTTAGATGGAAGGGAAGGGAGGGAGAAAGAGAGGGAGAGAAACATCAATGTGTGGTTGCCTCTCATGTGCCCCCTACTGGGGACCTGGCCTGCAACCCAGGCATTTGCCCTGACTGGGAATTGAACTGCTGATCCTTTGATTTGCAGCCCACGCTCAATCCACTGAGCTACACCAGCCAGGGTGAAAAATCTGACATGTTGAGTGTTGTCATGTATGAGGATCCTGACATGTATATCTTAATAGAAGCATTTTGAAAGCATCTTATCAATAGATCTAAATTTAATGGCATGCACATGCTAAAACACAGTTCTTTCATTCCTAGGTATGCATTCTAGAGAAATTCTCGTATAAGTATGCATGAGATCTATTTAAGAATGTTAAACACTATTTGCATTGTTTATACTTGCAGAATGTATTGGAGTCAACCTACTAGGCCATCAACAGTGGATCCGTAAATAAACTGTAGTAGCAAATTCAATCGACAGCGTATCTTTCACCTGGGGTAATGAAGGAATTTGAGTTAAATCTGTTAACCTGAATATAACTCACAAACCCAAATGTTGCAAAGTGCAGAAAAACTATGTGTCTCTGATAGCATTTTCATAGTTTTAAACTTGCAAAACTTGTTATACATTTTAGAGATACATACCTATATGGAGGAAGTATAAGTGCATAGAAGTGGTAAGTGTGAAACAACAGAGGGACTGTCTGTGTGGAGAGATGATGGGAGAGAGAATGAAGGGCATGTCATGCGAGCGGCACTTAAATTCGACTTCAGCATGTGAATGGAACCGAGGTCTTTTCTCATATTTTTTTTAATTCAACGTTGCATATCTAAAATCTTCTGTAATAATATGTCAAAGGAAATAAAAGTAGTTTGTTGCTTTTATTTTGAAATTCTTCTTAAACATTTACAAATGTCATAAGAAACCTTATTTTCTTATCTACTAAAACAGAGTATTGACAATATATTGGCTTATAGCATGAATGAGTGTGAAGAAAACAAATGTAAAGAGGCAGTTTTGACACAACTCCTTGTAATAAAAGCAAGCTTTCTTTAAGAAAACTACAATCCTCTCATGTTTGTTTGGTTATTTTCCTTAAATATTTTAATTAGATAAGTCTTATCTGGCTGTTTCCAATGGAATACAAAGGACTCTTGGCTTTGCATGAGCCTGGATTTAGAAAATAAATTAATGCTAATAATAAAGCTTTCCCCAGCATTTTATAGTTTCTCCATTATGATAGGATTTGAAATGTTAAAAAAAAATCTTAGACAGTACTAAACATTAGACAGTATATTTAGTCACTGTATATATTGTTTCTTATTACTTAGATTTAAAACAATATGGAAGTGTATAGAAAAGATAATTAGGTGACATTTAATTGTATGTTCCTTTAAGGAATATATTGCTCGACTGAAACCTATTCTTGCTGCCAACACTTACTAAGATTGTGAGAAGGACATCTTGCTTCACTATGTTGGCTCTAATTGAGACAAAATAATGCATTTAACTATGCTGTCATCTCTAATCCACAGCCACTCGTAAGCGTAGTTCATTGAAATCTCACCCATGCTCCAACCTCTGTCACTCCAGGAAACGAGATTTGTTGCACTTTTCTTTCTGTTTTTATCTAAATTGTGATGTTAACTATATAGAGGGTTTGGGCAATAAATTGTTCTCAAAACACATAATGTAAGTCGAGCTTAACAATATCCCTTTAATAAGAGAGTTTGCATTTGCTTCCTTTTTAGAATATGAGTACAAAAATAACAAAGTGTTTTTCATGTTTTCTCCACGAAGTCCCCCACCAAATGGCACATGTTGGATTCTGCATTTTTTTTAAATGACTAACTTTGCTCTCTTGACCTGCTAATGTGACTCCGTCAGCCTCGCTAAGAAGCAGTGACAGCATCCAACCAGCTAACAAGGCTGGGAGCAGAGCCCCGTTTGTTCTTCCTGCCGTTCTCCCGTTGCACTGACACGTTGGATCAGCACTTTGTCAAGTTTGAATTAATTTGTGCTAGTATTCCTGAGTGTCTATTTTATTTAGATACTTCTAGGCAAAAAAAAAAATCTTGTTTGGAAACCTCGAAGCTTCCCAAACTTCAGGTTTGATTATAAGTCTTTGTCATCTGGGTAGTATGACTTATTATTGGATTTCTCTCATATTGTAATCTTGTAATAAAAGATTTATTTTTTTTTATGATTTCATCTCTCCTGTGCTGAGGGAGAAATACTAAATTTGGGTGTTATTGAGTAAGTGGCAAATTAACTTTTTAAAACCTCCTGGCAAGTTGTTGAAAATAGTTTTGAACTCTCCAGAAATTACCTTAAAGACAGACCTCTGTCTTTAAAGACTCTTTTTAAAGATGCAAGTTAACACAGTTATCATAGTTGAAAACATATTGAAGAGGTATGCAGTCAAAATAATAAATTAGTTAAATAAATCCAGCATGTGCAATGACATTTGGTAAGTTAGTAATTTCTAATGAGAAACTTTAAGGAATACGTTTAACATACTTTTAGGAGTGAAACATTTTCTATAAAATCTGAACTGCTCCTCACTTTAGACTAAATTTACTTTTCTAATCCAGGAGTCAATAAACTAATAAGTAAATGTGTAGGGAACTCAAAATAAATATAAAAGCGTGAATAGTTGTGTAATTACTAAAGTCATTTTATGCTAATTCTGCATTACTGAATAATATAAAAATTGAATTTCTACTTCCATGGACTTGGTTACTGAATTAGTCAACTCTGGCTTAATTTTTAATTGCAATCACTTTTTATGGGCCTGGTATAAGGTATTTTATTTTCTGTTGTTGTTGTCATTGTTCCAGCTCCTTTATATATTTGAAAATGAAATGCATCTCCATAAATCATTCTCCTGGTTCCCAGAATAACGTTTTGTGTATTAAAAATAAAATTTATGGTTTGCTGAGGATGCAATTCTTTACTACAGAAATACACAAATAAGCAAAAAGAAAACCGAAAAGGAGAGAGAAAAGCCCAAATGCCAATTAAGTTCATTAAGGAAGGTAAAAGTAGTTGTCTTAATTAGTAAACACTATGAAAGCTTTTTACCAATGATATAGTTTTTAGCAGTTTACTTTTATAATTTTACTGAGGTTGATTAAAATATTTTCAAGTATGATGCTACGTTTTGGGTTTTGATAATATAATACTGCAAACTCAGTAAAACATTTGCGGTAAGGCTAGACTATCTTGAATGAATTTTATGATAGAAACAGTTATACAACTTGCAAATGAATCACCGGGAAGTCACCAAGAGTGAAATGAAAAATCAAAGGAATATCAAATAGCATTTAAATATCTAATTACTGAATTTAGTTTTGAAACAAAGCACTATGTGTTTAGAAGGAAGGTGACCTCTGTGGCAGGAGGCCAGAGAGTGATCAGGGCTATAGAAATGTGTCCCCAGGTAAAGAGTATGCCAGGACAACTTCCAGGGAGCCAAAAATGCTTGTAAAGAGAGAAAGAGCAAGATTTCTAAATCCTTAGCCATGGCCACAGGAGGAGCAATATCCATCATATTGGTAAATGACGGCAACTCTTCTAATAGATAATTAGTTTGGTGAATTTAAAATTTAACTTCTGTTTATTTAACAGTAGTCTTTGCTCAAAGAGCTAAATATTCAGTACAGTTTTAAAAACTAGGAAATAAACATTGGCATTAGGAATTAACTTTTTAAATTCTGTAATTTCTAAATTAATATGTTAATACATGTAATGGGAAAAAATAGACATTAATTATTTTTGAAATATCTGGACCCTGGAGAACAGTGAAGATTTCTATAGATCTCTCCTTTGATATTGTTCCAAATCGTAATCTATTAGAGTGCCCACTTGCCCTATATTACTAGTGAAGAACTGGGAAATTCAACAAAATATCCATTATCCTTATGATCTTTTTTTGGGTGTTGACTGGAGTCCCTTTAATGCATTGTGCTGGACGTCCTTCCAGAGGATTGGCTCCTGGACTTGACTTTTCCTTATTCCTCCCAGGGGACACATCCGGAATGTGTCCAAAGAAAAATAGCTCTTGAGCAGCTTAAAGGAAAAGGGAAAATGAGGGAAGATGGGGAAGGAAGGTGGAAGAGGGGGGTGATGGAGGCAATGAAACCAGGATTGGGTCAAGGCCAAAGAGATCAGAACTGGGGCAGAGGGTGGAGACCAATGGGAACTACTCCACAGATTTCCTTCTTTTTGAGATTATAGTTAATGGATTAGCTTTCAGAGGTCAGTTTCTGCGTATAATTTCGTTTTTCAGTTGCAGTTTACTTTCAGTATCATTTTGTGTCGGTGTCAGGTGTGCAGCATAGTGATTAGACAGTCATGTACTTTACTAGTATTCCCCCAATATTTCTAGTACTCGCTTGTCACCATCCATAGTTATTGCAATATTATTGACTCTATTCCCTATTTTTAATTACCAATTTGTACTTCTTAATCCCTTTATTTATTTCACTCATTCCCCCATGCCCTCTCCCTTCTGGCAAGTGATGGCAAATCAGGAAATCTAGGAGTAGAATTCAAGACAAAGGCCATGAAGGGGAATTGAATGTCACTGTTCAGATTGGTAAGAGCCACAGACCAAACCTGGGGAGGTAGAAGTGTGACAGAATTATGAATGAGAAACAGGAAGCGTTAGAAAGAGTTTGGGAATGAATCTATTGAGGAGTATATTCTGGTAGAGCAGAGGCATTTGGGAAAGACTGCTATAGACGGTTGGTGGTATTTTCAGTCCACGTGTTTGCAGGAAGGAGGTGGTGGAACATGAGTTCCTGGTTGTAGGAAGGTTTATAACATCTACTTCTCATTGCTTTCTGTTCTGAAAATTGGATCATTTCTTAATCAAAAGAGCACAAAGGACCCTTTATTGGGGTGATAGGGCAATAGTAAGTATAGAAAGTCACAGCGAAATATTTCTGATTTGATGGTAGCAAATTCTAGACTTAATAGTGAGAAATCACTAATTGTTTGTAAGTCAGGAATTGTACATGTATTGATGAAAGCGTGTTAAATCCATTGTTATCAATAGAAGAAAAAATATTTAAATATTAGGAAAAAAGATAGCTTTTATATTTCTGGGATAGCACTTCTATTTTCACTAAAGGAAATCCGGCATAGCCTTTCACAGCTAACAAATGTCAAGACACTGCAAAATAAACATTTATAAACCATGTAAATGTGCAAGTGAAGATCATAATAAAGACATTATTTTTATACTATAGCTACACTATGTATTCACGTAGCTTTCCCATAATTACATATGAATGTTTTGCTTTAGTATAATGTTTATGAAAAACGTGGTATCAATATGTACATTTTTTCTCAGTAATTAAGCATTTAGTAATTTGGATATAACTTAATTATCAGATTAAGTGCAAACCTATTTAAAATATTACCAGAAAAAATTTGTTTAACAGTTAATTACAGATAAAGCTTAACAATTAAGACCCTTAGAGAATTGTCTTAAATGAAGTAAGCACTTAATATTAGTTCATGATAATTTAAAGGTATAATAGATAAGAGCTACCAGATTGTGCCTTTGGCTCATGGTACGAGGTCAGAGCTTTGAAGTAGTACAGTTTGAATTACTAAACATTTTCAGTAGTACCTTATGATTAGGTTGATCCAGTAAAATTGCTATTATTCAACTACTTTTTACTAGAAAAGCAGATAATTTCTGTTTGAAATGAATATTAAAGTAAAAAATAGCACCATACTGTAAGTAGATTAAAAATGTGAGCTTTAAGGAACCACCAAAGGTGACAAAGGTGACATAGTACAACAGATAATGGGTCAGGTGCCAGGTAAGTGGCCGGGAGAGCAGACACCAACTCCTGTGGGTAAGGAGGGGAAAGGCAACCAGTCAGCAAAAGAGAAGTCTGAGGACACATAATAATAAAGTAGAAAACCAGGAGGTAGTGCAAGGGGAAAAGAAACTTTTATACTGTGAGATGAGAAACCCAGAATCAACCACAGCCAGGAAAGTCATGTCAACCGACAGATCAGAACCAGGAGGGCAAGAGACTGGCTGCAGGGAAATGATACTTTAAAAGATTCCTCTATGAAGTAGACAATTCTACCTAGAAATGTCTAGGCAGAATTGAAAACTAACATGAGGTAGACTTTTACATAAGTGTTATATATAGTTAGGAAATTAAAGCCAATAATATATATAGCTATGGCATGGTATGAATAAAATTCGATGTTTTCCTCAAGTTATAACTTTATTGCAGCATGGCATGTGCCAATAAAATACTCAGAAATGTGGAAGCATTATTATATTTATAAAGTTTGAGTATTGTAATAGAGTTACCTAGACAGTTTACCCAACTGTGCAGCAAATATTCAACCAATAAAACAGTTAATATTATACTCATTTAAAGTATAGCCTAGTGTTGTCTTAGCGTTGAATGTAACAGACATTTACCAACTCAAAGTATTAGAAACTTAACTTGGAGGTTTTATAAATTGTTAGTTATAGAAATATGAAATTTTAGATCTTAAAACTATGGATGTAGCTTAGATAATTTATTCTGAATAAAATTAAGGAAACCACAATACATGGGAAACAGTCATGGATTTTGTCTTGGCCTACAATTGGAAAGAAAGATAAATTAACAATTTAGTATATATTCCATGTCTAAATATGCAGAAATTTATTTTAACATTTCAGAAATATAGGTATAAATTACATAAATCTCAAAAAATTAAACAAAATTTAACAAAAATATTAGTCAATCAAGACAGAATATTATAACTTCAAATATATTTATGAACTAATGTATAGTAGATTATAAAACCATATTTTGGCTCCAATTTTTGTTCATCTTTCTCAGGAAAATGTCACTGATGTGTAAAAGTAGATTACAAGCATCATCCTGCCTGGGCCCAATATGGGCCAAAAAAAAATAGAGGACTTTGCACACTCGAGCAGCAAAAGACTATGTCCTCCAACCCAACAAAGCTCCTGTGAAAGAATGGGAGTGTGAAGTCTAGAAAAGACAAATATGGAGTAAAACAACGATTTACCAAGTGAAAGCAGACAAATACGCTTTAAAACCAGTAGGCTTGCATATATTTACCCCATATAAATTTTCACATATACTCTGGAATCCATCAGAAAGTGTAAAGGACCTAGGGTGAAATGGAGACCAGACTCTTTAAGATGTATGTTACAGGTGACTGCAAGGACTAAAGACATCCAAAAACATTCATAAATGAGTATTGCATTAATGATGATACAAAAACATTTTTTCCTCCCTCAAACTAGAATTATTTCCATCTCAAGAGAATTGCCCTGGTAGTAATTTATTGAAAGCTTCTGGCTACAGCTCTGTCCTGAGCTGAATCAGCAACTGTGAATATTAGCGGAGGGCGTCACGACGTAACACACAACCCACATACATGCTCACACGAATATCTGTCTCTGTCCTCATGGGCATTGTCTGAATCAGGAAATGTCTCTGCTGTCCGGTCCTAGTTCTCCCAACTCATCAACATGGTTCAAAACTACTCAGCTTTTTAGAGTAATAATGAATAAAAAAATGTGTACAAACTCTATAAAATAATACAGGGAAATAAAAGGAAAAAAGAAAAAAAGATGGAAGCTGAGACTATCCATCAGAAAAATATTGCCCTGAGCGGAAAGTAATCACAACTGTCTTATGGACCACTCTCTTCTTCACACCTCCCAAAACCTAAGTACAACAGATTAAAGCAAAAATTCAGTACCTCAGCCCTGGATGGTGTGTCTCAGTAGATTGATTGTCGGCCTGCAAACCAAGGGGTCACAGGTTCAATTCCCAGTCATGACATACGCTTGAGTTGCTGGCCAGGTCCCCACTAGGGGGTGCGTGAGAGGCAACCACACGTTGATATTTCTCTCCCTCTGTTTCTCTCTCCCTTCCTCTCTCTAAAAATAAATAAATAAATATTTTTTAAGAAAATTTGATACCTCAGAATGTACAATGAAACTAAGATAAAACCTAAACCAAAAGAAACAGTAAAAAGATGTGGAGGATAAATTTAAAACAATTATAGAAATGAGAGCCACCACAGGAGCAAAACAAAAAGGCACTGATGGAAAGAGTAAAGGATGCAGAGAATAGAACTGATAGATTAAGTAAAGCAAATTGAAATAAAAGAAAAGTGGAAATGAATAAGTTTATAGAGAAAAAATATATGCACGAGGTAAAAACTGTTACAAAGCATTGAACTTAGAATAGTACATAGTATATAATAGCATTAATTAATGACTATATGGTTGATTTCTAGTTGAACAAGTGAATAAACCTGTACAAAATTTCTGTTCTGGAAGAAAGCAATTGCACAAATACAAATATATGTGTGTGTGTACACGCACACAAAGATATACTTCAGGAAAACTTTCAAGAACTGAACTAGACTTAAATTTACTGTTGTATAAGGCCAATGTGTTCAGACAGATTGCAATGAAATTACCAACACAAAATCATTTCATACTACATTAAGAGGATTTGAAATATAGGGGGGAAAATGAAACATAGGAAAAAAATAAGAGTATGTGAGCAAAAAATTTCAAATTGACTCCAAAAAGAAAACTTTTCTGGTTGGCCTTGGGCCTCTCACAAACAGCACTATATTCTAGAAGGTAGAAGGAAAAATTAACTGCAAAAACCTTAATTATGTAAAGAGTGAACCCCCAAATTTATAACCACCCAAAATGTAATTTGGATGCAAATATCAATATTATAGATATTTTTAGCATGCAAAAAATTACTGGAGCAGCTACAATGAAAGAATACGAGTTGCATACAAATAATTTATTATAGACTAAGGATAAAAAATTCTTATGACATTTTTTAAACATTGTTTACAAACAAAATAAAAACAAATAGAAACTACAGGGTTACAGATTTCATTAATAAAGCAATAAAGTTATAAACATATATTTAATATATAAAATGCATTAATTCTAACCTTAATTATTTTAGTTTTTCTTAGTTAAAATTTTATTTAAAATCATAAATAAGAAAAGTTTTTACATAGAGCGAGGATGTCAAACTCATCTTCACCAGGGGCCACATCAGCCTCCCAGTTGCCTTCAAAGGGCCAAATGTAATTTCAACTCCTTAACAGTTAAGGAGTAGTTACAATTATACAGTCCTAAAATTATTTCAGCCCTTTGAAGGCAACTGCGAGGCTGATGTGGCCCCTGGTGAAAATGAGTCTGATGCTCCTGATCTAGAAGATACAAATTTAGCAAGCAAATTAAATGAGGTCCTAAAAGTAAAAATAATATTATAGGGACTTCAAGAACATTCAGATAAAGTGCTTTTGAGAAACTGGAACACTAAGCCTCTTTGCCTTATGCAGATACATTTAATCGATCTTTATCTGAGAAGAATTGGATTTAGGACATCAAGATTCACACAAACATGCATAATAACTTACAAGGACAGCTTTATTGTTAGAAACAATAAAGTGGTCATCCGTGCATTTTACCATTGTTTTGGCATTTATATGAACATTATGGTCAGCTTTAATTTTCACATTGGAGAAATGTGAGTTATTTAAACTGAACAGTTAAATAACACAAAATATTATAAAATTGAACTAAAGAGGAAACACGCAAGTTAATTAAAACTTGAACCTATTAAATTCTTTTTTAAAAAGTAAAAATATAAAGATCAACGAAATGGTGTAAATACCTTATGTTAGGAAAATTCTTAACTGAAATGTTTTAGTGAGGTAAGACTTAATATTTTGGGCTTTGTATCCTTACATTTTTCCCTGCAGGTAGACTTGTTTTAAATCACTTTTTAAAAAATAAGAGTTAAATTTTCACTTGTTAAGCATACACCAACAATGAACCAAATGGATTTAGAGATATGACTGTCCTTAGTAAATACAAATAAAGTAAAACTTAAGCCTCTATAACAGCTTTCATGAGGGTCTTCAGCCTGCTTAATAGTTTGTCTTTTTTCTACTCATAATTTTAGCAAGATCTGGAATACTTCACTCTCAAGAAATCATTTAAATCTGAGGCAGGGCTAAGGGATTGTGGGGTAAGGTCTGTTGACAGATAAGATCTGTTAGTCCAGTGATTTTTGTAAAGACAATATTTTTCTCTGTGCTCTGTAACTATTGTGATGCAAGGCTTCATTTTTATTTTTTCAATTACAGTTGATATTCAGTATTATATTAGTTTCAGTTTTACAGCATAGTAGTTAGATATTCATAAAACTTATGAAGTGATCCTCCTGATAATCTGGTATCCACCTAGCCCATATATAGTCCTTACAGTATTATAGACGACACCCCCTATGCTGTACTTTATATCCCTGTGACTGTTCGTAACTATCAGTTTGTATTTAATCACGTCACCTTTATCACCTAACTTCCAATCCCTACCATCTGGCAACCATCTCTTTTTTCCCTTTATCTCTAAGTCTGTTTCTGTTTTGTTTGTTAGTTTATTTTGTTTTTTAGGTTCTACATGTAAGTGAAATCCTATGGTATTTGTCTTTTTCTATCTATCTTATTTTACCTAGCATAATTCCCTCTAGGTTCATCCATATGATCACAAATGATAAGATTTCATTATTTTTTATGGCTGAGTAATACTCCATTGCATATATGTACCACTTCTTCATTATCTAGTCATCTATTGATGGACATTTAGGTTGCTTCCATATGCTGGCTATTGTAAACAATACTACAGTGAATATAGGAATACATATATCTTTTCAAATGAGTGTTTTGCTTTTCTTCAGATAAATACCCAGAAGTGGAATTGCTGGGTCATACAGTAGTTCTATTTTTAATTTTTTGAGGAATCTCTATAAAGTTTTCTATAGTAGTTGTACCAATTTTCAATCCCACCAATAGTGAATGAGCATTACCTTTTCTCAACATCTTTGTTAATGCTCGTTTGTTGATTTATTGACGATAACCATTCTCACAGGTATGAGGTGGTATCTCACTGTGGTTTTAATTTGCATTTCTCTCATAATTAGTTGACATCGACTGTCTTTTTATATGTCTATTGACCATCTGTATGTCTTTGGAGAAATGTCTATTCAAACCCTCTGCCCATTTTTTTATTGGAATTTTTTTATGTTAGTTGTATTAGTTCTTTATAAATTTTAGCTATTAACTCCTTATCAGAATTATCATTGGCAATATCTTCTCTCATTCTTTTTTTTAATTTAAGATTTATCTATTTGTTTTTAGACAGAAGGGAAGGGAAGGAGAAGGAGAGGGACAGAAACATCAATGTGTGGTTGCCTCTCATGTGGCCCCCACTGGGGACCTGGCCTGCAACCCAGGCATGTGCCCTGACTGGGAATCAAACTGGTGACCCTTTGGTTTACAGCCCACGCTCAATCCACTGAGGTGCACTAGCCAGGGCTCTTCTCCCATTCTTTAGGTTGTCTTTTTGTTTTCTTTATCACTTACTTCCTTTGCTGTGAAAAAACTTTTTAGTTTTCTGTCTCATTTGTTTATTTTTCTTTTGTTTCTCTTGTCCTAGGAGGTATATTGATAAAAAATATTACTAAGCTTAATGTCAAAATATTTACTGCCTATGCTTTTTTCTAGGAGTTTTATGGTTTCAGGTTTTATGTTTAAGTCTTTAATCCTTTTGAGGTTATTCTTGTATGTGATATAGTTTCATTTTTCATCTATCTGTCCAGTTTTCCTAACACTGTTTTTTGAAGAGACTGTCTTTACCATACTGTATATTCTTGCCTTCTTTGTCATAGATTATTGACAAAGTAGGCATTGGTTTATTTCTGAGCCCTCTATTTGGTTCCATTGGTCTATGTGTTTATTTTTATGCTGGTACCATACTGTTTTGATTACTATAGCCTTGTAGTATAGTTTCATGTCAGTAGCTCAATACCTCCAACTTTTTTTCTTTCTTAAGACTGTTGTGGCTATTCAAGATCTTTTGTGGTTCCATGTAAATTTTTGGATTATTTATTCTAGTTCTTTGAAAAATACCTTTGTATTTTTCAATTCTCACTGGAGGATATGTTTATTGATTTTAGAGAGAGAGAGAGAAGGAGAGAGGGAGGGAGAGAGAGAAAGAGAGACATCAATGTGACAGAGAAACATCAATCAGTTGCCTCCAATATATGCACACTGACTGTTGATTGAACCCACAACCTTTTGGTATATGTGATGACACTCCAACAAACTGAGACAACTGGCCAGAGCCTCTTGGTATTTTGATAGGGATTGCATTGAATCTATAGATCCCTTTGGGCTGTGTGGACATTATAATAAGGTTAATTCTTTCTATCCATGAACATGGTATATTGTCCCATTTATTTGAATCTTCAGCTTTTTGGTTTTTCAATGTCTTGATTCAAGGCTTTTCTTGTGCAATGAAGACATGTCATTCATATATGCAGTCATTCAAAAAACATTTCTTGATCTCTAACTGCATGCTAGACACATATGAATATTACTTGCTCACCAATGTTTACCTTACAATAAACTTGCAGTGTGTCCAACCTGTGACCCATGGGCCACATGCAGCCCAGGATGGCTGTGAATGTGGCCCAACACAAAATTGTAAATTTACTTAAAACATTATGAGATTTTTTGTGATTATGCGTCACGGTATATTTAATGTATAGTCCAAGACAACTCTTCTCCTTCCAGTGTGACCCAGAGATGCCAAAAGTTTGGACATCCCTGATAAAGCATTACATTTCAATTTCAGATAGCTCTCATGTAGATTGCAGGGCTTAAAATCATTCACTTGAGTTTACAGATTTCTAAATCCATGCTTGCCCTTTAATGTGAAATAGCAAATTTCTATTTTCACGAACTTTTATTGCCAATAGTAAACTGAACCCCCTTCTCTCATGCCTTCAATTTGGATTAGATAATTTTTAAAACTCTATGTTGACTATGCATGAACCTAGTCTGTGGTATAGTCCTTTTGAAGCAAATACCCCTTTTCTATTAATTTGTATAAATAATAACTATTGCCACAATAGTGGCTCAGATATGCATTTTAAGAGAGAACAATTTAGGTTAATTAGATAAAAGTCAAATTTCAGTAATCTTAAATTCTTGCGGTATCTTCTTTTAAACTCTAGGAAAGTTCAGATGAAAATGTGTGGTTGTTATGTGTTTTGAGATTTCTTTGAGGGAAATGGAATAAAACTGTTGATAATGCTGACTTGAAATGATGTAAAATATCTCTTTTTTGTACATGCTGATGTGGGACTGCCCTAATTAGGCCCCAAAGACACTTCAAACCTTTAATACAAGATTACAAGATAATGACAATGAAGCACTACAGGATGTTACAAGATAACTTGTCTTTTTTCTCCTGCTGTTGCTGAAACAAAGCTGTGATGTTTATTCTCAGAGCAGGAGACATTAATCTTGTGATTAATTTGTATTTCAGTGACTTCATATTTAATATTGACTATCAGATTATTGCTTGTAGTTGATTGGTTCTATGTAACGAATGTAGGTATATCAGAGTTAACTCCGTAAGTCTTTGTATACATTCGTGCTGTTTATGTTAGATTATATTTGATAACAGTATGTAAATAACATGTTTCACCCATGACATTTACTAAACTCAATTAAACATATAAAGGCTGATTTACATATAAAGAAAATATATGGTCCGATCAATCTTTATCTTTCACTAAAAATGCAAACAATAGAAGGAAAATTTTGTTATGGCCTTAGTGCAATGGTACATTCAAAGTATTCTAAAAAAATATGCTAAATATTATGATTAAAGGTACATTTAAAGAGTTTCCTAGTTATTATTTTAGTGGGATTTTAATTAAATTGTCTACTGTGGGCATTGAAAATGAGAACTTTAGCAGTTAGGTTGTTAAGAGGACAAGATATTAACAAACACAAGGAAAATCAGTTAGAATCATAAATCTTAACTCTAAATTTGTGAAATATTGGTGATGTTCTATATCACATGTGCACTTTATTGTATTTCTATATAATCCAAGTAATAGATTTGAAATAAACATTTACTTACATGAGACTTGGGTAAGTGAGTAAAATAAAGCTCAGAATACATGCAGAGTGAAAAAAAAAATCACCTCTTCCTTAGGCAGGCGGTGGGCTGCCCTGAGAGGGCAGGTCATCGCTAGCTTGGATCAACCTGAGTTTGGATCCCTGTTCTACCATTTACTTGATATGTGATCTTGGAAAATTATCTTTAACTCTGCACCCTCACATTCCTGTTTGTAAAATCAGGAGAGTTGTGAAGAATAAATGGGATTAGGTAGTTGATAACATATAAGATCTGAGGAATCTGGAGATACATATCTAATGTGTTGTTTGAGTTTTAATAACATTTATGTTCTCCGTCCTTCAGTATAAATGAGAAAAAACAAAACCTACTTCTTGGAATTGTTTTAAGGATTATGAGGTAACATATGTCATACATTAAACAGAGCCCCTGGGATATTAATAGAGTAAAACTTCAAGATAGAGAGTGTTAGAGCTAACTCTTTTGTATAAGTGTGGTCAAAGAAGGCTTTTTGGTAAATGACAATTGAACAGACATGTAGAAAACGTGATGGAGGGTAACTTGCAGAAATCTGGAGAAAGGGTACTTTTGAGCAAGGAGGAGAAATGGCATGAAGACCCAGGATCAAATCCAGGCTTGGTGTGTTCAAGGCGAGGAACGTGGTGGGAGCAGAATGAGCACAAGGAAAAATTGGGATGGGAGTGAGGACAGAAGAACAAAGGTCCAGGTCTCGTGTGGCTTCATACACAGTTATGAGGATTAGGTATTACTGAGTGGTGGGGTTTGGAAAGTTGGGCAGGAGTAACTGATTTCTGGATTTAAGTGCAAGACTAGTTAGAGTTGCTCAAGTTCAGGTAGTGAGTGATATTGGCTGGACTGAGTGGATACTGGTGAGTGAAAGGGGTGGGGTGTGAAAGAGAAATAAATGATCAATTTGGGCCGGAAGAGTAGAGACACCGTTTTTTAAGAGGGAGAGGCACATTGATGAAGAGAATGTCAAGAGTTTTATTTTCAACATGTTTCCATGTATCAAAATTAAAGATTGAAGCAGATATAAATGTTAAATGTATGTCAATGGTTTTAAAGTAATCATCATTGTGTGAAATGTCAATGATTTCAGTTAACTTATTTTTTTTAATTCTCCTTTCTGAATTTTAGCCTAACTTTATATGGAATTACAGTCTCATGAATTAAAATAAGCATAGCAATTGCTAAGCCTTTCAAAATATTTCCAAATCAATTTTATGAACTACTAAGGAGCAATTACATGGTTATATAAAAAATTTATGCATAACTAGATTCATTAGCTTTTATATACTAATTATGGACCAGATGATATTTGAACACCAATTTGGTAAAGACTAAAAGTATAAGAGTTATGAAGCCATTTAAAACTTCCTAAATGTCAGATAATTTTATTAGTTTTCATGTAATTAATATTCCTTGCTGATTTCAAAAGGTAAATATCATTATTCTTTTTGACAGTTATTATAAAAATATGCAATTTCTTAATCTTACATTTCATGCTGGAATACCAAAATATGTAGTAACTTCTACAACTAGTTTCTATGATGATAAAAATAGTCTTACTTTGTTTTGTTGTTTTGTTTGAAAAGAAACAACATGGTGTTGTTCTATTATTTTATTTGATGGCTAGTTATTGGACTATCTTGCCAATTGGGTCAGCTATACTGTTCCTATTGTTAAAACATTGAATTGTCCAATCATAATGGTGTTCTTCTGGAGTAGGGAGTGACGCAGAGAATGGTCATTAAACATAGGCTTTAATGCTTAGAATAAAATTTGAGTTCCAGTGCTGCCAGTGATTAGCTATGTAATATTTTATCAGTCATTTGTTTCTTAGAGCCTAGTTTGCTCATGAAAACATGCATTAACCTCATAGTTATTTGGGGAATTTAATGAGATAATGCACATAAAGAACTTAACACTGTTTCTGAGGTATAAAAATTACTCAGTAAAGGGTACTTGCTGTTAGTACTTCTGTCATTGTTATTAGTAAATAATAATTATTATTATTATTGTTATTATTAGAATCTATTGTTTCTATACATTTTTTAATGCTCAAACCCATGCATGAACACTACATCTCTTCATGGGGACAAATGTTCACCATGAAGATTTAAACTATCGTCTGAGAGAAATAGAATGTTAAGACTAAACTATCAAATAAAATACAACAAAGGCATTTTCTTTCAAGAGGGACCTTTGATATTTAAGAAAATGAAACCTAGGAGGTCTTTGTGTTCCCTTGGTGGTATATGTGAATAACTGGAAAAATTGAATGATCTTTTACCTGAATAAAATAAATGCCCGTGGGTTTCAAGCCTTCCTGGTTCTAAAGAAATCACCCAAAGACAACTTACAGATTTTTTAAGTCTCTTTATTTCTTTAAGATAATAGCAGATTGCACATAATTTTAGCAACAGCAATTTTCAACAACATGTACACATCGACCCTTCAGAAATATAAATATGAGTTTGTTCCCACTGAAGGAGATTGGCCCTTCTCAACTTTTTTGGATGCCAGTAAGCAAATTCTGAAATACAGTGATACTTTGTTGACACTAGATTAATCATATTTAGAAACAGTTGAAAGGACAGGGAATTTAACTGTTTTTATCTTTTTATGTTAATGAAACTGAAGAATATAATATGATTCCACAAATTTATAAAGGAGATTAGTTTTCATAAGTGATTGTTAAAAATAGACACAATCATCAATATATTTATCTATGTATTCTATAAATGCACTTATTATTTTCCCAGGAGGCTATAATAGCTCTTTTTGATGCTAAGGAGTGCTCAAAGTAAATTTTTATGGCTTAGTTATAAACTTCTAAAAAAAGATTTATAATGGAAACATGGTTAGACATTAAATATCAGCACCGAAATGGGTACTTTGGAGTCCCATATTTGATTGAAAATAGTAACAGCAGTTAGAGTTTCTCCCAGAGGTATATTTTCTTGAGCTACATGTCTAAATATGTCTAATTACAGGACTGCTCTTTGTGCCTATTCAATGTTGATGCTAAATATTGTTTTCCATTACCACCACATTCTTATTTTAGAGCTTTTAAACTGTACTCTACCCAATAAAATATCTGTGGAAATTATCATTTTAGACTGAGCGAAATGTTTTCCATTGATAAAGGTTGAAAGGAAAAGTGTTTCCTTGTTAATAAAAAATTCTCTGGGCAATTGACCCAAGACATTCAATAACTTATTTTAGAATAAGTATTATCTACTTTCTTTTTAATTATAGCTGTCCCCATTTTTACTTTATCTGACTGGGATAAAAATGGCAATACCAACTGATATGTTAAATAATACTTTACAGTTTACTAATTACTTTTAAAATAAATTATTTTATGTAAGCCTGGGCAAAAATCTGTGAGATGAGTGTTACTTTTATCATTATCACTATCTATCTATCCACCTATCTATCAATCTACTTATCATCAATATCTTTATTCACCTATTGATGTAAGTCATTTTTTTTTATGGTTCAACAGCTTGTAAATAGCAGATACAAGGCTTGACTCTTTGAAATCTTTTGAGCATCAAAGTCGTTATTCTTTAGAGTTGCATTAATTTTTCCAAAATTCTATGGAACTTTCCAGTTACTGAACAAATGAATTCTAAGAAATTATTTTTAAAATTAAAATAAGCATATACATTTGTAAAGTATGAGCAGTTTTTTTTCCTCATCAGCTAGATAAGAATTTAGTTAGTTAATATTTGAATTAAAATAAATGAGCATCTTAGCCATATATGATTGTAACTTAAATTTCAAGGTTAGGGTAAATGAAACTGAATGCCGTACTCAATGTCCTTAAGAATCCCCAGGCAAACTGGGACCTTTGAGTTTCTATCATGAATCCAGTAGAAGATAAAGGGCAGTGCGGTCCTTTCACGTTCAAATCTACTGTGATGATTCACTTTTCAAATCAGAACTACAAGGGGAAAAGGACAGATTCTGAAAACTGTGTTGATATAAATGGGATGGTCGATGCAAGAGTATCCAAACCTGCAGAAAATTTTCATAAAAATGTATTTGAGTCATAGAGGATGCTCCTGGATGCAAGATCTCAAGAGATTGAAAATGCCTCCTAGAATCACAGTTTGCAGTTTCTTTCCTGAGTTTTGGAATTAAGGAGGTGAGCACCTACTGAAGGTCGGGGAAGGGAAGGTGGGGATTGAATTACAGGACAGTTAATGAGGTTATGTGCTCCCTTCAGTTAAGCCTCCCAGAGGTCTGAAAAACAGGATTACTTTGGCATTTCCAAGGTGTGTTAACCTAGATGCCCAAGGACAATGGACAAAGATGAATATTTTATAGAAGACGTTGTGTGCCTGGGTCATGATAACCCACCTTGACCTGTCCATTTATGAATTTATGATTAGGTCACTGTGTGAGGCTACTTTCCATGAAACCATTTTATTCAGCTGCAGGAATCGAACCCCGCATGTCTGTTCACTGGTTTTATAGTAAGCAGAAGACATTTTACCAAGATTTTCTGTCATTTTCTAGAAGTTATATTGGCAAGTGAATTGAAACAAATCTGAAAACTCTCCTTCAGATTATGTTTAAAAGAATGAAGATCAGTGATAAAAGGATTTCTTACAAGATCCAAAATACAGTTTTCAGCCTGATCACAATGAAAATATTGTCAGCTAAATGTATGTTTAATATAGATTAGATAATATTTGATTTTCCCCTTGAAATTATTTTGGACATTTTATTTTTATTTAACAAGTCTATAGAATATGAACCCTATTAAAAACCAAATATGTCTAGAGCTGCACTTTAATTTTAGAAATATATTAAAACAAATAAAAACATTGATGTTTGTTCATTGAGTTTCAAGTTAGATATATTCGAAGTGTCAAATATATCTGCCAAGTAAAAGTGCTGGAGTAAAGGTTGACATTATTTAAGAATTGGATGGTCTTTTCTGTCCCTCCCTGCCCTCCCCATGCCCCAAATACAGGATACAATGCCCATTTCTCTCTTTGTTCCGGCCAAATGTATTTCTCTTTGACAGTCCATCGATGTAGAGCTCTAGAATTTCAGAGGGAAAGGGATTTTAGAAAACACTTAATCTTTAGTAAAACCAGCAGGGGAGCAGAGAACTGAAGTGTCTTCCCAAGGTCGCAGTGTGATTTATTGGACAAACTAAAATATAATAGCTGTTCCTATGATCCTAGTTCTTTTCCATGAGCTATGTGTATCCCTGAAATCAATGACATGCGTGGTAACTGTTAGAATGTGGTATCAGGATAACACCACAAAGGAAGAAAATCATCCAGCGAGTGATGCCTGATGAGCAGAGTGCAGGAAGGCCCATTGAAGACCTGGATAACAACTTTAAAAAAAGTTTTCAGTGAGCCACCAAGCAAAGATATTGATTAAATTTATCTAGAATTATAGGTATAAATTAATTGAAATTATCTTAGAAAAGATACGAGGCCAAGGGTAAGATTTTGGTTCTGATCCATAATGTAAAGAAAATTTAAAAGTATATATATTTAAACAGTATATAGTTCTTGAAGTTGGGAGGCAACCTTTAATAATGGAATGGAGTTCCTTATATCTTCCAAATTTTAAGAAGTTTTCCACAGTCTATTAAACATAGATGAAAAGACAGACCATGGGATTTTATTTATTTAGATATAATGAAATCAAAGCCAAGGACTATTTTAAAAATGCATGAGTATATTGACTCAGTTAATCATTGATTTGCTAAGCCAATCTAGTTTGAATATTCGTGAGAAAATAGAAATTCCAAGAAGGAATGTATATATTTACATGTAACTACCTTATATAACATGTCCTATATTTATTATGTTTACTTCTAGAAATACCTGTTTTAACTTTTACATTTATTCTGTATTGATACTCTATTATAGTTTTTGTTTTGTTTTGTTTTTTGTGTAAACATAGATCAACATCAAAATGTCTCCTAGTGACTAGCTATCTTATTCAGCATATTTAAATTTTATGTAGTTGTTAAAAATTATGTGCATGAGATACAGAATTTTAACAGATAAGTTGCACAGGGAATAATTTCAAATGACTAAGTTTGTCAGAAATGTTAAGCGCCCTTCATACATCCCTGAGGGTGGAAAATGTCATTTCAGACCACTGCCAACCTATTTGGAATTAAGTCAAGGAATATGGGGAGCTTTTATCCCCACTTACATCAGGACTTACAATAAACATTTCTGAGATTATGCTATACAGATACTTAAGGTTAGGTCAATTTTTTCTTGGAGAATATCATTTCTTTTGGTAGCAGAAATAAAAAATGTTGAAGGAAACTTACAGGTAATATAGGGACATTCTTCAATGACATAAGAAACTAATGTTTGGATTCATTAAATTACTTTTCAAAGTTATCCCTTTGTTATTGGCCAAGACGAGGGCAAGCCCATGTACCTGATTTCTAGGGAACAGAGTTTTCAAGTATACCATCTCCAGAACAAGTTGTATGTCACATAGTCATTAAGTGGCCTGCTTAATATCACGGGCTTCTTTTCATCTCTCTCTTTTTTATCTCTCTTATTTTTAACTGTTATCTCTGACCTGTTCCATCCCACTTTCTTCCAATCAGTTTTCACTTTCCAAGCTTTCGACATTTGGAAAGGATACACATTAGCCCCTAATTCATCTTGCTAATGTAAGAAATGTCCAAACCTGTAGAGAATTTTTATGAGTTTATTTAACCAAACCCAGGATATGCCTGGAAGGAAGATCTCAACAGACTGAAAATAATGCTTCCCAGAATAAAAGTTTTCAGGGTTCCATCTCCCCTCCCCACGCATTTGGAATTAAGGAGCTGAGGTAAGGTAGAAGAGGTGAAGGTGGGAGAAAGGAGGTGAGGACTGGATTACAGAATAGTTAACTAGACTGTGTGCTCTCTTGGGAGCACTTATGCTTCTGGGGGCCTGAAAAAGAGGCATTTCAAATGTGTGTCAACCTAGATGCATAAAGCAATAGACAGGACTTGCTTAAGGCAAAAATTAACTAAAGAAGTTATATGCCTGGGGCATGACTATCCACTTTAGCATGCTCAGTTAGGAATTCATGACCAGATTACCCTGAGATGCTGCTTTCAGTTAGATTTATTACACCCTTTGTAAGATGGTTATTATGATCCCCATTACGCAGAAAGATAAGTAAGTCTCATAGCACAAAGTTTCAAGGGTTAAATGAAACAACGTGCAAGTGGCAGACCAACAATTAGAGTGCTAGACTGTATGATTACAATATGACTTATTAAGAAGAGACTATACTCATTTTAAATCTCATAATGCCCTCTGAGATTTTATATTACTCTATACTTCTGTATTTCCATATCTATGCCATCATCATCATCATCATCATCATCCTCATTGTGGCTGTTACTAGGGAAAATATTTAACCAAATAAAAATATAGCAATTCATATTAATATGTTACTATATGTTTGAATACAAGTTCTAGTAGATTTATATTTTTCTGTGAGTTGTGTAATCTTAATTGTCTTACCATTTTTTAATATAATTGAGTCATCAGAGCTCTTTCCATATTAAGGACATTAACTGTGTGCCTTCTATATTGCAAATATTTTCTACGTTTGTCAATCTTTTAATTTTGCTTGTGGGGTATTTAACTGCACTTGTGTACATTCTTTAATATTGTAGTATTTTAACTTTTGCATAGCCAAATAATTCAAGGCCATAAGTCTTTACATATTTGAAATTTGACTTTTGAAAACATTTTAATGATGAGTAAAGGTTAAATAATTCTTGAAAGAAATGTGCTTGGAAATATAAATATGGTTTGTTATATAAGTGAATGCAGATGAAATCTATTTTAGATGTGTCTTGCTGAATAAAAATGTCTTAGAGATAGGAATAGCAAAAGGTTTTTGAAATAGAATGAATGTACACATAAGATGAATTTGGAGCAAAGTGAATAGATAGTTACCCAGAACCATACTTTATAAAAATATGTAGCTATATTATAAATTTTAAAATATGTTAAAAGCTTCTGCTGAAAGATTATTTTTATAAGAGTATATATATTTTTGATAAAAACAAACGTGGTGTAATGAAAAGGTCAGCAAAATGAATGAAAGAATATCTAAGAGATTTGAGTTTGGGTAGTTGTTTTGTTAATTGTGGTAACACAATGCTTTGTTAATCCAACAGTTACTGCTATAATAAACAAGAAAAATATGAAATTTTAGAAAATAAAAATAAAGACATCAGTGAAATAGAAGAGTATAAAATAAGTCAGAAATAGTAATTGTTGCATGAATTGGAAAGGTTATTAGATGTACCTCTCAAAGGTATTTTTCCCTCACCTCAATATAATAAATTATTCAGACATTTCCTGTGTTCTCATAAGCTTGGTGACAGTAATGTAGTCAGTTTCACTCTGATATACCCTGTGAAAATGGATTCTTTGTCCTATAACCCTTCATGTCCCTCATTGTAACTAAACCATACCAGACACATAAATACTACTAATCACTATATAATTGTTTGTTTAGTAATTTAAAAACTTATTTGTTTCTGTACCAACTCCGCCCAAGATAAAAACCCTGAGTACTTCCATCATAACAGACCTGTCCCTGAATGCTCCCACGCCTGGAGCTAACAGATATTTACTGCCAGGCTCCGTAAAGTCGTAATCATAGTTGCTTTAACTGTTAGGCCCTCAGAGACCAAAACTTCAAATGAGTAACTGATCACTAAGCTCTGAAACAAAGAATGTTTTACTTTGTCAAGAACCATCATGTTTTTTTTCACAACTTATTTCTTTAAAAATAAAAAAGGGTAACCATCATGATTTGTTCTGCTTTCTCGTACACAGCCATCTTTCGTTTTTTTTTTATTATTTTATTGTTGTTCAAGTACAGTTGTCTGCATTTACCCCCAACCACTCCCTCCCCATCCCATCCATCCCCACCTCCCTCCCCTGCTTCCATCCCCGCTTAGTTTTGTCCATGTGTCCTTTATAGTTGTCACTGAAAACCTTTCCCCTGTGCCTCCCCTCTGGTTACTGTCAGATTGTTCTTAATTTCAATGTCACTGGTTATACTTTGCTTGCTTGTTTGTTTTGTTGATTAGGTTCCATTTAAAGGTGAGATCTGCCTTTTGACCCGGCAATTCCATTGCTGGGATTATATCCTAAGGACCCTGAAACACCAATCCAAAAGACCCTGTGCACCCCGATGTTCATAGCAGTGCAATTTACAATAGCTAAGTGCTGGAAGCAGCCTAAGTGCCCATCAGTAAATGAATAGATCAAAAAACTGTGGTACATCTACACAATGGAATACTACACAGCAGAACGAAAGGAGCGCCTCCCCTTTGTGACAGCATGGATGGAACTGGAGAGCATTATGCTAAGTGAAATAAGCCAGACAGTGAGGGACAGCCATCTTTCTGAAAGTCTACCACATAAGGCCGAAAAGTGTGGTCTTGGCAAGGAGTACACCAACTCATAGACCCAAATCTTTTGTCTGAGTTCCTCATGTCCATATATCAGGGCAAGTCTGTATTTTTCTTTATATTCATAAAAATACAACATTTTTGAATCCATCCCCTTTTCCTATATAGTGGGGATTTTGCCCACAGTATTAAAGGAGGTAATCCTTATGACCTGAGCACCTTGTGCTAGTTCTGCGCCAACTTGCTCTGAGATCAATTCTTTGTCCTTTGTTTTTTCTCCTGTTATATAGGGGGCTGGACTCTTAGCATATATTTGCCAGGAAATTATGCCATCTGCCATCTGATTTGGTTCAGCCACTGAAAGTCATTGATAATGGAGACTTTCACTGATATTGTGATAATTAGGGAAAGGGTGAAGGAGAATTTCAAAGCAATCTCTTCTTTTCTCTGTTTGAGCCATACCTCAAGCAGATGATGCCAGGAGTGGCATTGGCTCCAATTTCCCTTGCCTCTATCCACCTAAGATTCCATCTTATGCTGGGCGATACTTCTCCTGGGCTCTAGTTATTTCACCTCCTCCTTTTGTCCCTGCAGGTTATAGGTAGGGGTGACTTTCTGCTCTTGTTAATCTTGTGCTGTACCACTAGGTCCCATTTGGAGTCATGTGTATTCCTAAAAGACACCACTGGTCTTTCTGGTCATATTTCATTTGTTTTTCTAATGCCTCTCCTATAAAATGTGTTCTCACTTTTTGTATAGGGAGCTCCTTCTTATTTAGGTCTCATCCCAAGTATCATCTTGCAAAGCTGTTCTGGCCTTCCAGTATTCTCTGTCATGTGGAATCCTTTCATTCCATGCGTCACCATCTACATAGCTTACATTTTTCCTTACATGCTGGCTTTCTTCTCCAGTGGGGTTATGGCTCCATGATGGCTGAAACCTTCTCTGTGTTGGTTATCTATCCTCAGTATCTAGAGTGGGACATGTGAAACTTAAAATAATACATGTCTGCCCTGGCGGGTGTAGCTCAGTGGATAGAGCACGGGCTGGGAACCAGAGGGTCCCAGTTCGATTCCCCGTCAGGGCACATGCCTGGGTTGCGGGCTGAGTCCCCAGTGAGGGCCATGTGAGAGGCAACCATACATTGCTGTTTCTCTCCCTCTCTGTCTTCCTCCCTTCCCCTCTCTGTAAAATAAATAAAATCTTTAAAAATAAATAAATAAAATAATACATGTCTTGAATGAATGAAAGAGCCAATGAGTGAATAAAATCTGATTGTGGATGTCAGGGAGACTATCTTATTTAATCCTTAATGCAAGCTAATACTATCATTACCATTATTATTCAGTTTAACAGGTGAGGACTCTGAGATTTTAGAGATTAAGTAGTTTATCATGAGTTATTTCAGAAGGCATTATATTAACTAGTATTTAAAAGTTAATAAATGGTAAAATTTGTATAAAAACACAGTTTTTTGTGATTTTTTTAACTCATACTCTTCACCAGAATTTATTTTTAAAAATATCCTCTAAAATAAAGACATTAACAAAGCCTCGTAAGATAAAATTTCTTCTTTCTTTTCTTGCATATATAATTCTTAGCTATTCAGGTGTGCAATAATGAGTAATATTACTGGTTTTGAGAAACAGGAAGTACAGGTTATTTAGAATGTGGCAATCAGGAATTTGGACTTTGCTCCATTAGATATGAGATCTAAATGGTGATATCAAGTAAGTTGTTGGAGTTTGGAGTTTTAGATGTGAATCTGGGAATAACCAGGGTCTGTGTGGTGCTGCTTTCAGTGTCCGAGTTATATGAAACTGTCCAGAAACTCTCCAGGGAAAGAATGTGGGCAAGGAGCGCTCCACTGAAGCTTGGGTCACAATAGCATTTAAAGGCAGAGATCAGATGGGACACAAGCAAAGGAGACCAAGAAGGAGCAACCAGCAATGCAAAAGAAAAGCAGGGAAGTATAGATTCATAGACATGAGCAAGAAAATGATTCAGGAAAAATACATTCTAGTAAAGGCAGAGTAAGGTAAGAGCAGAGCAAAAAGTGTATTGGAGAAACCTGAAGGAGTGAGGTTGTGAGAACGATGGATAAGGTAATCAAAAAAATGAAGAGACCATTGCATTGAGTTTTGTTGCATATGAGGCAGTAGCTTTATTTTTGTTGATCACCTCAGAGTGGCTACCAAGTAAATGTTAATTTCTTTATTTTTAAATATTCTGTTTATTTATTTTTAGAGAGAGGGGAATGAAGGGAGAAAGAAAGGGAAAGAAACATCAATGTGTGAGAGAAACATTGGTTGGTTGCCTCTCACACGCCCCCAATCTGGGACCTGGCCCACAACCCAGGCGTGTGCCCTGACCCGGAATCAAACCAGTGACCATTTGGTCCTCAGGCCAACACTCAATCCACTGAGCCACAGAAGGCAGGACCAGTAAATGTTAATTTCTTCACACCAGAATTGAATTGAATAGTGAATTATAAATGGACTAAGGAATGTTGTATATAGTAGAGCAAATAGTTGAGTTTACATGCAAATTTGCTCTTAAGGAGAATGTGCAATGAAAAAAGTGCATTTGTGGATTTGTCCTTTTAAACATTGGATCCCAGCAGATTGGAGAGGTGTGGATGACATAGACTATCACTCAAGAAAGAGAAGAAAATGATGCCATTTTTGTTTCAGAGGTTTGAGGAGAAAGGTAGGGCACTGCATCTGAAGGAAGCAGGAGGTGAAATGGAGATATCTGAGAGCACATGACGCCCGGCGGCTCCTCACCTGCCCAACTGGTCCTTTGACCTGTTACCTGTGTTTGACTCTAAGGGGAGAGTAAATATGCCCTCTTTCTAAGTCAACTAGCATATTACACCAAAAACCCATGCACTTGTCTCTGATGTGATAAAATCTATGGGCTTTTCTAAAAACTACCTTTCTCGAAGGAATATTCTGTTTCTGTTTGAGAAGGAAGCTTCATTCTGGTAGCTAAGGAACTGTAATAATTAGATAAGTGGGGTGCTACTATAATGTAATCTTACTTTTAACTAAGAGAAAAATAAAGAACATAATTATTAGGCAAATTAAAAAGCTTAGATTTGCATCACAGGTCCCGATTTTAAGTGTCTTTATTCCGCCCAAGTCCATGATTCATAGAGGGTCTGGTGGATTCACTAGTAATCTTTATCAAAGGATATTTGAAAAGTGCAAGTCAGTGTGGTAGTTAGACAGATGGCAAAGCAGTCATATGTAAATAGTTTCTGAGGTCTTTCTATGAGTAGTTTACTTCCTTATTGAAACCTAATGGATACTATGGGACACTAATTAGCATTCTCTGAGAGTTCTCCAAGAGGAGTGGCATTGGAGTTGATGTGAACTGGCAGAAAGCAGCATAAATTGATTTGATCACTAAAAGGCCTTGCATCTGGGGCTTTTTTTTAAAGTGGAAAATGGTTCCCCAATGAAAACATATATCATAGGGGAATGAGAGGAAGAGAAGATAAAGAAAATTGAATGTTTGTCACTGATCAATTATTCAGAATCAATTATGGTTTGCTAGGGAATGCATGCTGTGCCAAAGCCAAACCAAACTCAAGTAAGCATGAGAATTAATTACTTTCATGCTTGCATGAGGCTAAAGGAAGGAGGAGATGGTATCAACTGGCAGAAACTTACTGCTCTCTGGGAGCCGAAAATAATGATGACTCAATGAGAGACCTACTCCAGAAGGTCGGGCATTTTGACATTAAGGGAGAGATTCTGAATTCGATTTATGAGAAGGGTATGTAAATTTATACGATTTCTTCCTAAGAATACTTACTGTGTTAGGGTTCTTTAGAGAAAAAGAACCTATAGGGTGGATGTATGTAAAAATATATGTACTATAAAATATTATACAAATATATAAAAAACATTATATATGTCCATTATATATGTATCTTTGTGTGTGCATATATTTTTTTCTTTGTGTGGAGAGAGAGAAATTTATTTTAAGGAGTTGGTTCATACAATTATATTTTGAAGGCTGCCACAACTGAAATTCACAGGGCAAGATGGCAGGCTAAAGCTGGTGTTGCAGCTGGGTACAAAGGCCAGAAACTCAGGACAGAATTTCTGTTTCAATCTGGACAGCAAAGTTCCTTCCACTGCAGGGACCTCTTTCTCTTTTCTTAAAGGCCCTCAACTGATTGGATGAGGCCCACCCACTTTATAGAGCGTTATCTGCTTTATTCAAAGTCTACTGATTTAAATGTTCATTACATCTAAAAAATACCATCATAGGATGTTGTTTAACTAGGCATCATAGCCTAGTTAAGTTAACACATAAAATTAACCATCACAGTTACTGTACCTATTTTATAGCCTAGGTCTGTGCTGCGGATAATAAGTTTTCACATTTTGATGACTACTTTAGTCAGAAATTTCATATTCTCACAACCATATTGCAAGTTAAGCAGATATCAAATTTGACTCCAACGACACCAATAAGGACACAAAATAATTAAAAACATATAATTCTTAAATTATAGATTGAAGTCCACATCCAACGTAATAAAAAATTTTATTAGCAGTCAATAAGAAAAAAATGGCCCTAGCCAGTGTGACTCAGTTGGTTTTGTGTAGTACCGTGAACCAAAAGGTCGCCGGTTCAATTCCTGCTCAGGGCTCATGACTTGGTTGCAGGTCCAGTCCCCAGTAAGGTCATGTGCAAGAGGCAACTGGTATGTGTTTCTCACATTGATGTGTATCTCTCTCTCTCTCTCCCACTCACCTTCCTTGCCCTCTTTCTCTAGGATCAATACAAGAAAAAATTTAAACAGAGAAAAAAATGTTAGTAAGAAAATATATTCTTGGAGTTGAAGTTATAATTAGCCATTAATGGAGTTGGGTAGAAGTGTCATGTCATCTTTGTCATTAAATTACAATTATTCTGTGAATTGTAATTTATGGATTGTATTCTGTGAATGAGACTGTCTTTTCTTCTCTTTTGAAAAATAAGCATTAAAACCATGCAAGGGATGAAATAGATCTATTTCTCTCATGTAATCTATATCTAGATAGAAAAAGAGAGAGAGAATTAAAGTGAGAGTAGTAAATATCAGTTCCCACCAAAGAATCTGAAGCGCCCTTTGCTTTGAGGGAGACAAAGTCTTTTACCCATACCTCAGAAGAAAAAGGGCAATGATTCATATTAGTTGAATAGGGTTTATGTGTGTGTGTGTGTGTGTGTGTGTACAAATTATTTGGATTTTTTGACATATATTCTCCCCCAGTGGAATCACTCTTAATTCACGGATGTCACACATAAGGGAATGAGAACTATTGCCAGTGTCCCTGGTAAGGAAGTATTTCCCTTTTACTGCCATTGAGTAGAATTCTTTTGAGCTAAGAAGGATTGAAGAGCCTCTCTCTTTTTAGAGAGTGAATTGGTTAACTGCAATGCTAGAAAGGGACTATTATATCAATTATTTGAAACATTTAAAAACTAGCCTAATAGAAGCATTTATGTTTGGAGTTAATGAAGCACTGAGTCCCCTAACATACTTGAGTAAAGGAAAGAAAGATCTTTTGCCAATAAAAATCTCATCAGGTGATGGCCTTGACGAAACATCCCACTATTCCTGTCAGCCAGGGCTGTCATAAACAAACCGCTGATGAGACAATGACAATAATTAACACTGTGTTAATGGGATATGGAGCCTCACAGTTATTTTTTCAGCTACAGTGAACTGAATGAATGCCAAGCAGTGCACATGGCTTAACATCATAACACATTCCTCCTTTATTTACTGTGGCTATGGTGGCTCTCTTGTGTTAAAAATGACTGATATGCTTTATTGGGTCATGGATGGTAGATTAGAAAAAGTAGATGCTGGAAATCCAACAACTATGTTCACATTACCATTAATAGTTGACAGTGAAGAAAATGGCTTAATCTGGACTTCTGTTAGATAAGACTCTGGCAGTTTGGCTCCACACAATGGAAGGCATTCTGGATTATGTAATAATTCTAGGGGAGAACATTCTTCTAAACATCAGAAGCCTGAACCAAATGTTAAAATAATCAGCAGCAATGGATTTTACTAGAGATGTTGTCACTGGCAGAATAAGGTTATTAAGTCAGGAGATTTGCGGGCTGCTTCTGCTATCAGTGGCCATTTTGGTGGTAATTTTTGCACGTTAAAGACATCACAATTAGTACAGGGCAGTGAATTGAGCTAGGAAGCAGTCAAGGTTAGCGTGGCACCTTGGTTCCTTGAAACTCTCCCTTCGCAATAAATCTCTAGACTTGTCATTGCAGTCTAACCTGCTTATTCTCTACTGCATTGTGAAGTGCATATTTAAGAGGTCTCTCCCTCTTGGCATTGTTACTTTTCAAAAAGATATTTATGGAACACATGACTACTTCCTTAAGCCACATTTCAGGCTTAATAAATTTCATCTTACACAAGGGACAAACATGGTACGTCTAGACAGATTTTTTTTTTTTTCATTTTAGCTTCCCTGCTTGAACTCAAATCAAAGGAAATAGCTGTATTACATAAAATGCATTCACTTGTGGAAATGGAAATGTTTTGATCTCTATTAAATACTGGAAATTTAAAAAAAGTTTGAATGTACTCTGAAAAGTGAGATTATTTTTACCCTCCTGAATGACAAATCTTTCTGAACAGGCTTTCCAGCAATTAGTCTTGCTCTAATGCTATTTCTACACTGGCAAGATGAAGTCTGTTACTTGCCAGATCTCTGGAGAATATGGTGCTTTCTGTACAGGCACCAGTATTTGTCCAAATGCCAGAGTATATGCTTGTACTTGGCCAGTGCAGAAGCAGCAGAAGAGGCCTGAAATATTCTCATTTTGATTGGATTAGGTGGGTGATTTCTCTAAGGAATCACTGCTTAACCTCCCTAAGAGTCACAAATTATTAAACATAATGCAAGGAAATGTGTGGGTTATTTTGACTATTTACTGGATATGCATTGTTTGGTAATATTGAGAGTCGGAAGAAAGTAAAATCATGGCCCCGATTCCGAGGGAGACCATAAAGGCTGTTTTCATCTTAGAATCACAATTTAATAGAAGAGATTTATGCGGTACTTCAAAATGGATTCTTAGAAAACTATTTTTACCCATACTTTAGTGTGTACACATGTTATTTTTTGATAGTCTGTCAAATACTTGTGTAAAACTTCCCTTAAAATACTTTGAAAAGGAATTCTATTTTTCTTGCCAGAATCCATGATGATTTTCATAATAATCTAAAATTTTTCGTTAATATTGTCTCCATGTATCTCTCCTATCAAAAGGGAAAAAAACTGGCAGCTTTTAAATAATTCATTTTTATTAGGTTCAAAGCCTTCAGAATAGACTGTTCTCTCTTCTGTCTCTTTATAAGAACTTCAAGAGAAAGGCCTTTTCAAAGAACACCCTGTTCAAGTAGATTTTCTTTGCCATTCTAGAAACATAATTTGGATGTCATCTCATAGTCTGACTCAATTAAAGCACAATCAAATCTAAGTTTTCTTTTTTCTTGGGCCAAAACCAAACCTCGCTTTTTTATGGAAGTAAATATATAGGAAAATCATTGTACCTGGTAATCAATTTACTTTTTTTCTGAAACCTTAGTGCCTGGGTATAGCGTTCATTAAAGACAATAATGTGGTTCATATTAATTGGATTTGAACTGTCTTCCTTGTTTCTATTGTATAATTTTTTTCAGAATTGAAGATACTAATCTTATATTGATAATAAAAACATATTCTAAACTTAATATCAAATACCTTAAATACTTTTGTGTCATCATATTTAGGTTTATAGCACTGAATAGAGCTATAGATAATAACTGAAGTACTGAGCACTCAGATAGAGATGGCAATTTTATTTTACAAAGTTAGCTCCATCTCCAGAAAGGTTGAGGATATTAAATGATTCTTATTTATAATAATAGATATTAATATATTGCTTTATAGACAAAAGTGTTTTGAAATATAGTCTCAATACATTTTCAAAAGATCGAGACCACTTTTGTTCTAAGAGTAGTGATGGTGATAACAATAGTAGTATGCCCATTTTGCCAGTGAGAAAATGAAGTGTAGAGAAGTTAAATGGTTTGTTCAGATCCGTATGTTTTATAATTTACAGAGAAAACTTGCAGGTTCATATTTCATAATTCTACATTTCTTACTAATTTCACCATCCCTTTCCTCATATCCCCCAGGTGTAAATGTGAGTAGGATTCCCAGATTGCAGAATTTGTAAGGATATCTCATCTCAAGATCACTTGCTGAAGTTGTGCTCAGGTAGCCCATCGATCTTCTTTCTTGGCCTCAGACTGGGCCCACTACTAACAACCAACTTGAAAACCTTAATGACTTTCAAAATCATGGTCTTCTGCAGACCAGTACTTTGCTTCACTCTTGTTTCTGCAATGTTTTCGATCATAGACTCTGAGTTGGAATCTGAGCTCACATTACTCATAGATGACTCCTGATAATAAATGTCAACCACTGTTCACTCTGGTTCCACTCCCATGATGTGTTTCTAACCACTATTCTGGCTACACCCTCATTCCAGCTCGTCAGAGATAAATTACTGCTAAATCCTTTCCCTCTTTAGAGGACATGCTCATTTGAGAAGACCAAAATGATAACCAAAACAGAGTTCAAGATTTTGCCTTCACACATGCCAGTTCATTTTCCTTTTTATAAAAGTACTTTTAGGCTCTGGCAGGTATGGCTCAGTGGATTGAGCACTGGCCTGTAAACCAAAAGGTTGCTGGTTCAATTCCCAGTCAGGGCACGTGCCTGGGTTGTGGGCCAGGTCTCCATTTGGGGGCATGTGAGAGACAACTGATCACTGTATCTCTCACATATTGGTGTTTTTTCCCTCCCTTCTCCTCTCTCTAAAAGTAAATAAACAAAGTCTTTAAAAAAAAAAAAAAGTACTTGTAGCTTTGCCTCTCTGTTTCCACAATGATAGTGTGAATTTTTTAAAGTTATAATACAAATTTGTGCTCAAAACGTTGATTGTCAACTGCCCAGTCTTTTGAATGAATTGTCTTTAGTACCATGCACCCATCATACTGGTGCCCATATTAAGGTGTTTCCTTTATTTCCTTAATTACTCACTTTGTATTCACAGAGACATTTTAAAGGCCTCGGGTAATAGGAAACATAGGAGACTTTTTATTTGTTGGTAAATGTGGTTTGGTATAATGTTTCATAATGGATACTATAAAACCAGGAATTTCTTTATTTTTCCCTTCTTTATTCTCTTCAACTGGTCATTGTCACTGATCAAAATCATTCAAGAGAATGAGATCAAAGTAGATATTTAGGTAGTTGTAGTAGGTGAATGTTTATGGTGCCTATGTCACATCTTCTCCAGTACATAAAACATTTTTTGAAGTGAATTTTATGTCTATAGCAATGCTAAGTGTTTGTAGATTGCAATACAATTTTGACTATCTGAAATCAGACTTCTTACACCCCTATTCATCTTGAAAGAACATAAACACAAAAAAACAAGGGTCACAATTCCTGGAATGCGAAGTCTAGTTTTTAGTAACCCAGGAACAATGAATACATCTAAAAGAACGGAAGACCCAAAGATTACATCTGGTATAAGAAAGGAGCCAAATAACAAATTCTCTGATTATCTGACAAGAACAAGACCCTTTTTTCACATGAAACCTAAGAAATGTAAGAGAAACCACATCAAGCAAAACAGCCAAACCAAAGTGAAAGCGTGTAATGAAGAGTTAACACACAGCAAAGAAGGGTCCATTGGACCATAGTGGTGACGGTGCAAGTCAACATTCTGCAGTGACAGAAGTGGTGAGTGCAGCTGGAAGGCGAAAGACAGCGAGTAATGAAGAGGCACCGTAGGAAACGCTTCTCTGCTGCTAGGAGGACACGGTGGTTCTGGACTCCAAAACTTGTGGAAAATATAAATAGAAGTGAGTGCCCCTACCTTAAAAAAAGAAAAGAATCAAGGAGACCACTAACCTCACAACAGAACCTAAAGAAACACTCATAGAATATTTCTGAGGACTGCATAATGGAAAGGGATAAAGGCAAACAGGCACTAATCCTTCTCCACCCACCAGCGCTTTGCATACTAAACCACTATGCTCTGAGGGGCGCAGACATCTGCAGCTCAGTGCACTGGCAGTTTTTATCCACTCGTCAGTCCTGTACCAATAAAAGTGAGATGTATAATGCCAGCTGTTCATATGTTACATCGCAACTATTGATGATAATGATGCAATCTTCCATCATCAAGAAAGTTTAGATCCCCCCAGCAATTCCACTGCTGGGATTATACCCTAAGAGCCCTGAAACACCAATCCAAAAGAACCTATGCACCCCAATGTTCATAGCAGCACAATTTACAATAGCCAAGTGCTGGAAGCAACCTAAGTGCCCATCAGCAAATGAGTGGATCAGAAACTATGGTACATTTACGCAATGGAATTCTATGCAGCAGAGAGAAAGAAGGAGCTTGCTAAGCTAAATAAGTCAGGCGGTGAGGGACAAATACCATATGATCTCATCTTTAACTGGAACGTAATCAACAAAAGAAAAAAGCAAGCAAAATATAACCAGAGACATTGAAATTAAGAACAATCTAACAATAGCCAGAGGGGAGGGGGAAGGAGACAGTGGGGAGAAGGGTTTTCAGGAACTACTGTAAAGGACACATGGACAGAACCAAGGGGGAGAGTAGAAGCAAGGGAGGGAGGTGGGTTTGGATGGGGGAGGGAAGAAGGAAGGGGAGAAAATGCAGACAACTATAATTGAACAACAATAAAGTAATTTAAAAAAAAAAAAAGAAAGGAAGTTTAAATCCTGTCAAGTCTTCCTATATAAAGATTCCAAGAAAACATGTAACTCTACAAAATGTCCATGCCCCAGTTTGTGTAAATAAACCACAGAACTATCTCAGAAAATTGAAAATTTTCTTGTCCAGATTATGGGGTGGAGCAAAAGTAGGTATACGGTTGTTCATATGGAAAATAATACAATAATTAATGCTACAAGAATAAACCCCATGTTTTCTGTGCTCACACCTATAAACCTACTTTGGCCCCACTCTGTATTTTATCCCTTCAGTATTTCCATATAATACAATTTTTGTACTAAGGCATGTCAATTAACTGGTAGATGAACTTTCAGCCCAGTTCAGAGCAGTGAATCCTCCTGCCTCTGAATCAGTCAGATGTGAAGAAGAGGACAATGTATGTTGCCTCATTCATTCAGTGAAGGATCTGTATGTTTCTCTTCGGGCCCTGGTCTTTAGAGTTCCATTGCTCTGCCCCTTAGTAGATATCTGCATAGCCGGGCAGCTTCCGCCTGGGAGAGCTGGGTGTGGATTGAAGCATATTGTCACTCTAGTATGAGATGCGACCAGAAGCACTTTAAAACACAGTAGTTTTCATGTTCAAACATTTTTAAAATAAAATGACTCTGTTTAAATATGCTATCTGCTTTGAACTACATGTCGTCAAGTTGTTGAATAATTTGCTATTGGAAGATGCCCCATCAAAAAAGTTCTAAATGGCCTTTTGGTCAATAGGCACTGAGAGCTGGGATTCTTCCTGCTTTGGTTGGGGCCTGTATATCATCATTAAATCCCAACGTTTAAGTTTTAACTAATAATGCCTACAAATACATTATTAATTGGTTCTTATGATAAGCCAGCATGCTTTCTTTTTCCTTATAATTTAGAAAAATGGCCTAAAATGCCTGTTGTATATAAGGTTTTCATCATTCAATCACCATGCAAAGCTAAACTTCTGTGTCGCTTGTTTTCTAGAAGATATATTATTGTATTTTCACCATGCCACTAATTGTTTTGTGTTTTTTTCAAAACAAATCTTCAGTAAAATGCAGAATGCTCTTTGGGACTTCTCAGTTAACAGTTTGTCCGCAAACTAGACTTTGGGATTTGCCACTTGTTTACATTTAGTTACTATATTTAAAATATATTATTTTCTAACCAATAAATGTACTCTTTCATCAAAAAGAAAAAAATAGCATTTTTACAATCATGTAAGGTTGACCTGCTCTGCCATTCTCCAGTGACGCAGTCACATAATTATAGTCCAGGAGAGCCAGTCTTAGCTCACACATTGATGATTCACACTCGGAAAACTTATATTGAAGGCAGTTCTTCAAATGCATATTTTATAACCAAGAAATTTTATGTTATTGAAGTGATATACGGAGTAGCCTGTATTGCTTACACTGAAGTCATTTTATAGGGGAAAAATACACTTTTAGGAATTCAATAGGCTATGCTTGTGTGTTTAAGGATTTTACTTATCTTAAATTCACTGATATTTTATTATTAATTATATTTTATTATCAAAGCGACAATGTGCATTTTTGTTTCTTTCAGATAAATTAATTTAAAGGATAAATTAATTGAACATAAAAATGACTTTAATGGACCCCAGAATCTAAAATATTGCATGTTTGATATTTGTGCATATTTATACATATGGTGAGGTATATATTTGTACATATGTTAGGATTTTATTTAGAAATGGTAATTCTCTAAAATGTTCTCTTATCTGGATTTCACAATGCTAAAATTCTTTAAATCTCATCAACATATATTATTTAAATAGAAATAATTTCCAATAAAGTATTTTAACATTATTACATAGATCTTTGCATATAAAAAGATATTTTGTTTTCTTACATTTATTACAGAAATAATGTGAAGATATTATATATCTACTGAAAATAAAAAAATAGTAATAAAACTATAAAGCAACATTTTGTACAAAATTCGCTTTGAATGACAAAGATTATTTTAAGAATGTATCTCATGTATGAACAAGAAAAAGAGCAAAAGATGGGATAAGAATAAGAGATACTAGTAAAAATATTTTATCATTGTTTTCATTACCATAAATCAAAGACACTGTAAAATTTGCCTTTATGTTTGGAAGAACAAGCTTTTTATTGACTGTCTTTCATAATTAATAGCATTTACTCTTTAAATCAAATTAGTCCACTTTTCCTATTAAAGCCTTTACTGTAGGATCATTTTTTAAAGCACAAACTGACCTTGACAAAAATGAAGGATCGATGATATGTTGATTAGGAGTCAATTTGCTCTAATAGCAAATGTTTCCTTCTCGTTAGTTCCTGTTGCAACACTCTCCGAGGTCGTAGTTCATTACTATCTCCTGGCAGTGGTATTTTCTACGTGGAGAAAAAGTTGACCCTACTGAGCAAAACACTGATGGATTGACTTAGTCATATATATGGATTTTTCTTAATACTTCTTTAATCAGCTCATTTTTTTATTCAAGATTGTGTTACAGGATATCCATCAATTGGTCAGGAAGAAGAGAACAGTATGCTGTTGAAACTAGCATCCTCAGAAGTTCTGGAGTTAGACTTAATCAATGAGGGGTATGGGAGCCATGTTTTATTGCAGAAAAAGAAAAGCTTAATGTGACTGAGGTTTCAGAAAATCAAAATATGAGCATTAATGGGGAAATGAACAGCGGTGGGAAAGTATACATATTATAGCAAGCTGTATGGATGCTAATCATTCTGCATATTGATAAATGAAGCTAGAGAGGTTGTACATAAGCCACTGGAATCTTTGCAGAATATAAGAAGTTTTCTATAAAATGCGGTACTATTTATTACAGAGTAGTCTTCCTTCTACAGTAGCTCTAGCAAAGGAAAACAAATGTTTAAGCTGCAGTACAGCCAATAAACAAAAACCATTAATGACATAGTCTTTATCAATAATATATGTGGACTAGCTGGTCTAAAATAAATCTAGTCAAAGAAAAAAAAAAGTTTGCTTGGCTAGCCAAGGGGAATAAAGGACAAATGAGGTGCAATTAAGCAGAGAACAATTTAGCGTAATTCTAATAGCAAAGTCTTTAATGATGCTTCGGTACAGATGAATTTGATTTAGAGATATCTCCCAAGTTAAGTTGTGGAAACCCGTCTCTTCAGTCACTTAAGTTTGGACAGGCCAAAGTTATTATGCTGAGTGAGAAAATTGGAACCTCGGAGAGGGGCTAAATGACCTAATTGATCTTCTTTGCCATTACTGATTTCTAGATACTACTATGAATTAAATGAAAAAAAAGGTCAATTTTTTGCTATTTAAGATAAAAGAAATGAACTGAACCTACAAGTACTTCCTTTTTTTTTTGTTCAGCATGCAGCCGTGTCTACGGTCCCCTCTCGTTTTGCCTGTGTCATCTGACTTACATTGTTCTCAGTCCTATGCTTTAAAGTGTTCACAACCTTCATATTAACAACCAGCTCAGAGAGTTTGCTTGCAGTGTTTCTAAAGCTCAATAGTAGACACAGAGTTTCTTGTCCTGACTTAGAAACAAGTATGTCTTTGGGAGCTATAAAAACATTAATTATCCTTGGCTGCTCATAAGCAACTGGTGGACCAACACGATAGTGAAATAAATGGTGAGGGGAAGGAAGAAAAGATAAAGGCCCAGAGATGTTGTATCTGCTAAATTGGCAATATAGATCTTTTATGATCTTTAGAAATTAATTCAAAAGCACGGAAAAGGGTGGCAGAGGGGGAGCAAACTTTTTCTGGCAGGGCCAATTAGTAAATATGCTGGCCAATAGACAAAATTAAGGATATTCTATGCATTATTATATAACAAGAAAACAAATTTCCATATATTTTATTGATAACACTAAATATATAATATTGAGTGCTTATTTTTGTAATGCTTGTTTACTAATAAGAAGAATGGATTTCTAATTTGAGAGAGTATAATTTTGCTTAACTCTGGTTCAAAGTTGGAGTTCCTTCTCACGAATAGAGGCCTGGTTAGCTCTGTAAGCCATTGTTCACCTAATCTTTTCCTAACATGCTTTGACCTAGGGTATAGCTACTTTTGTCAACGTTTTGTCTCCTGTGTGGGAAACTATTAGGGAAGTTATTTTGTTGTATAGAATAAAAGGTTCTCTAATCTCTTAAATGTGACTGATCAAATGCCCTGGAATTCTTATTCTATTTATTGTAATTGCTTATCAATCGGACCCACTTTTTTGCCAAGGGGATTACGAACTTCCAATATGATTTGACCAAAGTCACTTATTTGCTACCACTCCCCACTCCCTGAGTGCAGACAGAGGCACCAGATCGGCCTCACCCAGTGATTTCATTATGACGGTGCCTCTCACTGCCCTGGTGAGACCTGAGTGATCCACTGACCATAATGGTCTGAGCTTTTGCTGCAGAGACAGAGTAATAGTGTTCATTTATATTCATATACATTCATTTACTTACTAATTTATTTTCCAATAATCATGTTTTATATGCATGCTACGTTTCATTTCACTGGTAATTATTATGACACAGAAATACGGGAGGAGTGCTTTCTCTAGACAGATGATGGCATAATGGTGTGAACAGGGCAGCAAAGTAAACTAGCCTCTTGCTGACTGTTCAGCAGTGTTGTCTAATAGTGACACTTTCCAGGCAAAGGCTATAATTGTATAGTTTAAAATGGTTTCGAGTGGCAAATTCAACTTTACTGATATAACACGATTCTCTATATAAATCGGTGTTTTTCAAATATCAGCATATAAATGCAGCAAATAAAAAGTTAGAAATTTTACATACATTGAAATTTTCAAATCAGACAATCTCAAAAGCATATGATAAATATTTTTTACCAAACAAGAAATAGCCAGGTATTCTTTGTTTTTCTCTCAGGTTATTCATAAAATGTTATTTTGGGAAATACATGAATTTATATTACAAACATACCAGGAGTTGCTGCTCCTATGTAAATTTTCAAACAGTTTAAGTAAAACAATATTTTAACAAGGATATTAGAGTATAACCCAATATGAAAACTCAATTGTGTAAAAAAGTTCAGTTATTTCTATGTGATTCTCATTTGTACAGTTAGTAGAGTCTAACAATATATGTTTCTTATGTTACCTTGAGGATATAGTTAGGATTTTGCAATTATTTCTAAAGAATTCAAAATATGAATTTCAAGTGTTCATATATCATATTTGAAAGACAAAAATAGCCCTGCTGCATTGCAGTTTAAGTTACATCTTCCATCTTCCCTGGAGCCACGTCCCTCAGGAAGGACAGAGAATGTGAAAGATATGAGCTCTGTAGAGATAGTTGGCTTGGCTTGCAAGTGCCAAGCTCCGAGTCAGGCTGTGACCACAGACTTACTCAAAATGCAGCAAAAAGAAAAAAGATAAAACTATACATTTCCACATAATTGATTTTTAATTGAAGTCTTAAAATAAATTATGTGATATTTTACTAAATTTATTATTTTAATGACAAAAATGACTTTAATGAACCAGTGAAGATAATACATTGTCAAAATTAGTATATACTGGTTTTATGTTGATTATTTTTAATTTTAATTTTTCCCAATGAAATTACCGAAAATTTAATTTTTCTCTAATTTAAGATCTAATTTGTTTGAAGCTGAAACAAACTTCCCAGAAATTGAGGAGTTGAGTCATTAAAGAAGGAAGAAACAAAAAATCTCTTCACAGAACAAGTCATTTTACTACTCTAAGTCAATATCACTTAATCAAATCACCTTCTTTCTTAAATGACTATATTTTGCAAGCATATTCCATCTAAATTCTGTTGTGATATTTTACTTAATTATATTTCTCCTTTTCAATAATTTTGTGATAATTTTACTTAAATAAAATTGTGATAAAGGTCTCAATGAAATGTAGGCCAAGTTATAACAAGAGATACCTGTGATTCTCGGATGCATGAAAAATAACCCAAATTTTTTTCATTTTTTTACCGTGGTTGTCATTTTGTTGAAGAAATGTCTGGTGAACTATAAATACCTAAATTTGAAAGTTCCAAATAATCATAATTCATCTCTTTCTTTGTGTTTCTTATCAAGAAATCAATAAAATGTCATAAGAATTAAGTGTATAAAATAGTTCAAAGATAAATTATTCCTTCATTATAACTCCCTCATATTAAGCTGGGAAACACAGATGACACTTGAAAGAGAGTATCAGTTCATCAAGTTGAAAAAGGCAAGTGAATATTAATTCCTTCAAGGAATTATCTTTTCCCCAAATTCATTTCTTCCAAGATCCTCAAGAATTTTATTATCAAATTATTACAGCAACTTATCAAAGTGAAATGAGTAAGAAGAGTGTGAGAGATTTCCATTTGCTGACATGGAGACAGGGAAGCACTTTGGTTTGTAGCAGCCGAGACTAGCTTTTACTGTTTGGAATCACCCCGATACTTAAATAGAAATATTAGACAAGGATGCAGAGGGATAAAGAACAATCCTGCAGCACATAGCTTTATGAATACCCTAGTTTACTTAGAAATGAGTAAGTAGTATTTCCTATCTCGAAACAGCAGTGATATATGGCTCCTCACACTTAAGTGACTGCCTGTACCCCCAGCCAGGGTTTTTAGGTCATTTGCCAACCAGTACAACTGTGAACTGTAATGTCCCCCTCACTGTGCTGGAAGTGTTTCACCATAAAGAGGGTAGAATGGGATGGCCTCATCCTTTAACTTTAACAAGGGCCGCTGATGGATGTGGTCCATTTAAATGTCCAACAGAGAGCTGGACTAGATAACGAACTTATTATTCCTCTCAGAGGATTATAGGTTAGTCCCGAAGGAGTGCAGTAAGCCAGAGCAAATCCATATCTACTGGCTAAACAATAGCCAGAAGGCTGACTAGAAATATTGATTTACTTTCTAGGCCATTTAGGCCTTAATGGCGGAGAAAAGCTGAAGTGCTGTTTACTTTTCTGCCAGAATCGACCAAACAACCAGTCCATTTTTTACAGGTTTTTGATTGATTTCGCTTAGAGGAATTAGAGGTGATTTATTTTTAAGCTGAAAGCAACTCGTAAATATCTCCAACTGCACAGGTTCCCTGAGAGGAAATGTTAAGTGGAAATACTTATTGAGGAAGACTTTGTTGCAAATCAATGGGAATAGGTATCATGCCTCACGATGAGCAGTCAGATGTCAGACACCTTTCCAGGGCCCTGTCAGGACTATAATCTCATCCCTTCAGCTCCTCTCCTTTTGAAAGCTCTCAAGTTCACCAAGCTTGAATAAATTTAATCGCCTGACTGAATTTCAGCCAGATGCACCCTGCTGATTTCAAAGGGTCCTAGATGGGACAACATAATGGTGTGCAAAGCTCATATGGAGCATTTTCGAAGTTTGATGGGTGAAAACAGTAATTTATCACACAAGTGGCAATTTTCCATGATTCCTCAATCCCATACACAGAAAATGTAGAACTCCAACAAAGGAATGAAGCAGACACACAAAAGAGGGCTCATCCCAAACGCGACCGTGCTAGGCTGACTTTTAAAAAAGACATCGACTCTCACATCAGCGACAATGTGGAGAGATACGCTCCAACCATAACAACAAGAAATAATGCGTGATTTGCTGTTCAAGCTGGCAAGGTGTGAGGAGGCTACAGGGAAAGAGGCCGTCAGTGTTTTAAGTGATCTTTCTAAGAGTGCTGGCCTTCATGTTTAGAACGAGTTAACAAAGGGGTAAAGGACAGCACTTGAAATTCTATATAAAAGCTCTCTACTATGTTGGCAAAAGAAGGAGAAGGGAGTTCAAAAGCTTCTGATTTCATCTCTGTGCTCTTATTTCAGCTGTCCTCACCACATCCATGTCTTGCACATTTTTTGAAATGGTGCTGTTTAAGAAAGTGGCCAGTGTTCTTTCTTTTCTCCACCTTCCTGAAAGAATGTTAAAAATATATAATATCAATGAAACTCAATGCTGCAACTTGGCATTCATCAACCTGCTTATTCTTAAACCTTTCAAAGATATACAATCATCTTTCTTTCATAATATTTTCTCTTCCTGACAATAAAGCCATAGTTACATATCGTAGAAAATTTCAATAATGCATACAATTTTAAATATTAAAAAGATCATCCATAAACTCTTCAGCCTAGAATCAGCACTGTTGTCTTTATAATATTTTTCTTTATAGTCTTTTCTTCTTAGGCTCAGGTATTTATGTGGAGTTGCTTAATATTTAAAAAATCAGAACAACTGCGTATCATTTTGAGAGTGTTTTACATAATCCTCAGAAGAGACTCCTCCTTCAGATTGTGGTACCAATGTTTCCTACCAGTGGGAGCTTAAAAATGACACTTCTCCACCTGAATATACTAACCTGTAAAATGGGAATAAAACTAGATCATTTCACTCCTGCTGGTTTTTTGAGGGGACAAAAATGTGAAAAAAGAGGGGAAAGTACTGTGATAGGAATGATGACCAATCATTTGAGTTTGTTGCCAAAAAACTGTTTGACATGTCTTCCGTGTATCTTACTTTCACAGTATAAAATTTAGCTCCCTGCCTGCTTTCTGCCATGTCTATGAATTGTCATCAGGGGAACCAAAGAATAGATGAAGAGTCCTATTACACAACCTTTAAAAAAGAATAATTGTAAAAATTAATTAATGCTAATAATCTCATTGGTTTATTTTTCCCCCCTTTTCTTCTTTACTTTTCACATCAACATGTTTGATCAGTTCGAGGAGGCCAGGCCTCCTGGGAGAGAAGCTGTACATGTGTGTGCTGATGAGCTTGAACGACTGTGCTTGCTGGAGTTCACCAGAGGGATAGCTAGCTGTAGCTCTGCTGTAATTACTGTAGACCAAGGGCAGGGGTAATTTATGGGCTGACAATTTACACTTTCTTTCTCACTTATCTCTTGCCTTTCACTAAAATCTGTGCAACTATTTTAGCAACTGGCACATGGCTCTGTCATGGTTCCTGTGGCAAAAAAAAAAGAAAGAAAAAAAGAAAGAATTACCTTATCACCAAAGTACTATCTAGATGAATGTGGTTACTTAATTAGAAGAGGATAATACTTGATACAGAGTCACGTGTTAGGGCAAAGGTCAAAATCAGCCTAGGTTCCCTAAATATAGAGGTGTGAGACATAAAATGACATAAGAATTAAGTGTATAAAACAGTTCAAAGACAAATTATGACTCAATTATGACTCCCTCATATTAAGCTGGGAAACCTGGATGGCACTTAAAAGAGAATATTGGTTCATCAAGTTGAAAAAGCAAGTGAAAATTAATCCCTTCAAGAAATTATCTTTTCCCCAAGATTCTCTTCATTTTTCCTTTCATCATGGGAATTTAAATGGAGATACTTGTGAGGAACAAATATGAAGCTTAAAGAAATTTTTCTAAAAAATCATTTCTGAGTGAAATAGATCAGCGAAGAAAACAACAGCTGTTATCGTGGAGCTGAACTGGATTTGAAAATGCTAGCTTAAAACAATGATTAAAAATGCAATCCTGCATCATGACATTAGAAGCACCAGTTCAGAGCGGAATTTCCCACATGCCATGTGGAGCTGTAGTTGAAATAAATTGATAGTTTCCATATTCAAACAAGTTCAAGTCAGTCCCACAAGCTTCACTCTCGGAAATTCACATTCAGCATAGTATTTTAAAGGCTTTGTGATGTTTTTATATCTTAGTTTTTACTAACTTCTCACTGAAATTCATTCCTTCAATCTGAATGAAGACAGGCTCCAATAATATTAGCAGTAACTGAAACTTTGTCCTCAAAAAAATCATTTTCATATTATGAAATATTTTTTATATTCATTACTGTTCCTAAATTATGGTAGTTATTGGATTTACCAAGAGATCTTATTATTTAAGGAATTAATAAAGATACTTGCATTAATATGGCAGAAATTTATGTTTATATTTTGATAATTGCACTTCACTAACACTCATTTGCCCTTGAAACCCTATACATTTTGTTTTATCTATTTAAACAGCATTATTCTGAGGAGGGTAGCTGTCAAAGTTCTGTCACACAAATCGTGGTTTAAAAACCCTTGCTATCAACAAGCTCATTTAACTCTGTCCAACCTAATAATCTCCAAACTTCTGTATTCAGTAATCCTTTTATTTTTCCCTCTGATGATCGTGTTAGAATAAGTCATCTAGGGAACAGTGTTTAGAATATTCTAGTATCACCCTTGCTTCACTGACCTACAGCATTTTCCCTAGAACTCTGTTTATAACTGGCTGCCTCAACAGGAAGGATCAACACGCCCTGAGTTCACAGAACCATTAATATCCTTTTACACAGTGCACTTCTAAGATGGTGATGTTATGAGTATCTGTCCCCCAGTTCTTTTGGCCTTGGGATCCCTTTCTCTTTCAGAACAGAACTCAGGAGCTAGCACTGAACAGGAGATATGTGTGAGATATTGTGCCAGTCCATTTTAAGTGATAATGGGAAGCTTTGAGCTACTATGTAAGTGCAAGGAAAACTTATATTTTTGTTCACAGAAAAAAACAATGAGGGATCATGGCAAAGCTTCTACCTCTGAGATAGAATACCACAAAACACATTCCTTTTGAGAGAAGTGATTGATTATTGGCAAACACCTGTTCAACCCTGGGGATTTCTCACTTTCCATAGGTTTTCTTAGCGCTGTTTACATTTAAGGCCAGAGAATTCTTCATGATGGGCAGCTGTCCTGCACATTGTAATAGGATGCTTAGCAGCACCCCTGACCTTAGCCACTAGATGTCAGTGACAGCTGCCTTCCCCATCCCCCCACCTGCCCCAGTTGTGACAATTGTGACGATTAAAAAATTGTCTCTAGCCCTGGCTGGTGTAGCTCAGTGGATTGAGCGTGGGCTGGGAACCAGAGGGTCCCGGTTCGATTCCCCGTCAGGGCACATGCCTGGGTTGCGGGCTGGGTCCCCAGTGAGGGCCATGTGGGAGGCAACCATACATTGCTGTTTCTCTCCCTCTCTGTCTCCTTCCCTTCCCCTCTCTCTAAAATAAATTAATAAAATCTTTTAAAAAAAATTGTCTCTAGATATTGGCAAATATCTGGTAGCAGGCAAAATGGCTCCCTCTTGAGAACCACCGGAGTACATGTTTAGTTTACAAGAGGAAGACGTTTGCTATTTTCTAGAAATGTCAGTAAAAACTGATTAATCTGCTATACAATTAAATACTATAACTATAAAAAATATGTTTTCCAGGAGAGTTATTTTGATATATATTTTGATATATCAAAAATATATTTGATATACTTTTAAGTACCCTTTCAACCTTCTTCTAAATCTGAGGGAGATTCCATTTGTCCTGTATTGACTTTGTCATGCTTTATGTCAAGGATCAGCGAAAGTTTTTCTATATTATTCCAAATACTCAATATTTTAGGCTTTGTGGTCAGACTGTCTGACACAACTACTTGATTCCGTCATAATAGACTGAAAGTAGCCACTGACAGACAATATGTAGACATTGGAGAGTGGCTGTGTTTCAATAAAACTTTATTTACACACACACACAAAAGCAAATCAAATTTGGCCAGCAATCTGTATTTGGCAGCCCTTCCCTTAACTACTATGTATTAATTTTAGGTCTAGAAAAAAGAAAGATGCTCTCTAAGAACTGCTGTTTCATGTATGTGATATACATTTAAGTAATCTTTAAACCATACTAATATTCAAAATGCCATTGTCTCTTTTCTAAAAGTTTGTTTATATAAATGGATGTATTAGCTTGGCCTATCCCTCACAGGTTTGTTAACATCTTGGTATCTTGTGCTTGGAATTAAGGGGGGGTTGACGAAGTAGGCTGCTACAGGAATGCCAGGCAGTGCATACCTCATCTTTAAAAGCCTCTCGGTCCATGATTAATGGTGACCTAGACAGTCATGAAATGTACTCAATCTTAGTTCTTCTAAACAAACTGTACGCTTTACTAAAACACCAGTATGAATGCCAGTTAAGACGTCCTGTATCAACAGGCTATGTCTTACGACACCATTCCAGCCATGCTCCCCTCCTTCCTTAGAGTTTGAATCTCAGGTATAATTTGGGGTGATAATGGAATCATCTAAAAGACAACACTTCCTAGATGCTTGCAATTTCATATGGCTTTGTGAGTTAGGTTATGGCCCATGAAACATGCAAAAGTGCTGTGTAGGACATCCAGGAAGGGTGTTTAAGAAGTTGATTCAGGAAAGAGCCTCCTTTTGCTCACCTTTGCTTCTTCATTCTGCTCTGGCCTGGCATGTTGATATCAGGGCTGGAGTAACAAAAGCCATGTCGAACTGTGAGCACTGAAACCATACAGTGAGGATGGCAGAGCAGTAAGATAGGAATCTGGGTCCCTGCTGTTACTGAGAAATGAACACAGGCCTGCATACTTAGAAGGGCTTCTAAATGAAAAATAAACTCCTATCTCCTTTTGGCTAATATGGCTTTGGATTTTACATTTTGTGCTGTAAAATCTAATGGCAGTTGATTAGATCAGTCATGAGTTTGAATATAATTGTAGTACTTATTTGATGATCATATGAAACCCTGACTTCTATGTATTACTTCAGGAACGGGTATACCTCAGACAACCAACCAAGGCATCATTACAAAAAGGAAAGAGGTGGGGGACAAGAAATGATATTTAGGGACCCTGTGCGCTCCTTACATGTTATTCTCTGAGAGTATGTCGAACCATTTTAAGTAGAAACTATTCCTAAAAAAAAAAAAATGGTTCTGTTGAATCTGTTTTTTTTTTTTTTTTTTAGTATAGATCTTGCTTTTCAGTTCACTCCAAAAGAAAAGGAGAAAGACGTTCTTGCTCAGAACTCTCAAAATAGTACCAACATGGCAATCAACTAGGAATGAAGTTACTGAATTTCTTGCCTCACCAGCCCATTGTCCTCAAGGATCCCCTCTGGGCTCTTCCTCGGCCTGCATTCCACTGTCACAGCTCACTGAGCCGCTGCCAGGCCACCTGAGAGTCACTACCATTGGGCTGTTCAGAGACTCGGAGACGTCCCAGCAAGTCTTCTTTTCTCACCCAGACACCTTCTGTTTTTTCTTTGTGACCTATAGCTACAGGAAAAAAGGTCACGACAATATAACCTTGTAAGCTTTTTATGGTCCTTCATATTGTAAACAGTCTACTAAATTCTTAATTTCCTAAGAGTTGCTTTTCTGGCTTTTAATACTCCCTTAGTAAGTGTCCCTAACTGATCATGCCTGTCAATAGGATGTACAGAAATTAGTCCAAAAATAAGTCAAGTCTGTGCCTTTTATAGGGTCATCTATACTTTAAGTTTTATAAACTTGGGGATGTACAGTATGTGTGTGTGAGTGCAAGCGTGCATTTGTGCACATGATGCAAGTGTTGACAAGATCACTGACAATGGATAAGCAGAAACGCTGAAGGAAAGTATATTTGAATCAATGAGAGGCGAGCTCCTCTCTATACATTTTACGTGCCTTAACGAATAACACTGGCAGGCAAAAGTGCTCCTGTTTGAGTATCTGCACAAGTATTCCATTAATTATGGATAATTACAGTTCATAGAAGTCATACTCCCGCTCCCGTTTTCTAAGTTGCTCTCTCCTGCTGCATCCACGTGCAGCCCTATGTTCTTAGCAGAATCACCCAGGCAGCTGCTGCCAGCCCATTGGAGGTGAACTCTCAGATGAAAACTATCTGCAGTCCTAAGACTAAATTGTCTTGTAAAACTAAGATGGAGAAAAAAGATGGCTGAATTTGAACCCATGCGATACGCATACCTCAGGGCACAGGAAGAAATCACACTGACAGAATGAAAAGATTGCATTTATTGCACAGAATTGGTAGACCCAATAACCAAAGCTGTTTTGGGTGCTATTTCACTTTAAGCACAGATGGAAACTGAAATTATGGTAAGAATCATCACTATCCTGCTAAAACCAGTGTTAGGAAAAGGTTTGTGATTAAGCCATGGCCAAAAATAGAAAGAAATTGGAGAGAATGCCTACTTTCTGGAGGCCAAAGGGAGGCATTCCTGAGAACTGCATGTAAGTCAAAGGGCAATCTCTCTTTTAGTTGTAAGATCACTCTTTCAACTCCTATACTTTGCATATCTTCATATCTAACATGTTTATATGAATTACTCCTATCTCAAAGAGTTACTATCTGAATTAAATAAAATAGTACATGTAAAGCTTTTTTTTAAAAAATATTACTTTATTTTAAAGCTTTTTAAATAGTATCTGACATAAAAGCCACTTGGTAAATCCTAGTCACTGACGTTACTATCCTCAGGGCTGCAGCTGAGGTTTTCAGGAACTGGAACAAAAGTACAAATGGAGGACCACATACTATATATGTACATATTTAAAGGTTTTAAATCAGTCTATCCAACTTGCTTGCCAGTGTTAAATAAAATCGGCTCTGTCTGATAAGTTTGGCACAACAACACAGAAGGCCAATTTCCAGCTCTCTAGAGTTTCTCAACTGGCGATGGCAGCACGGAGGGACCAGCCTCTTGGCCCCAGAGCTCAGAGTGAGCCTCTCCCACCTCTAGCATGTCCTGCACTGTGAGGAGTTTCACTTTCACTGGCAGGGCACCCCAGTCTGCACATATTTCCTGCACAAGGCAGCTCCTCGGCCAATGCTTGGGCCTAAAAAGCACATTCTGCGATCAAGAAAGAGGACTTCCCGGGCTCAAGAAGTGGGCATGGGCCTCTTTGGGCAGAGACGAAAAGAGGAATTGTTGTATTGAAAGCGATTATTTCAAGTCAGCTGAAGTCATCAAATAGCCAGACACTTGACATCAGCCAGGACTCCCCCCACCCTCCTTCCTTTTCCTCTGAATCATCAAATTTCTCAAGTACAGGCAAGAAACAGAAAATGGGGAGAAAATAACTCCATGATTTCTTTGAGGCACTTAATGATGGATTTCATCATAGAATTTCTTGTAGCAGGGGCGTGTGAACTGGAAAGTTGGTTCAACAAAAATGATTTTGTACAGTTACAAATGATGAAAGAAATAGCTACTCTTATTTAAAGAGGGTTTGAAAAAACAAAGACTTGCTAAATTTGGCATAAAGAGAAAAGAAAATGAACACAGAGAAATCAATTCCAATTACAAATAACAAATTTAGAAAATGAAGAGATCTAGTAAAATGGGAAAAAGTCTTGAAATGTGTATGTGGCATAAATGCCTACACTACTCTTAAAAAAGAATGTTGGTAAAAACTTTTTAAAAATTATTTTTTTTCAGATGACATTTTCCCAAATCTTATTATGAATTACATTATTTTTTCAATTTAAATAGGAATTTTTTTAATTATTGTTGTTCAGCTACAGTTGTCTCACCATTTTCCCCATTGCCCCCCGACCCCACCTCCCAAGTATCCCCCCACACTCAATCCCCCCCATAATCCATGCCCATGAGTCCTCTATTCCTGTTCTTTGACTTGTACCTTCTCCTTCTTTCCCCCATTATCTCCCTCCTTCCTCCCCTCTGGTCACTGTCGGTTCTTTATTTCCATGTATCTGGTTCTATTTTACTCATTCGTTTGTTTTGTTGATTAGGTTCCACTTATAGGTGAGATCATATGGTATTTGTCATTCACTGCCTGGCTTATTTCACTTAGCATAATACTCTCCAAAATCCCTAACAAAATGCCGATGACATATTTCACAAATATAGAACAAATATTTCAAAATTTATATGAAACCATAAATGATCCCGAATAGACTCGGCAATTTTGAGAAGAACAAAGTAGGAAGGTTCATAATACCTGATATCAAACTATATTACAAGTCCACTGTAATCAAAACAATCTGGTCCTGGCATTAGAACAGACACATAGATCAATGGAACAGAATAGAGAGCCCAGAAATAAACCCAAGTCTCTATGGTCAATTAATATCTGGCTACGGGGACACAAACATACAATAGAGTAAAAATATCCTCTTCAACAAATGGTGTTGGAAAATCTGGACAGCTACATGCAAAAAAATGAAACTCGACCACCAACTTACACCATGCACAAAAATAAACTCAGGATGGATAAAAGACCTAAATGTAAGTTGTGACACCATAAAAGTTCTAGAAGAGAACACAAGCAGGAAAATTTCAGATATCCCATGAAGCAATATTTTAACTGATATGTCCCCTAGGGCAAGGGATATAAAAGAAAGAATAAACAAATGGAACATACGTTATTTTTCATCAAAATTTTCTGCCTTCTAAATCAGTTTTGTTAATCATTTTTCTGCTTCACTAAAATGTGCTAATATTTATAATGGACAAGAGCAAAAATAGATTGTTTTGTTCCTTTCTTAATTCTGTTTGTGTAATCACCTAGTAAAAGGGAGGTCATAAGAAAATAAACAGGTAAATGCTTTCAAGTACACAGTTTATTTAAAATAATGGATTTTGAGTCCCTTTGAGTTATTATTTTCAGTACATATCTCATCACATGCATTCACCTAAATCTATGAGTGTTTTACACACAGAACCGGTTGAGAGTGGGGGAGGTAGAAGAAAGTAAAAGGAGGATAAACGGTGATGGAAGCAGACTTGCCTTGGGGTGATGGATACACAATACAGTACACAGATGATGTGTTGTGCAGTTGTACACTTGAAAGCTGTATAATGTTATTAACCAGTATCACCCCAATAGATTCATTGAAAATTAAAAACAAAACAAAAGACATCGGTTCAGGCATTTGACGTTAGTCTCTAATGAAAATAATCAATGTATCTATGATAATTATTAGATAATTTTCTTTCATTTGTAAAGACTGATTGTATCATTATGTAGGGTGTATTTGCCTTTTTGAATTACTAGAGATCCCCCTCTACTACATTTTTAAGTAAAATTTATATTTTGGAATAATCTTAAATTTATAGAAAGTTTGCAAAATGATATACATCATTTCTATATACGTACCTTTTATATTTTCCCCTAAAGTTAACATCCTAATAATCATGATACATTTGCCAAACTGAGAAGTGAACATTCAATACTAAGAAATTAACATTACTGTGTTTTTGACTGTTTACATGGGCAAATGGATCAGAATGTCATCTTCTCTGCCTCTAGAAATAGCTGAATCTCTGAAGAGAATCAGTGTTCATAAAGAGGCCAACTTCAAAATTAGTAACGAGGAAAAGGGACCTCGTGAGCCTGGACTTACATTCATCTGTCTTCTGTTAGTTTCTGCTTTCCGTGGAAGCTTTTCTACTGTGCAGCTGTACAGTACACACAGTTTTGGCCGGGCCACCCTGGGTGAAGTCTAAACTATCTAAAGAATGTCTGACGGGGTAACTCTGGGACACTTCAGCTGCACTGCAGAATCACAGGGAGCACTTAGAAGGCTGGTAGATCCAAGAAATTCTCAGTCTAGGAAATCCCTTTCTGAATTGGAAAGACAAAAACTTTAGGCTATCATCAAAGGCACCCTCTGTGCCTACAAAGCCACTTCAGAAGGAATAACCCAAGCCCCTGGAGGTGAACAGTTCTGCTCATAGCCAAGCTGAGCATAGCACCCCCACAACCACCCTCGCTCCCCGGGGAGCTAGGAACCACATCTGTCTAGAATCCCTGGAAGAGACCAGGGATCCAGGAGAAAGGTCCAACCAATGCAAAGTGCATGATTACTAATAGGAGACAGCATGCATTGTTACCAAAGATCATTTGGAGTCCTGGCTAGGTATATTGTTTTGGTATACGCTATTTTAATGCACATCTTTTGGGGCTGCGTTTGTTACCAAGTTTTAGGTACATATTACCAGTTTTTACCAAAATGACTGAAGCACTTTCATACCTGTCCTAGAAAAATAAGAATGTTCCCTGGGAAGTTTTAAAATAGAAGACAAAAAAGCATGGCCTTGAAGAAAAGGAAGTCCATACTTTAAATGATAAAGCAAATCAAAAAAGTTTAACAAGACTACCATCAATGCCATTTTTCATTTTTCATTTTAAATTAAATCATGGGAATAAAACAATTTTCTTTTTTCTTTCTCTCTTAAGAGCTTAGTACATTATAATAGATATGACATTGAGTGATTACTAAATTAATGAAACCATTGTTAGAGTTCTCTACAAGTTTAGAGGTAGATTTATAAAAGGTACATTTGGCTGGCTGGCTGCTCAGGCCTCTTTTTATCTCTTCCAGTTTTGAAACAGCCTAATCAGGAAACAATTCCACACACAGAGTCAAAGGGTGAAATCCACTGGGGAAGTCCTCAGAATATCACAACACAAAATAAGGTTCATAATTGCTGTAGCATCATTACTTGCCCCTGCAAAACTCACGTCTAAATATTGGCTTACATTGCAAAGGTCACATGTGGCTTTGTGTCACGGGTCTCCTGGAAATTTTACCCATGACTTTAGGGGCCAGGAAGGGGCCCTAAACTCTCACACCATCAGTAAAATTTCTCTTCTGAGTTTAGTCACTTGTAGAAAACCTACATATACTTCAAGGAACAAGATTATGCCCTAACTGGTGTGGTTCAGTGGAATGGGCATCCTTCTACAAACCGAAAGGTTGCCAGTTCAATTCCCAGTCAGGGCACATGCCTGGGTTGCAGGCCAGGTCCCTGGTTTGGAGCATGTGAGAGGCAACTGATTGATGTTTTTCTGTCATATCGATGTTTCCCTTCCTCTCGTTCTCCCTCCCTAAAAAAATAAATAAATAAAATCTTCTTTTTTAGAAAAAGGAATAAGATTACAACTTGAATGTGTGATCAACCTTTTGCCAATCTGTCTGCTTAGAAATCTCTGAGTGCTTCTTACCCACCTTAGACAATTATTTAGCACAGAGTTTTCATAAAATGTCTTTACATCAGTTTAGTATTAAAATCAGTGACGCCCATACTTCTGAAGGAGCAGGCAAGGGGAGGATAAGGTTTTATAAGGCTTTTATAATTCTATTCCTTCAAGTTGAGAGCATTGTGACAATGGTTTCATTAATTTGTGAATCATTCAATGTCATCTCTGCAATAAAGTACCGGACTTTTAATGGGCTTAGGGAGAGAGAAAAATTATTCTATGATTTAATTTAAAATGAAAAATTGCGTAGTTAGTAACTTTGTTAATTTTTTTTGGATGGAGTTTGGTGAAATCTCCACGTCATGTAAGGTTATTTTTGTGATGAAAGTATGTGTGTTTTCATAATCCTTGTGACAAGAATGATAGAAAATATTTAAAATATTGCATGATGGATTAGGTTACTTATGAAATTAAAGAGTGTTTTGAGAAATAGAAAAGGTTACCATGGTGGCTTGCAGCAGTTGACTTTGAAGATTCCTTTCACTGACCCCTGATTTCAGCCACAGCTGTCTTGGGCACTGTGCCCGCTCGGACCCAGCTCCAGCTGCCAGCCTTCTGCACTGCAGATGGGGTGTCCACCTGCTTTCTGCTTCAGGGCCTCGCTCCCGGGTCAGAGACAAGAAAGGCAAGAGAGAGCCACTTCCGTTCTTGGATCTCTGTGTAACGTGTAGACAGCCAGTGTCTTTATTAGTAGAAAACTAAAATGAAATCATTCTTGAAACAAATTTGAGCCAAGATTTCAAACCAGGTCTCTTTGCTGTCTGGCCTTGTTCAAGCACTAAGACCCTCATGTTGAAGCTGGAAATGTATTCATTCACTTATTCAACAAATATTTACAGAGAACTTAGAAAATGTGGGCACTGAGCCATGAAATAAAATCACTGGCCTCGAGGGACTTCTAGTCTTTGGGAGGGGGTAGCAATTGACAGATAAACCATCAATATATCACACAGTAGGGAGTTCAGCAGAAGAAATGTAAGGCAAGGAATGATAGTCAAAGGTGGCATTTGAATGCACACGGCTATTAGGGAGAAGAAAATTCTAGGCAAAAGGAAGGGCAAGTGGAGAGAGTGGAGAGAGGTCTGTGCCTGGCCTGAGCAAAAACTCAGAAAGGAAACCAACCTGACCTTGAACTAATGATTCCCTGACTCAGTTTTGTCTTTGTAAAATTAAGGTAATACCAGTAGCAAATTCATTGTGAGGGTTCAATGCGTCACTTATGTAAGGCACATAGTATGTGTTCGATAAATGTTAGCTCTTACTATTATCACTCATTCAGTTTCACATATTCTACTCTCAAAGGAAACGTCAGTGAAGGTTTTGGATTCAACATATTGTGTATTTAGATGAAAATTAAAACTGTTACACCTTGTAGAAGGCTCTCCCAGCAAAGCTGTGGCTTTTCCTCAGCCTTCACCCACATTAACAATGGTCTGGTTCCGTTGTTCTTGCCTTGGCATGTGGCACGTGCCATGTATCAACCCTCAAAAAGTATCTCTTTGGGGTGGAATGGAAGGACATTTTTAAAAACCTGTCTAGTCACAAAAGAAAGTATGGGATGCTTTCTAACTAGAAGAACTGATTTAGTTTTGGTCATGCAGGGCTAAAAGTGAATAAGGATTTTTAGGTGAAGAATGAGAAAAAAGAAACTTTTTTAGGCAGAGGGAATATCGTAGGTAGTGTCTAAGGTGGTAGGTAGACAATTTGTCCCCTCCTTCAAGGACATCTAGCAATGTCTGGAGACATTTATGGTTGTCACCCTGGAGAAGCGCTGTTGGCACATGGGAAGTAGAGGCCAGGCATGCTGCTAACCATCCTACAGTGCACAGGACAACCCCCACGACAAAGACTTGTCTGACCCTTAAATAGCAATAATGCTGAGATTGAGACATCCTGCTCTAAAGCAAGGAAGTGTGTTCATTTAAGAATAAAAGGAGCCCCCTGTGACTAGCTTTTATCAGCACGGAGTTGTTAAGACAGGATCTGGATCATATAGGATTCTGTAGGTTTAATTAGATTGTATCCAAAATTCAAACAAGGCGACTGAAGGATGATAATCAGGATGTGTGGGGTGGGGGGTGAGGTGAGGGCACGGAGGACAAGTGGTGATGGCAGAACTTGATTTATAGGGGACAGATTACTGTACCAGGAGTTTCAGCTGAGGCGCATTGCAAAGAAAGTTGCTACTGCAGAACCAGTGGGCAGACTGTTTATGCACTCTACCACACACAGGCATAGAAGAGCCAACCGGTGGCAAATGGAAGGTTTTTGAAGAGGATTTCCCTGGAGGGAGACATGCTGTAGGTTCACTGTAGCCCTTCAGGTGGAGGAAGTGCCTGCTACCAACACCTAACCCAGAGTGGGAGAGGAGGTTAAGGAGCTCATGAGGAGATCTTTGTATGTGCCCTCGCTTTGTGGGACGCAAGTATGAGTCACACCTGAAAGGTAAGGGGCAGGGAGCTGACTGAACAGGCTATGACGGCAGAGCCGAGGACTGCGGGTTGGGGGAGTATTGTGTGTTCTGAGTTTGCCAGGGCAAAACGCGCAGCCAGAGGGCTGGCCGCTGAGGCCTGGGAGTAGGGGAGGGGAGACCACTAGCTGTTATAGTTCTTTTTTTAGATCCTTCAGAGGACAAAGTGGCCTCAAGAGAAGGGAATTTAAGTTAGGTTAGTAGGCATCAGGGGATGTGGACGAGGTCAAAAGAGACCAGCTGGGATGCTTGCGACCAGATGGCAATGCTCGTGACCAGGTCAGGAGATTGGGGTTAAACTGTGCAATCTTGGGGGTGAAGGGGCAGTATAGGGTGGAATCTCTGAAGAATGAAAGAGAGAGGTAAATTTGAAAAGATAAAAACACTAGAAAGTAGTAGCGGGAGTGTTCCACTGTGATACACATCAAGTAAGAGCTTGGTTTCCTTACCTCTTCTCCTGCTCCAAACTGGAAGAAAGAAGGGTGGATGGAGCAGGAGAGATGTCCTCGGTGAGACAGGACTGAACTATGAGCCCTTTCCTCCCTTTTCTTCTCATACACTTTCTTCTTGCATCAGCCATCAGCTAGGTAGGGCAGGATAGAAATTTTGACTTTAAATTAGGTTAGGAGTTTTGATCAAATTAGCATTTTAATTAACGAACTGAAACTTTATTTTGAGCAAAGAACTAATTATCTCTTTAGAATAAATTTAAAGACAAATTTGAAAACTTATTTAGTTTGCGATAATATTACTTCAATCATTTTAATTCAACATCGCAGTTACTGGTTCACAAATGATCAAAAATGGCTCCTTCTTCAAGAATAAAGCACCAATGCTTGAAAATCTATCTTACAGCATGTTTTGAACAGGACACAAAGTGTTATGCCAAGCCCAGAGTGAGGGTGATTGAAAAACTACGAAAGATTTTTTTTTTTTCTGTCATGTCACAAATTTTTCCACAAGCACAGGAATGCCGTGTTTACTCTGTTCAGTCATGGATCCAAGGTGATTAGCACAGCCACATACTTGAACCTTGCCCTTTCGTGTGCAAGAAAGGAAGAGAATTCCAAAGAAGCTCACTTTGGCAATCATGCTCCAGCCTGACATGACCCACGCTGTGGTTGTTAGCATCTCCTTTGTCAGAAGGAGCTGCAAACATGGTCCTGTTCTACCGTAAGGGTCCAGAGAGTTGCATAGCTCCCAAAGGACTGAGAGTGAAAATATTTGTTCAGTGTGTTGGTGCAATAATCAAGGCAAATGGTGATAATGACTTGGATTAAAGTAGTAGAGATAGATACAGACAAAACTAAATGGAAATATTTGAATGATATACTTGAGTAAGTCCTTTTAGAGCCATAATTATTAAAATATATACTTACCATTTATACTTTCTAAAAGAGCATGTGAACACAACATGATGGAATCAAGTAATAGTTTAATAAATATAAACATGATTTATATTTGGTACATTCTAAATTTTATAGGAAATGCTCTAAGAACCATGAGATCTTTAATTCTTCCTACTATACACATTTCTCATAATGGTAAATATATCACAAAACAAGCAGAAGTGAAGTCATAAGGATGCATACATTGCTTTGGCATATATTTTTTCAAATCATGTGCTACTTATTACCCCAAATTATGGTGTACTTCATTATAGGCTATACACCAACTGTGTGTTCCTTCACATTTTGTTTTTTAAAAAATTTCTATTATTTTTAACATGATATGGGATACATTTAAGAAAGTATATTCCTTCCTAAAGGAAATCTTTGAGGAAAAATTTAAGTTCAAACCTCCTATTTAGCTTTTACGAACATCTATCTTTAATAATAATTCATTATTTTAAAAATATGCCTAGTAACAATATTAGGTATTGCAAAATCACTTTTAAGTCCATAGCATTTGCGGAATTGTGACTAGACACGGAGTTGGCTTCAGGTACAATGATATATTATGAAATATATATATATATATATATATATATATATATATATATATACACACATATATATATATATATGCATCCTCCTCATATAATTTATAAATCTGTTTACAGACTAACTGGCTCCAGCATTTAGATTTCTTTTTAGTGCTTTTTAAATTAATTTTTATAAAAGTGAGAGAAAAGACTTCCTAGTACTACAGTAGAATTTCTGCACAGACTATAATAAGTGGAGAATGATGAAGCCAAGTTAAATGGGGATACTGGGGAATTCAGGTTGACTCAATAGAAATAGCACACATCATCTTTGCCTGTGATTCCAGGACCTTGCTTTTGTATTATTTGCAAATGGTTCAAAATCTAATAACTAATTATGGAGACAGACATGGTCTGTGTTTTACATAACATGTAGAAGAAGGACAGTTGTATGTCCAGTCCTCAGTCTTGAATCTTTTTGGGGGGACACAGAATTTTAAATGATACTATAGGCTCTGGGCTGTCCCTTGTTCCTGTACTTCTGTCCTGGTTCATTATTTGGATATCACACCAACAATGATTTGGTGAGGTATGAAGTTAAGAATTATGATGATATGATGATATAGATAGAAGTCTTAGAAAACACATAATCATATTTATTGATTCTCAGAAGACTTGAATCTAATTCCATGTTTGACACGAATTCTACCTAATTTAAGCTTGGCTGCCTTGTCCACTGGGAGCGGGGAGCAAAAAAGGAAAGCTTGTACATTACTTTTCTGCTCAAAAAGTGAGATTCCACAATTAATAGTTTTATTCTTATCAACTAGTCTGCAAATATTGAGTATTTATAAACTGCAGGCACACTGCTCCATGTTAATGGAGCAGGCATAAAGAGCCCTACCCTCAAGATGCTGACTGTCTACGAAGATTAGAATATTTATTTCAAGTGACTAGTTTCAAAAGAAATACACATATCTGATGTTTACAGCCAGTGTCATAAAGCGGTATTAGGACTACCAAATATATTCAATTTTGTGACACATTTGCAGATGGTGACCTTCTATATGATAATTGGAGCATTTCCTTAGGAATTTCTGTTTTTCTGAAGTCTGTTGCTCCACAACTTTTGGTTCTTGAGATTTATGCTCCTGTGAAGTCTGGGCCTGAGCTTCATTAGCACCTGATTTACCATGAGTGCAGATGGTTATTGGAAATAAAAAGTCAGCCATTTCCTATGATTAACTCTCTCACGGGCTGCATCTCCCTCCAAGCTATTTCCTTACTATTGCATATGATTCATTCCCACACAGAACAGTGATTATTATATGATTGTTAAATCTAAAGTGGAAAGGAAAGTAGACTATTAGAAAAAGTCTAGTAGCTTATTAATATATATTATGTGCTACAATGAAGTGATTTTACCACAGTATTAGCAAGATGATAGATTTATAGATGATGAGAGAAAATTACTCTATTGTGATGATTGAATGTAACAAAAAGAATTCAGAATTGTTCTTTCTTTTTTTTTCTTTTTTCTTGCCTTGTGTTAAGGGGTTATTGCCTAACATAATAATCTGCCCAAATGCCTCCTCATCCTGGTCACTTGCCAATACTTCTGGGCAATGTTATTGTGACTCTAGTAGACAAGGGAAGGGAAGTCCAGGAGTGTTAATTGCCATGTCTGTATTCATTGAGCTAATCAGAAAGCAAGGTTTTGTTGCCAACAGAAATATTTCACCAGTTTTATCCGATTGGAAATTATTGATTGATAGTTTCATTTGTCAGTTATATGTGAACAATAAAGGAGGTTGAGAAATTTCATCACCTTTTCAGATTTTTTGCACACTTATTTTTTTCTATTACACTGATGAATGAAGTCAATCACATAGTAGAGTCAGCCTGCATACAACAGAAGCTTGTTGGTTTGCTTGGTTATTACTATATTTAATTGCCCTATCATATTCCTTTTTGTCTATGTAAAAGTCTAATTGTTCAATCGAAAGACAAATACAACCACAATTACCAGACCACTTTTCTCTCTAATTCGTTCCCATTATTAAATTTATTTAGGCTACTTAGTTTCAACTCTAAGGGTTTGAATATGCAAGGAGTTTTAACAATGAAATTCAAACCCTGCTCTGCTGGTCTTTTAGGAATGTGGTTTGCTGCCATTTCCTGATGCTCACGCAGCAAATAATTGCATCAAAAAGATAAAACACACACACAAAGAAATACAGATCCCTTATAAACACTGCTACAAACAGTATTCATCATAGGACACGTATGCTATTCAGCTAAATATCTGGCCCTAGCCTACAGATAAGATCCAACAATGAGCTAACAAATTCTCTATTCTAGGGTCTTTGGCCTTCTCTCAATTGTTTTGAGTATCTGCTTTCTACCACAGGAGCCTTTGTGCTTACAGTCACCTGTGCCAGAAATGCGCTTCCCTCCCAGTAATTACTACCTTTCGTGAACTATTTTTACTTTCTTTCTTCCACTCATTATCATAGCACTTTTATAATGTTAGTGTATTTGAAGAATTACTATGTTTTCTACTATACTGTAGGATAGAGATTATAGGCGGAGCTTATGGAAGCTTTTACTGACTTTTGTAGGTGTTGTGCTTAGCACTGTGTGACATGTAATACATTTTTGGTCTTTTTTTTTCCCATTTATATGTAGCACATCATATCAGGAGTAAATGGCTTAAAACAACAGCAGGTTATTATTTCTCATATTTCTGTGTATTGAGCTGGTGGATGACCTGGGGACTAGACTCTGCTAGGATACTGGATCTTCATCTTCATGTCATTTCCACTCTGGGATTCTTCACAAAAGGCAGGACCAGGACAATGCTCCAAGAGGGGGAAGGGGATGTTTCAAGCCCCTTGAGGCCTAGACTCTAGAATTTGCACAACATCACTTCTGCTAGAGGCCATTGGCCAAACCGAGTCACCAAGGCTAGTGCAGATTTTGGGGTGGAAAAAAGGATTTACCTCTGGAAGGGAGAGGTGGCATAGTCCCACTGCCTGGGGCCATGCATGTAGGATTGGGAAGAAGTTGTGCCCATTAAATAGTCTACCATTGTATTATAATACTTTAATTAATTATGAGTAAAATTGTCCTTTAATTGTAAAGACTGCTCTAGGAACTGGCTGAACTAAATGCTGTATGTTTTGTTTTATTGGTTTTGGGTTTTTTTACATACACTCTGCTATAAAATGAGAGATGGAGAGAGTGATTCATTAATTCTAAGTGACAGTAGGTGATCTAAACTTATATTTAGATAAATAATGACTCTCAGCAATATGAGAGCAGGAACATTATCTCAGTCATTGATGAATTTTCAGCAACCAGAGCAGAGCTTGACAAATAACAGGCGTTCAGAAAATATTTGTGAATGAATAGCAAAAAAAAAACAGGCATTCCTTTCTTTGGCCTTTCCTTTCATGTTCCTAAGGCAGTTGCTTTTTATTTTAATCTGTCAAATGATTAAGTTTAAATTGTTAAAACTTAGCAATAGCAGAATAGGAAATAGCATTCCAATACAGTTCCTGCTCACATATGTGATTCTATGAACCCATGCTAATGAATTCTGACAAGATTAAATGACACAAAAACATAATATATAAGTAGAAATAATCTTATGATTATTTAATGAATATTGGACTCTCACTAAAAAAAGAGCCTCTGGGAGATATTTCTTTATTGATAGACAAAAAATGAAAATGAAATATTCTCTTAAATCTCTGTAATCTGTTCAGAATAGGAAGCATCTCTAAATGAATCATTAACCTAAATAAATGACTAGTCAATAATATGCAGGATGTGATGACTTTGACAATGTGTCTAGGTTCAGATTGTGATCCTATTTTTATGGACAAGTAGATAACTTTGTTCCCTCTCAATTGAAACATACAGATGACTTATTTAAATTCTGGAAACCAATGAAACACGTTGCTGACTATTCTAACATAGGAAAAAAGTGTGATTTGCTGATGGTGATGTGAATTAAACATAGTCTTATAAAAAATATTTCCAACTGAAATTCATCTCTACTTATTATCTGCTTATGTGGACATAATTTCAAACAAGAGAAAATAGTATATGGGCTAGGCATATTGTAAAAATAAAACAGCAATAATACTAGAGAGGAAATATTTCTTTTACATCCATCTTAGAATTATCAAACATGCACTTGAATGTACCAACACAATGAATAATTGCCAAATGATAATGCCTACCTCTGTCAATTAGTTTATACACAAGTCAGCCTGAATATTTTATATAAATTATAGCATCTTGGCTGGAAAGAAAGACAGATCATAGTATTTCAGGGAGTCATCTGGGTCCCTAAAGATACATATCGGTGTCAACAGTGCAATCTAAATAATAATAGATTTACTGATTTATGTGTTAAACTATGTAATTCTTTGGTTTGATTAAAATATCAATATTTTCAATATAACTCAAGTAGTCTGATTCCTTCCCTTATCATTTTTATGCAAGATAATTAATGTGTTTGTAAAACCACTCCTCTATAGCATTGGAAAAAGGAGAACTGCCCCACTTTTTAGTTTTAGAGTGAGAGAAGTTTTAAGGTGAACAGCACTTTCAAAATCCAAAGTTTTGCTTCTTGGTACAGAATAGGAAAAGGACTGCTGATGTGTGAAGAAAAACAAAGGGTAAAACACTTAACTAATTTTGAAAGAATAGAAACAAGTTTTTGTAAGAGCATTTTTTTAAGTTATGAAGCCATGGTAGTCTTCACAGAATATGGGTAAGGGAAATGATGCGTGAAGAAACTAGAGAGGTGTCATTTTTTCTTTAAAAATAAGTTTTACAAAATACAGTAACTAAAATTGGTTAAGAGAAATAGATTAAAATGTGACAAGATATAATATGGTCTAATGATACCTAATCATGGATTTAAAATCATTCTATGATACTGAAGATAGTAATAGGAAAATCAATTGACCTTTCAGTGCTGAAAGCAAATGTTTTTCCAAAATATTTTATAATCTCTTTTTTCAATAGGTTGAACTTCTATGTTGTATTTTGAAGCTGCTTTGTCTAGTGATTTCAGATGTTATTCTTATTTTAATATTCAAAGCAAATGTCATTAAACAAGGCTATTTATAATTGGGTTCTTCTCATAGTTGTTAGATATACAGAGTTACCAATCAATCTATATTCTGGTTGTAAACAGTTGTCCATGAGTTAGGACAGAAAATCAGAGCTATCTTTGTTAGTAAGTCTAGTGAAACCACTATATTTAATTAACTTCCCTAAAACTAAGTAGGTGCTCCTTAAGTATCTGTTGAACTATATTAACATTAAAAAATGCTTGTATCCTTATACCTGTTGCTTAAATAGTTGATTAGCTTAGTACATTCAGTAAAAGCAAGTAAATAGAACAAAATGGAAGGGTGGAAGGGGGGAAAGGAGAGGGGGAAGGAGGGACAGAGAGAAGGAGGGAGAGAGATACAGAGAGAACCAGGAAATTCAGTTGGTGATGATAGAGAGGAGATGTATCAAGTAATTCTTTCACTGTCTAGCTCAACATAGTAAATTAGTGTTATTCAGCTAGTTGTTCCTGCTGTCTACAAAGCTTATTTGAGCTTTCCAGCAGGCCTCCTAGTGGGTGATATCTTGAGTGTGTGGACGTAGTCCAAGCTACCCTCGTTTTGGTAAATGTGAAAACATCATTGTATCATGGCACCCAGAATGATCAGGCTCTTACTCGGTTTCTCAAGTTTACCAAGTAACAAAATGTATATACCACTTAAAAACAGAGGGAAGGTGGTGGTATGTCCTTTCCAGGGATTAAAATACACAGTTCCAGAAGTCAAGTCATCATACTCATAATATCAAAGTCCATGGAAAGTCAAATCAACTCCTAGATTGCTTAGTAACTCTGCAGTTAGAGCAAAGGAACACAGATACGCTAAGGAACTCCATTAGCTAGAGTCTTTGGAAAACCTGACCAACTTTCTTCTTTAGGAAATCCTGCTACTTCATTTTATTGTATACAATTTATACCATCCTGTAATCCTCCTTTTTAGCACTTATCACTATTGATATTAAATAATTTATTTTTCTAAACTAGAAATTGTTATGCAAACAGAGGCTTCTTCTGTCCTATGTACAGAAGTATCCCAATGCCTATCACAGTACCCAGCCCAGAGTGGGTGCTCAGAATGAACTCCTATGCCACCAGAGAGAAGAGCAGTGTAGCTTCCCCTGCAGTCCAGAGTAGGCAAGGAGACGTGCTAATTTCTGAATTTGTAGTGCCTTCCTCTTTTGGTTTTTAAGTGTACTAAAGGCCTGTATAAAGGACACATTGACAAAACCAAGGAGGATAGAATTGAGGGTGAGAGATTGGGATGGGGTGGTGGTGGTGGGGAAATGGAGACAACTCTTCTTGAACAATAAAAAACAGAATAAAATAAAAATTAAAAAATATATAAATATACTAAAGACAGTTTTTGTGTGATGGACAGTTTTTATTTATGAATAAAATAATTCACTTAAATAAGCTGGGGCTTTCTTTTATATTGAGCCATGGAAACTTTAATTACACTTTCACTATTAATTTTGGCTAGGTGCTATATGTTCTTATTTATATTTGTGAGAAATACTATACCCCACATATTTCTGTAGGAAACCTCAGACCTCATGGTGTATTTTATTAATTCAGATGTTACCCAGTGACTCTTTCTAAACTATTAGATATGGATAAGGGAAGTCTATATAAACTACATTGACTATAATAAAAACATAAGATGTAAATTGAGGGGCACTTCTAAAAGGAATTTTTTATGAGTTTTTTTTCCCAAGATTATTTCAAATATATAAATGTGAGACTAATTCCTAGAAAATTCCGAGGGAAGCAAGTCAGATGTGGAAAGCACATTTAGTGATCTTTGCCTACCTAGTCACAAGATAAGCACAGGGAATTATGCTGAACAGAAATACTCCACCCTTAACTCTTTTATTTCAGTTACTACCAAATTTCACATCTAGAAATGTATGACAAATACATCTAGTATTGTATGACAAATATGTCACCAAATTTAGATTTTCTAAATGTCTTATTGATAATAATACATGTGAAAATTCTCTTATAAACTATAACGGACTTGTCAGAGAGCTTTGGGCTGCAAGTCACAGAATACACATAATAAATCATAAGCATCTAGTTATGAATCTCCTGTGGGTGGGAATCCGGAGACCAACTGTTTCAGAGTTGACTGATTAAGAAGTTCAACTTCGTCGGGATTTGGGTCAATGGCCTTGCCTTTCCCTTCACTAACAAGATGGCTAGTGCGTCCCCAAGCACAGTGCCCTTCCTTGACCACAGGGGACAGCCCGAAAGGGGGACAGAGCTGCCACTTTGTATATGTATCTTCGTCAGAGGGAAAATCTTTCCTAGAAGCCCACAGTGTGCTTCTTTCATGTCTTAATCAGCTCTATACCACATTACTATCTTTAGTTGACTGATTTCAGGAGAGTGGAATCAAAGCACATTTAAAATAAAAATATGAATGAAAGAGCCACCAAGTGATGGACTCTCTGACTTACAATGTTTTCCTTATGGCTCAGAAAAAAGTTTCAAGTGATGCTGCATTCATTATTGTATTTAATAAAAGGCAGTATGGGGAAAAAAGCTGAAGTTTTTGAGTTATATTTTCCTACTTCCTATGTGATATTGGGATTGTGACTTCCAAACCTCATTGGGTTTCTGTGCTCAGAACAACAGCAATCATTGCTATCATAAACTTCATTTAATCTCCCTAACAGTTTTCTTTGGGAAACTCTTATGGTTATAAAATGTTAATTTTCAGAGTAACTATCTAGGATAATTAAAATATATTCCATTCTAAACATGCTTGGTCATTGTTTAAGTATTTTGTAGGTTTAGTTTCACATTTTACATAATGACTAATTTGTGATTGCTCTTTGGGGGACTTAGCATGTATATATACTTAGTTAGTATGGACTGGGCAGTGTCCCATCACTACTGTATGTATACTTTCCATTCTAACTGTCCTAATTACCGCTAATGTCCTATAACAAGCAGAAAAAAAGAACGTTCAGGAAAACATGTAGTTTATTAGCATAATGCTACAAACTTTTTATAGGTAAAAAATACTGATATAATCACATATTCTTTTTCTTTTTAAAGAGAATTGAAAAATACTTGAAAAAACATACTAAAATATTTAACTTAGGGAGCATCCTTTTTATATACTGTACTTATATAAGAGAAACTTTCTTTACTCTTATAAAAGTAATTCAGGTTAAAAATTGTATTTTTAGAATATCCATCTTTTTTCAGAAACTAAGATGGAGTTTTATATGATTCTGTGTGAAGTTTCTATGGCTTATTTCATTGTCTCTAGGGGACTTAAGAAGCATATCTTATGAATGAGCATTATATACAAGCATTTTTATATGTCATTAAAAAATTATATCTTGTTTGGAGACATGAAAAATGTTTGCTCTCTTTTGTGTGAATATAAAATATCCCCAGTGTAATAATTACTGCCATGTTTCTTTCTTATGAAATAATATTAACATAATTCTCTTGCTATGAGGTAAATATAAATAGCTATTTTAAAATAAAATATGAGTTTGAAGGTTTCAATAAAGTGTAGTTTTTTGTAAAATTAATAATACAGAATTTGGGTTACTTCTGCCACTAGATTGTTATATGGATAGTAATTGCCATACAATTGTAGTTTCACATTTCTACAAGCAAATACATAACCTTTTATATACTTAAATACTTGATACTCTAATTTTTATAAATTGTAATAAAAGTTCCCATTTATGTTGATACCTCAAACTTTAAACAACCTTTTTCATAATCACGTATTGGTGAATTTATAGTTACCAATCAAAAGAAAAAATCTAAATGACTGATTTCAGTTGAGTTAAGTATGGGCTTAGTTCTTTAAAAATGCTTGTTATTATAGGCTATGCAGGTGGTGTTTAATTTATAGTGGACTTCAAGAGGTGACAAACAACATACACTACAAATATCCCCCGTCTTTGCTCCTGCACTAACCTCTGGGTGGTGCACCCTTGATGCCCTGCCACCGTGCAAGCATGCCACCACCCCGGGAATGCTTCTTCCTTGGGCTGCAGAGCTCATGCACTGGTGAAATCGAGTCCCACCCCGGCCCTGCCCTTTGATTACTGGTGTGTTTTTAGCAGCAATAGTGAACTCTGCTTAGGAATAAATGAGTAGCCCTCTAACTGATGTTAAGTGTAATGTCTCTTGGCAATGGAAAACAAGTAAAAACTAAGCTGATTCTATGACATAAATGTACCACTTTAAACACTTACTCTATTGCTGTAAGTCAACAGTGCCATGTTTCTCATCACCAACATTGTTAGCTAAGTTTAAAACTCCGGCTCTGTTTCTAGGATATTCCATCAAACTGTGAGACTAAATTTTATTATGAAAATAAAGTTATTGAATTGTTAGAAACATTGTTCTCTGTGACAAAATAACGATGGTTGAAATACTTCCATAACAGGGGAGAAGTGAAAGAGAGCTAATGAAAAAGATGAGATTTTTGAAACATCTTAATAAGTACAAAAAGTAATCATTTTAACCCTGGCTGGGCAGCTCAGTTGGTTGGAATGTTGTCCCATACACCAAAAGGTTTTGGGTTCGATCCCTGGTCAGGGCACATATGGGAAGCAACCAAAGGATGTTTCTCTCAAGCGATATTTCTCTCTCTCCCCACGCCCCTATTTCTCTCTCTCTAAAACTAATAAAAATAGATCCTTGGGTGAAGCTTATTTACATATATATATATATATATATATATATATATATATATATATTCATTTTAAATCCATTTTCACTAAGCTACTTAGGACATTATATTTTTCTGTCATTTCAAAAACAAAAAGTAAAAAGGGCTTTATTTTCTCAAGTGATGAGCATGTTATCCATACAGTGTTGATAGAATTGCTTAGTTCAGGATGCTTGAAAATGGATTCAAGTGTCTAATAGAAGATTTTTTAGCTACAGATAATAAGTGGCCTTTCTATATTGTCACTAAAACATAAAATAATAAAAGAAACACACCTATGAGAAAGTTGACCTTTAATTTAAGAGTAATTTCACTGAATTAAAACTTTGTGTTTATGGCTTTTGATCTTTCTGTAAGATAAATTAAACAATTTCACCCTCTCTGTATGTTGTGTTTTCATAATGAACTTCATAACTAATTAGGTGGGTTTTTTTTGGTATTTTGGGGGAAATGCACTATCTATTCATGTTTTATGTTTGCTGCATTAAAATTACTTAGCAGACAAAAGCTAAAACATAAAACATGTAAACCAGGAAGAAAAATTCAAAGGAAAATACTTTGTTATAAATTAAATTACTTATTTGAAAGTTCAGAACTTGGAGAACTAAATATTAACTAAATTTCAAGACAAGAATGATTTTTTTACTTGAGCAAAAATTTTGAAATAGTTCATATTTCCCTGAAGATATGTAAAAGAAGCAAGAAAATGCCTGGTAAATATGAGTTAATTTATTCATTTTTACCTGAACTTCTGATACTCAAGCACTTTAAATATTAAACTGACACATATAGACTTACAGTAAAATTCATTGAAATTGGTTTTACTATATCAATGACTTAAAAATTATGATAGTATGAAGAAATGTTTTTGGTAGGACATTTGACATCATACGTACCTAAGTCACAAAGCCTCCCTATGAACACAACAACTACAATTTGTTTTGAACATTTCACAGTAGTTTAAATGTCCAGTTTTCTTATTTTTAAAGTTCAAAGCTATATGTTTTCTCTGACAAATTTGAGTTTGAATTATTTAGATCATTTTTTAACGTGAGCCGTAAAAATAAATAGTGTACATGCTTAAATGTGTGTTTTTTTTTTTTCATTTCTACAACCTAAAGACCAGTTGGGTTGAAAAAAATAAAATTTAACAGCTTTTAATTTGTCATGTGGAATCTGATTCTATGTGCTTTTTATAACCTCTATATATTCACGTAAGTGAAGCATAAAATGGTTGTAATAATGGAGAATTTAAAGCAGCTTTTGCACATGAGCAGTAATGCTAACTAATATGGTGAATAAAAACTGAATGTAAATTCTCAGAATTTCTGTTTCTTGTGTTTACTAAGGTGTATCTTGGTTAGCTGATATAACTCCTCTTCATCCTCCCTAAGCTACAGAGAAGTTTGATGGATAGAATGGGAAAAAATAGGGAGTAATTATTTATAAACAATCAAAAGCCTCACATTTATACTTAATTTTTAAAATGCAATACAATATATCACAGAACCTACCCACATATAAGCTCATAGTCCTTCTTCGACTGGACCAATGCTTAGGTATGCCATGCATGCTTCCAGAGATAACCGAGGAATGGCAGAATCAGCACAATCTGAAATCACCAGTTCCTATTGATTCCACTTCATTTTGTCTCTTGATTTGAGCTTCTCTTCTTCATTTCCCTTGCGACTTGGTTTAGGCCTTTAATTATATCACATTCTTACTATTCCCACAACCACATTTCTGTCCACGATACCAGCTTTTCAACATGCCAGGCTACCTGTTCATTTCTGTTAGACTTATTCACCCATGTGACAAAGCTGGTCATGTCACTCCACTGCTAATAAACTTCTGTCAGCATCTTAGTAATCAATCGTTTCAAGTCCAAACCCCTGAACTTGGCCTACATGTTCTGTAGCACACCCTTGTTAGCTGGCAGTCTGCATTCTCTCAAGTTGTTGCACTCCTATAAACACCCAGACTTGTCTCATCTTCTTCCTGGGTGCCTTCTCCTAATCATCTATTAAACTGTCACCTCTTCTAAAGCTCTCTGGACTCCCTAAGGTAACAGTAATTGATTCCTTAAAGTGCTTTCTCACAATATGTAGCTCATATTTCTTTTAGAGAGTAAATTTTAAAATTATTTTATATGCCCATAATCTTACAACATTCTGAGTTCCTTGTAGATGAAGATAATTGCATTTATATTTGTATGTTTAGCACTAAACATAGCAGCATATGGAAGTGAATATTCTCACTAAACATTTGTTAAATGAATGAATGTAAGAATAAATGAATTCAAAAAGGTCTGGATAATGGTCCAACAAAAATGCTGTTGTTAGGAAACTTGCTGAATATACAAAACAGTTCCAGTCATAAAAACTCTACTAATTATTAATCTAAAGTTATTTTCAGACCACCTCCTACAGACCAGTATTTTCCTCTCAGTATCCTGAATGATATAATTTTTCATCAGAATAATGAATCATGGGAAAAATATTTTTAATTTTAACTGTAGCCAGTGTAAAACTTGTAAAAGTACATCTATAAAATAGATATCTGCATTAATTTTAATATAAACTTCATATAGGTTCAGGCCCATTGACCCTGGTGTTAAATGTTTGTTCCAATTCTAGTTAACTACTGTGATCAATTTGTATGTATTCAGGTATGTGAAATCAGGCCCTAACCTGAAGAAAATATTCACTAGAAAAGAATAAAAATTTGTGGAGCTAAAATCCAGTGAAACCTGTTCTGGTGTTCAGGTTGCTGGCCTGAATCTGTGATGGATACAAGAAGAGCTAATGGAATTTTTTTATTAAATTAATAAAACCTTGCATGAGACTAAATATTATTGAATACATCTAGATGAGATTACTTTTATAATTTTTAATGTTATATCGGAGAACTCTATTCAATGTAGCATAATGATAAGTATGTATGTATTAGGTTCCTGTCATTTTCCATAACTAAATAGGTTTTAACTGAGTAGTAAGGTCCCTGCCAAAAGTCTTTTTAATTGTTGAAATGTTTTACTTGCTAATGTGAAAGACATATAGCAATATTTATGTCAAAAGGAATAATTTGACGTGAGAGGCATATTTGAATATCATAATATAATTTCTGTTTATCTTTAAGTGTGAAAATATGTATCTTATTTTACCTATTTTCTTCTAATTGAGGACATGATATCTTATTAGAATATGTATGATTAAAAACTGCATTTTTTGTGAGAATGAATTTTTAAATCCAATATTGAGTAATGTAAAAGTCTAGTCAACCTTTGCAAAATTATATTACATGATCATAAATATAATTAACTGTCACAAAGAAATAAAGATGCTCAGAAATAAAGAAATAAAGAAAATAAAGTAGGTTATGGGAGAAAATAAATTTTGAACATCTTACTTCCATATTATATACTGAAGTATTTTAAACTATATTTTTACAACTTTTGTTATATTGATAAAATGTTAAATCCTTAGTTCTATGATGTATCATAATTTCCCACTATCATTCATATTAAAGAGGATGAGATGTTAATGAAATAATTAATAGTTATCCCCCAAATACTGAATTTTATCTTTGTAGATAAATACAATTTTTAAAATGCTATCCAGTAATGTCATTTTTTTAATGCATAGCCGTCTACAAAACCTAGCATATTTAGCTTAGTTTTTCTTTTCTTTTTTGTCCTCCATGAAAAGCCAAAATTTTTTTCCCTTTATGAGTGGCTGGTCTAAAATGAAGTTGTCCAAGAACAAGCTAAGAATAATAGGCAGTAAAATCATACATTAAGATCTGAGCAACCAATATGTAGAAATGTCAAAGATATCCTTGAATCTGTCAGATCAATACATTCCTGTAATTCCCTCAGGAGCAATCATACAATTTGACACCAACATTTAAGCTTTGAAAATTATGTGACCATCTATTACATTGTGGATGGTACATGTCCTCAAACCTTTTTTATCACTTAAAACACAAGACAGGGCTGCCCCATTTAAAAAATCCTTTCTATTATTGATAATTGCTTAAGCTGCTTGTTCTTTTCCTTTTTCAGAATGAAGAACAAATTTTGGTATTTTGAGTTTGGCACATCTGAAACTTTCTCAGCCACCTGCAAGAAGCTACATGAATCTGTAGAAATAGAAGTAAGAAAAATGAATTCTCTTTTATAATACTATGAAATGGCTTAAATTTGATTATTAATATGTTTTTGGTAGTCTTATGGAAGGAGTTTTGTTTTGAGCAATCCATATCGCTTTACCTGTGATTATAAACACTTATTTCTGTCACTCATTGGGAATCTAGCACTATCTGAAATGTTTGTATAAAGTTAAGTTTGAGTATGAGTTATTTTAATGCAATATAAAAGAATGAGAAGTGGAATACAACTTTAGAAATCAGTGGAGAAGTTACTAGACATAGTGTGAATAGAAAAATCTAAGATAAAAGAAAGCGCTCGGAGAGAACAGAAAGTTGCAAGATACATTAAAAACTTATTATTTTCAGGTCTCAGTGTCTTATAACCTTTAAAACACAGTTCACGAAAATTGTACTTACTTTCATGAATAAAGGTTAAAAAGTATACTTTTCCATTCCATTCCCATTCATTAACTAGATTTTCTCAGTTCCTGAGGTTGCCATTTCCCCATTACATTTATAGAAAGTGGAAAAGCCAGCATAGAGAGCAAAGATAGCAAGAAAAGATGTACTTTAAAAAGATTTGTAGCAAATAGGTCTACCAAAAAATATAGACACTGTGGAACTAAAAGTTTTGGAGATGGGTTATAAGAGAAAATGACTTAGTTTTATTGAGAGATTTTAGAGGTTAAAGAATAGAAAAAGTTATATTTTGATAATTGGTAAAGACAAACCATAAGAAAGAACTATGCAACAAAAACATGTAATCTTTGATATGAATGAATAAATGTTGGCTATGGCACTTGTCATTTAAGAAATAAACAAAAAACTTGTCTTCTGAGATCTTAATCATTAGTGGCATATATTCAAGTAATAAATTTGGTGAACAGAAGTAGTTGTGAACACATGAAATCATAATGGCCCAGCCTGGCTCTTTATTTTCCTGCCTTTCTAATTTACTGTTAATGATAATAACAGCAAAGGTGGTATTATTTCAGAATCTAACCTTTTTTTGGCCTTTTATTTCATCATGATTGGTGAATAAACTGAGGTATTAAAAGGAGAATTGGTGGTCGCAGAATGGAAATTCTTTAATTACTTAATTAGATCATAACCCTGAAAAAGAGTATAATTTCAAAAGATGAAGGATTTGGTTGGGCTCAACATTGACTTTCTGCAATTAACATTCATGAATATATCTATGAGTATATGTTATTTATATATACATAGTCTTATATATTTATATTGTGTTATATATGCATATACATTTATTAAACATACCTAAATATCCCTTTCCCTTTTGAAATCTTATTTTTCTACATTCTTTATATAGGGGTTTTTGCAAATTTCTTACCCTGAGAATGCTCAAAGACAATCTGCCAAAGAAAGAAAAAATGAAAAAAATTATAAATATGGTTTCTGGTTAAATGTAGGGAGGACACTCTGAAACCTCCTGTATTTCTCCTAACTTTATCCGACCACTGAACACAGGTTGAAAAAATAATAATCAGGAGAGATATTCCATGTATATGGATAGGAAAACTCAATTTATGTATTCAGTACAATCCCAATCAAAACCCTAGTATTACTTTGTAATACTGACAACCAACTCTAAAGTTTATATGGGGACTTGAAAGATCCAGAGAAACTAGCACAATGTTAAAGGAGAACAGAACTGGAGTACTGACAGTACTTAACATCGAGACTCACTGCAAAGCTATAGTACTCAAAACGGTGTGATATTGGTGGAAGAATAGACAAATACATTAATGGAACAGAATAGAGATTCCAAAAATAGACCCCTGTAAGTTCAGGTAACTGATCTTTGACAATGGAGGAAAGACAATACAACAGAGGAAAAAAGAGCTTTTTGTCAAATGGTTCTGAAACAACTGAACATACACAGGTGAAAAGAAAAAAAAATAATCTAAACAGTGACTTTCACTCTTACCAAAGATTAACTCAAAATGGATCACAAGACCTAAATGTAACATGCAAAATTATAAGACTTCTAGAAGATAACATAAGAAAAAACCTAGATAGCCTTGGGTATGGTGATGCCTTTTTAGATACACTCTAAAGGCATAAAAAATTATTGATAAGTTGGACTTTGTTAAAGTTAGAAACTCTGCTCTGTGAAAAATAATGTCAAGAGAATAAGGAAACAATCTACAAATAGAAGATATTTTCAGAAGGCATGCCTTATAAAGGACTCTGACCCAAAATATACAAAGAATTCTTAAAACTCAACAATAAAAAAATAAATAACCCATTCAAAAATGGTCCAAAGAGTTTAACAGCACCTCACCAAAAAAGATATACAGATGGCAAAGAAATGTGATTACAATGCAAATTATAACAACAATGATATCTCACCACCCACCTATTAGAACACTGAAACCACCAAATACAGGCGAGGATATGGAGCCACAGAAACCCTGATCCATTGCTGGTGGGAGTGCAAAATAGTAGAGCTACTTTGATAGACAGTTTGGTACTTTCTTATGAAACTAGATATACTGTTCTCATATGATCCATCAATCATGCTCCTTATAGTTGAAAACCAAAAGGAGTTGCAATCTTATGTCCATGCAAAAGCCTGTATATGGATATTTATTACAGCTTAATTGTAATTGCCAAAATTTGGAAGCAAACAGGTTCTTCAGCAGGTGAATGAATAAATACATCACACAATTAAACATCCTATGTGTCACAAAATTTAAAAAAAATGTTCAAGGAAAATGTTGTATCATATAGCAAAACAAATCTGAAAGAAAATCAGCATGGAAACCATTGATTGTAAAATCAATGAACAACAAAATTACTGATTTCCATAGAACAAAATTATTGTGCCTCACATCTTACAGAAAAACTATTTAAAATGGTCCCCTAAGAAATCTGAACAACTAGAACTAAGTTGTTCTCCTTGGCATGCTGTTTCTGTATTCCCCTCAAGTTTAACTTACTAGATCTGCATCTACCAAATTGTCTGGGAACCACTGCAGTGACGTTTGTAAATCAGAACCTGCACTGTGCACTCCCCATTTTATTGTCGCTTATCTTGACATACTGTTCTAATTTTAGGTTTTTATCTCAGCTCTAAAATTTGCTGTGTGTGCATGTGTGTGAGTATGTATAGATAGGTGGTAATACAAAAATCTTCTTACCTTTTTTTATTTTTAATGAGTCCAATCTATCATATTAGCAAAATATGCCTTTCTACACTCAAAGTTACTTCATAATTAAATATATAAAAACAGGTATTTGGAAATTCAGTTGTGTTTCATGTTGCTTCCTATTTGGCCTAAAATTATACCAACTGTGGTTTGAAAATATACGCCAGAGAATAAAACCACTTCAGTACAAGAAGACCTCATATAATGGGTGTCTATATACTTTATAAGCAGCTTCTTCAAAACAAAACATTTACTTCATGACCCTTCATTTCACATTTCTCTTTCATATGGGAAGCTTTTTCTAAGTGGGTTTGGAATAATATGAATATCATGGGACAATAGTTTATAATAATATAGCTAAGATTTATAAATTACTAATTTTACTTTATGCTTGGTGCTACGCAATGTACGTACATTATTTGACTTAGTCTCCTTCAAAATCTTACAAACTGGAGAGATTTTATGTCTCCATTGCAGAATTGAGGAGATGAGCATTTTCTTTAGTAATTTAAGAGAAATATGAATTGTATTGCTGCCAGAACGTTTAAATCTCAGGAAACAAATAAACTATAGAGTTTATACATATACATATGTATGTGTAAAATGGCAGTGTATATGTAATATATATGGCAAGAGAGAGATGAACAAAGTTGAAATTTTAATTTTCAGAATTTCAGTTATCATCTAACTTTGTTACAAGAGATAAATGGAAATAGAATGAAAAGCTTAAAAATTTCAATATAATACATCAAAAACAAAGTTTGTATTAAACTATTTGGGACATGCATCTAATGGTCTCAGGTCAACCTCTGTCATTGAAACTACCAAGTTCATGGGTTTTTAATATGCTCTACATACTAAGCAAAGTTCATGAGAGAATAACAGCCCATTGTCCAAAGTATTTCAGTCTCTCTCTTTTCTTTGGCTGGGGGGAGGGGGGGGCGTTGGTTGTCAGTAAGGCTAGGAAGGATGGTAAGTGTTAAGGCCAAGGCCAAGAATGTCCATCCCAAAATACTGAGATTTGTCTGAAAGATTAAGTACTTCTATAAAACCTTAAATGATCTCAAGAATTAATAAATGACAATAAGAGTGTCTGGTACACAAACAAATCAGCAAGTTTTAAAGGATAAGATTCTTATTGCTGCCCAGTAACCTGGCCACACAGCTCTTACAGACGGTAGGGTCAAGTTTCTCAACTTAGTCTGCGTCCCACCCGTATCAAAGTCATCCTGGATGATGCTCTTTCAGCACGTGTTTAGAGGATGCTTCATCTAGTCTTAGCTGTACCAAAACACTGTCTTGGGTGGGGGAATGAAACTTTTGAAAGGATATTCTTTTTTTTGTTTTGTTTCTTAAACTACTTTGTTGAGGCATGGTTTTACACAACGTATACAACTTATGAGTTTAGAGCTAAGCATATTACTATGAAACCCTCTTTACACTCCATGCCATCAGCATATCCATCAGCTCCAAAAGTTTCTTCCTGCCCCATTTGTGTGTGTGTGTGTGTGTGTGTGTGTGTGTGTGTGTAAGAGAGAACAAGAGAGAGAGAATACTTTAAAGATCTATCCTCTCTCCTAAAGATTCCCAAGTGATTTATTTTTGCAATGCAATTCCAGAAGCAGTGATGCAAAGACACAGTTGAACCTCAACAAAGAAGGTAATAGGAAACCAAAGTTGGCCTCATTAAATCCAAAACAAAAAAATATATGTCTTCTTATTCCAGAAAAGAACAAGAAATGTGGTGAGGGTGAGGCATAGCATTACCACTTCATTAAGATTACTACATCATTGATTTTCCTAGTGAAGAGAGTGGGAAAGAGATGTGTGGTAAAAGAGGAGTGATCATCCCAAAGCTGATAGTTCTGTGTTCACCAGGACTTATTTTTAATAATATAACTATGAGTAAGGATTCTAATAATCCAGCAATAATTTCTAGCTGTCACAGAATCTACTAAAAAAGAAAAATGTGCAACTAAACTGGATTTTCTGTTAATACTATGGTCAACACTTGATATCTTGAATCAACAATATCACTAAATTTACCCAGCAGGTATGTTCTGAGCCCCTCTATCACACTGTTTTTTATTTTTTATTTTTTGGTAGATAAAACTTATAAAAAGTAGCCCTGGCTGGTGTAGCTCAGTGGATTGAGCGCGGGCTGGGAACCAAGCGGTCCCGGTTCGATTCCCAGTCAGGGCACATGCCTGGGTTGCGGGCCAGGTCCCCGTGAGGGCCATGTGAGAGGCAACCATACATTGCTGTTTCTCTCCCTCTCTTTCTCCCTCCCTTCCCCTCTCTCTAAAAATAAATAAAAATAAA
>PVJI01001158.1:0-38904 GCA_004026765.1 Micronycteris hirsuta | reverse complement strand
CTTATAAAAAGTATTTTTAAAAACATGGAGTTTAATCACTGGGAAAATATAGAGTGCCTCAAATATCAGAAGAGATATTGTTAAGCCATTTAGGTATATGTGTATAATTTATAGGTTTGCTGCTGTAGTTTTCAGCAAAAATATAATGTCGTCATATAAATTAACTAGGAGTTGGCAGAAACTCTTCTAAAAGCATACTTATCTAAGTCATTTTACTCCGCACCATTTTATACAATGAGCAAAGCAATGTTCTTATGTTTTATTGAGAAAAATATAAATAATTTTTATCTGACCTTAGAATAAAATTAGACTCACTATGAAAAAGTATATTTACAGTTTATAGTTAATTTACCTCATCAAATTTATTATCCATATTTACAGTTATCCAGTGTGCTTCACATTTCTTGAATTTTCCTATCAAATTATACTTAACTGAACCTAAAACACTAAATTCACATATAAAAGCTCGCCCTTCACACCTCTGTATAGTATGGCCCAGGGTACATTTGTAAGCCAGAATTAAAATACAGTGGCAAACAAATACAGTGGTAAACTGTCTTTTCTTCTTTTAGGAAAACTTCTGAAAAATAAGCTCTTCCCTATAAAACTGAACAGAGCGGACAGCGGCATCACAGCGTGGCACTTGCAAATAGCCCCCCCAGTACTACATGCTAACGACCTTTTTCTACAGAATAAAAATAGTCAAGATTTATTGACTAACCGAGGCTGTTAGCTTTTAAGCTTTTATATTCTTTTCTTCTGTAGCTACCTTTTTAAAAATCATAAATCTTCACAGCGGAGGAAAATACGATCTGACGCAGTATTAGAACGTGGTCACACTACATAGCGCTCACCTCAGCTTTTATTTCCACGCCCTCCACCGGGGTGCATCGGGCAGCTCCTGGTCTCCCTCCCAGTGAGCCCTGAGATTGTCCAGACTAATGAACATCACGTGAAAGCAAACAGAGGAAGGTAACCTGGGGTCAAGAACTAGTGGAAACATATCGTTAATAAATAGCAAATTATGTAAGGACGTTGCTCTCCTCTCATAGAAACCTCAATGCTCTTCATCAGGCTTTCTTTGGGGGGCCTCCTTAAGGATGCTTTTTCACTTTTTAGAGAGCTACTTCATCTGTCCCCTGAAAACTACATGCGACAGGACTCTGAAGATTGAAAACATGAATAATAGTATACACTGATATTTTTCAATTGTCACATGTAGCTCCCTAGTTCAATTTTTTTAAGCCTATTTGCAGAGGAACAAAGGAATACTCCTTCTCTAATTCTGAAAGTAACTTGTCACAGTGGGGTTCTAAGGCCTAGTCAAATAATTGTCTTAGTGTACTACCTGCTGTGTTCAATATTGAGTGAAAATGGAAGCCAGGCCCCAACTCCAGTTTATTTTGCAATTCTTCTGTTATTTAAATGATTTTAGTCAGTTTGGGGGAAACCAGACCTTTATAAATTAACAGCAGGGAAATACCAAAGGTGTCAGATTGCATATTTATCATCTTTTTCGTGTAATACTTAAATATGTATTAAGGAGTGACTGACATAAATTAGGCAGATTTCAGAAGCCACAGGCCATGGCTTGTAGGGGACCCCCTTCTGCTTGACATTTCATCCTTGTCAAAGATCAAATTATTTTAATTTAGGCTGCAAATTATAAGGAATGAAGACTTCTTTGTGGGAATTCCCTGTGGTAATCTGACTTTTGTTGTTACTGCTGCTTGTCAGTGTGCAAAAGATATAATATGCATGCAAATAAGGTTAAAAAATATGTACTATCTAATTATCCAGCCAGTACATTCCACTTGAAGACGGTGGGGGGCCTGGCACACAGTGTGTGTTTGATTCATCGCGGCCTGCAGGGTATTTACACAAGATTACTTTTAATTATGAAATTAATATCTGTTTATCTAGAATATATAGCAGTAAGTGAGTGTACACATGAGTAGAATTCTTTAGTAAAAAGAAATCATCTTCATTTAATACATGAAAAGGAAGGAAAAAATCACTCGTTTCTCGGAGGGAGAAATGGCATTCTCCAGACCTTGGTTTCACCCTCATTGAAACAAATTGAATGAAAACTTGGCACCTTCTCCAGAATTTGTTCCTCGCCCTGCCAAGTAGGCTCAAGATTTGATGCTTTATTTCACAGTTTTTATATTTTAGTAAACGGGATGCAGTTTAAGGTTCTGTATGATTAGGAAAATATGGGGTAGAGGGAGGTTTTCTATTTGTTTGGTGTTCATTTTTATCATTTTGGGTAGCATTATCTCTTCTAGGTGCAGAAATCATGATCGTCGTGAGAAAGAAAATGATACAGTTACTACATTGTTCTTTTTGTAATAACACCTGACACATAAAACAATCTCACTGCAGATATCCTTCAAGTTATGAAATACAGAGCCCTAACACAATTCTCTGTAAAACAAACTGTTGTAAGTTTACATCTCTCTTCTCATATTGACTTATAACAGAACACTGGAGAACAATGGCTGAGATATATTTGTAATTACTACCATTTTAGAAAACTCAAAACAAACGAGCAACTCCAAAAATACAGTACAGCCTTGCCACTCTCCACATATGTCCATCAGTGGAAATGAACGGAAATTCAAAAAATGTAAAAAGTGGCCACTCTGAATCTCACAAAGCATAGTCTGTTAGCAAGTTTCATATTTTTTTCAGATGAAAAAAAATCTGCCTGCTTAATGGTTTTTATTTTTTTATTTTTACCGCAGCTATAGAGTAAGGACGGGTTAGTGATTGCGTTTCCTGCTACCCTCGGCATTTCCCTCCCTCAGCCTGCCTGGTCCTCTGCATTCATTTAGACCACTGAGCCTCTCATTGCCTTTCATGCAGTTACTTGGAACTTAATCTGGACCAAAAAATCACCCCTGGCCACTCTAATGTAATTCGGAGCTCTTGCTGTAGCTGTTTTGTACTTTTTCTTTTTTCAACAGTCTCTTAAGCCACTTCTTTCTTTGCCTAAGAGGTGAGACCGTGAATTATGAATTTGCTTTTTTACTTTCCCCTAATATTGCTTTGTAGTATGTTTTAAGTAGGAGGCAATCATTTAGATTTTGATCTAAAATGTGACCATATTTCACAGAACCAACCTATTTGTAGCCCAGCAGAAATTTATAATGTGTTATATATGCAGATACTAACGTGCCTCCCTCCCAAAGGTTTTCTGTAAACAAAGAGACACTGATGATTCAGTTTGATCAATTTTAAAAACTATGAATAATGACAGGTTAATGTGAGTGTCCTCTTTCTATTTATATTGACATTTAGGGTAACTATTTAAGCGTTCTTGAAAAGTGTATTTAGAAAAGAAAAGATTATGGACTTTAAAGTTCTTATTAAAAGGTAAAGAAGTGCAAAAGGAGAAATTAAGAAAAGAAAGATAAAGTATCTTATTGTGTGTGTTCTTTTCTTTCTTACTGCTCAGTGTGATGGAGTACAGATAGATTTAATAAACATCTCCCTGGAAGGAATTGCTATTTTGAATATACCAAGCATGCATGGCGGATCCAATCTTTGGGGAGAGTCTAAGAAAAGAAGAAGCCATCGCCGGATAGAGAAAAAAGGGGCCGACAAAAGGACCACTCTCACGGATGCCAAAGAGTTGAAGTTTGCAAGTCAAGGTAGGAGTTCTAACATTATTTGTTAAGTTTCTCTTAATCTGCTTTCAAAGTCTCTGTTACAATTAAAGAGTTTTCCATTGCACTGTAGTCTATATACTTATACAGTTGTATTTTTCATAATATCAGATATGCATGTGTGATTAAATTATATCTTAATAGATTCTATAATCATGTAGAAACTGGCTATATTTTTCATGGATTTTTTACCTCCTTTGGATATATCTCTTCCCACAGAAAACAAATACATGTGGATATTCAGTGGAAGATAATATAGTATCTATTGTACATTAAATTCTGGAATGTTACTGTATGGGTCAGAATATTTGAGTTTTTCTAACAAGGGCCTAATTAATGCTTTTCTAAGGTTTTGTTGCATGGTATTTTATTCTTTGCTTTGTTCAGTCAGGCTGTGACAATGAAGTATCTTATATTAAGCTATTGTTCTACATTCCATATAAAATAGCATGTTTAAATATCCCACAATAAATTTTAGTTATCTGCTGTGATTGTTCCTGAAACTTAATAACAACAATTAGGAAACTTGGGAAACAGAGGGCAAAGGACTATCAAAATATGGTAGAATAACTGTGGCTCAGAATTTTCAACTCCATTGTAACATATTTCACCTTGGGACTTGGCAACCAACTCTTGTCGATGGATTTTAGAAACAAAATATCACATTGGTGGCATTCTAATCATTGATCACGGCAAAATGATTTATATGCATTATCCATAGTATTTCTTTACCTTCCGGATTCTACCTAATACCACTGATGACATTCAGATGTCTAAGAAAACATATTGGCTGAGCTCAGTGTAAAGACAAAATGTGAAGATGTTATAGCTTTGTTATAGACCCAAAGAATAATGAGTATTTTTTTTAATAAATAAAATGTAAGGATGGTTGGTAGGCTTGATGGTGAAAGGAAGGAACTTTATGTTTTGATGTCTTCAGGTGTCTGATGAAAGCTTCAGTAATAGGTAGAAACTTCTGTTACGTGGAGTTCAGTGACTATGAGGGTGACGCAGATTGATGGAGAAAGTAGTAGGTATCCTCTGGAAAGAAGTGTTTATCACAACCTGCCAATCACAGAAGTTTTTGATGCCGTTTAAATGTGTAGGTAATCTTAAAGAGGTAAACCTTGAAAAGTAGTGTAATTTATTTATTTAATACTTTCAATATTGTTTTATATTGGTTTCTGGTATACAGCCTAGCTGTGAGACAATCATAGAGTGTATTTCTAGTACCCAGCTGGCACATACATGGTCATTACAATGTTACTGACTCTCCCCCCTATGCTGTACTTTATATCCCTGTAACTATTTCGTGAATGCCGATGCGCAGTTCTTAATTCCTTCACCTTTTCGTCCAGTCCCCCAAACACCCTCCCCTCTGGCAACTATCAGGCCTCTCTCTGTGTTTATGAGTCTGTTTTACTTTTGTTTTGTTCATTTATTTTAGTCTTTAGATTCCACATATAAGTTAAATCATATGGTATTTGTCTTTTTCTCTGATTGACTTATTTCAAAAGTAGTACAATTTACTATGAGCAAGTTTATACAAAGTTGATTAAAATGCTTTACACTCTGAATGAATATGTGAAAACATGGAGAATATATTTTTAAAGGAGAAATACATAGAAAAATGAGTAGGTACATGCATATGAATTTTAAAATAAAGGCAATTAGGAATATTTATTTCTAAGAGAATTACTGTTGTCAATATTGTAGTTATATTTAAATATAAATATCTAAGTAATAAAATTAGTTCAAGGACCATACTAAGATCAAAGTTAAAAAGCTCGGCTCTCTCCCTAGGTAAGCAATGAGTACATATATATTACATAGCAACTGTAAAAGCTTTAAATATTACATATACTAATTTCCAGAATGGTTTTTCTATTTGGTCACTGCACACCAGCACTTGCCATGTCCTTTGCTTGTAGATATTACAGTTTCATATCTGAATTGATTCTCAATGCTCAACTGCCACTGAGCGAGTCAAGTTCAAAGACTCATAGCTATGCCTTACCAAACAAGCACATGTACACCCCTCTGCAGCCACTAGAGACATATCATTTATTGGCCTCACTCTTCCCTTCTGTAAGCTTCTTTCCAGACTATATATTTGGAATAAAACACAGAGAGATCAGCCAGAACTATTCCCATAGACTATCAGTGCTCATAACTTTACAAGAAAAAGTATCTCTTCCCATTCTGTCTTCTTGCTGTCTACTGCAGAACTATTAGGACTTAGTTTTCATAAGCTTGGGAAAGGAAAAGTGGAAACCTATAGGGTTTATGACTTAAGAATACTTATTCTCAGCAGAAACATGAAGAAAAACAGTAGAAATTAGAGTTTTTGAAGGTCATATATGAGCAGCAACAGAAGCATGTCTGTAACTAATTTGAGTCCATTTTGTTTTGGTTGGATATAATTTGGAGATATATTCACATTCACACTCATCTAATTTAGTAGTTTTATTTTAAAGATTTTTATTTATTTTTAGAGAGAGGTGAATGGAAGGAGAAAGAGAAGGAGAGAAACATTGATCAGTAGCCTCTCACACCCCCCCAACTAGGGACCTGGCCTGCAACCCAGGCGTGTGCCCTGACTGGGAATCCAGCTGGCAACCTTTTGGTGACAGTGCTCAATACACTGAGCCACACCAGTCAGGACAATAGACATTTTCTTCGCAGGTTTGTCCTCTGTTGTTTTATCTCTCTCTGGAAATACAAATGAGTGTATTTTATATAGACAGCAGGTGTTTAAGCAAAATTGTAAGGTAGGCAAGGTAAGTTTCCAGTGATCTTTGGCCTGAATAGTCAGTCTTTCCCATTTGTTTTAGTTGCTGAGTTCATCCTTGCTGCCCCCTCTTCTGAATTAAATCTAAGCCTCAGCAAGATGTCTAATAAATTTATTCACATTAATGTATAAATGACTGATTGCAGATGAAAGTAGAGATATTTGCATTTTAAAAGAAATAAAGGCCTTCAGCTAAACTATTATATTTCAAACTGTATTCTATTGAGTTATAACTGCAATTCTTCAGATGTTCTCTAAAGTTCTTCAGAGGATCATATTCATTATTGCCGTATTTTGGAATAATAAAAAACTAATAAAAATGTCCTATAGTGTATCCGATAAAATCATTTTTTCATATTAATTACTCTCAGATATTTGAATTGTGTTGTCAGTGAAAAACAACTTCCTCTCCTCTTGTTCCTCCTCCCCTTATTTTCAATCAATTGGTTAATAGATTCAAAAGATAGATTTATATATTCATCTGTATGTATACATATACAGATATAAATTAGTAAATAATTATTACACTAACTAGAGAGTCTGTAGCTCTGCAATGGTCATTTAAAAATATATCTTTGCATATTAAATGAGGGTAATTAAACAAATGGGTACATTGCATTACTGCCACAGCACATGGAACTCACATGTAATTAAAATACCCACAAGCTCAGATACTTTCGTTTGTCACAATTGACGAAAAACATAACAGTCAGTGGAAATGAAAACAAGTGACAATGCTAATATATAGTTTTTATTTTTTTAAGTTTTTATTTATTTATTTTTGGAGAGAGGGGAAGAGAGGGAGAAAGAGTGGGAGAGAAACATCAATGTGTATTTGCCTTCACACACCCTCTACTGGGGGACCTGGCCCGCAACCCAGGCGCGTGCCCTGACTGGCAATAGAACTGTGCCCTTTTGGTTTGCAGGCCAGCTCTCAGTCTGCTGAGCCACACCAGCCAGGGCACAATGCTAATGTTTTAAATGAAAATAGTAATCACTTTCTAGAAATTTTTTTCTCATAAAGAAATTGCATTAGTAAACTAGCTCCCAAAAATAACAGGCCTGTATGAGTGTATTTTATCACAGATTTGTGATATAAACATGCTCAGAACTGCACCCTAAGGGCCAGCAATGAAATTGAAATAAATTTCAGTTAAGTATGCAGAAGGAAATAAATTTGACTACTTGAAAGTTTAAGGAATCATCTGAATAAAATAGCAAGTACAATTACATCATGTCATACACTTGTACTGAAAAAGTTAAACTGTATTAAAAAGATACCTTTTAGAAAGATTTTTTTTTTTTACCAAGAAGTGAGGACCTCTTAAGACATGTGTGCAGTTTTTAGTTACTCAAATGATTTTAATTCTGAAGATAACAACCCAACTATTCCACTTCGCAGTACTGAAATCAGAATATTCCAAATACTGTACAACAAAAACCAAGCCAACAAACAGATCAGCGAAAACTAGGAGCCTGTGACTCTGCTACCGTCTCCATTAAAAAAAAAAAAAAAAACCTCCATTGTTTTCATAAGCAATTTAAACCTTCAAAATATATATTTTACAAATAAAATTCCAATGTTCTTTTTTATTTACTGGTTTTTAAAACATTGCTTCGTTTGTGGCAGGGGGAGAGGTTGACCGCTTTAAAAAATTGGAAACCACTGAGCAAAAGTAATTACATTCAAGACACAGAGTTTCAAACATTTGCCAGAAGCTAAGGGAGGTACTTTTGTGAGCAGCTGGACTTCCTGCTTAAAACCTCATTAACTGGGTGTCTACCCCACCTGTGGATATGGCTAGCCAGGTACCAGTCATACAAAAGTACATTTTTAAAGTAATTAATATATAATGTCTCTGTGAAATTTTTAATAATGTAATTCCCATTTACCAATGCTCATTCTCTAATTTGGGCAGAATTTCCCAAAGTGCAGCATATGCTTCACTGGTGGAAGATTAAGCAGTACAGAGATGAATGAAATTTAATAGTTTTCGTTAATTATTAGAGTTTTTTCTTTATAGTAAGGAATGCTTTTTAAAAATACATATAATCTAAATAGAATCTTTAAAATGAGTCTATGTAAGTAAAAATAGAGTAAAAACCAAAACAAAACAATAATATAGGAAGTACATGGATATGGCAGAAATTTAAGGTAGAACAAAAAGATACTAAGTGTGGAAAATTGCAACAAGTTAATATTTTAGCTTCTACCACCTTGTATAATTTGCATTGCCCTAATTTTGTATGCTTAGTGTAAACTATATTTTTATTATTCATCATCTTGCATAAAATATGCTATGTACCCACCCCCTGAGGATAAGCTTTTCCGTGTACACTTTAATTGGACATTCCCTCGCCCTGCCTTATTTTATATCTGTGTACTTTGCTAGTGAAGACTAAAACCCTAATTCTTTCTAGGAGCCAGAGGGGAAACACTATGCATCTGATTGGTTGTCAAGGAATCTCTCTACATCAAATGACTTCATTAGTGTTATTATTTATTTTTCAAAACTCTGAAGAAGTAGGGAAGAAATGTCAATTGAGGTCCAAGTGATTAGAGAGTAATAAGTTGGTGTCTGTAAAAGCATGGCAAACTTGAATTCCTTTTGCCTCAGAAGATAGATAAGGCTATTGCCTCTGATATCCTGTCTTTAACACGAGCATGGTAAGGAGCTGAGGTTAATGTATGTGCTGTGTGTTGTGTAGTCTGGATAGAAATACAGAGTATTTAAATAGACCCCAACCCTTTCTATATGTAAAAGTTATATACTCATCTGAAATTTGTTGGTAATGGACATGTGTCATCCATTATTGTAACTCTTCAAGATATTACTGTGGGTTATTTAGGGTAATTTAGAAGTCAATGTTTTAAGGTGTCTAAATATAACTGTGAAATTCATTTTAGAACTGTAGATGATGTATTTGGCATTCAAGCAACGGCAAGCAGAACAATTTCCAAACATTTACATTCAGTGATTAAATCAGTTAAATTTAGAAACAAGAAAAGGATTTCATGCTGAATTATTATACCTGGATATTAAAATTATTGAAAAAAGATCATGGCATTTGAGATGTTGAATTTCACAAAAATATGTCACATATTGAAAAATATATGATTTGTCAATCAATTTAATAGATGCAAGGGAAGAAGAAAAGAAATTTGTTTATTTGAGGTTTTAAATTAAAGCTTAGCTACTGTCCTCTCTGACATCTGAGGAAAAATACCTTATTTACACAATGCTAATACTGTTTTGAGAACCCCTACATTTCTAGCTATCGATTTTAACTGTAACTTTATAGAAGGGTGAAAAATAAAAATGTTTTAATAGGTCATTTTTCTCTACAATGTTGATGTCTAATATCAGCGATAAAATGACCATCTTATTTGTTTCTGTGACATTGTATCCAATCTTGAGTCTGTTTAAAATAATAGCAAGTCATCTACTCAGACTAAGACTGAATTATAAATTTAAGTCAATTTAAATTATGCAGTGGTGGAAATATAAAACATACTTTCAAGTTAAATAAATATTGGCTGGTTATACTAGCCTCAACTAATTAAATAACACTCGTAAAGCATACTTTCAAATATTAGTCTCATAAAGTTTCCAAATATAGGACCATGCATAGAAGTTCCATCAAGCCCTATAGTAATCTTGCCATTTGAGGGTAATGATTTGAAGCTCATGTAATAAATGTGTCCCAGGGAACTTAAAATAATTTGTACTATAATCAGAACATAAGATAACAAATTAGGGAGAATTTTTTAAAAAATAGTAAACATTAAAGAATGATGAAAAATACATGAAATCAACTACATAAGCTGTTAAACATAAATCATAGTTTTTTTTTTCTATTGGTATTAAAAGCTACGCTTTCGTCAAGACAGAAAATAGTGAACAAGAAAAAATATGACCTCAGTAAGAATTAAACTTCAATTGTACCATCTGTGGAATGGCTTCTTATTCAGAGATTTCAAGTCCTATCAGGAGAGATATTAGACTTCTATTTTGCCTCTATTTTTAAGTTACTTTTTTCTGGTAACCTTAATGCCTGTTATGAAGCCACCACAGTCCAGCACCTTGCTCTCCTTGCACACATTTTTCTAACTACCAGATGATGCCAGAGCGTCCAGTAGTGAGCAAAGGTAGGTCTTAAAAAAGCCAAATCCCATGATCTACTATATAAATTTTCTTTGAGCTGGATGATTTTGAGTTAACCAAGGCAACTAACCACTGGAGTTCTATTGCCATGAATGTTGTTTTCATGAATAGTCTTTCTTTTTTTTTTTTTTTTTTTTTGTATACATAGAGCTAGTTAACATATAAATGGTAGCTTCTTGGACAGTATCCAGCCAACTCTGTTTTTGTGGAAATCAATAGAGATTCATAAAGATCACCATTTTCTCCACACTGAATAATTATGTTCCTGGCTTAATAAAAACATTTCTGTGGCTCTTCCTTTGATAAGCTGTGGATTTACAAACTCGGGGGCAGGGCATGTTTAGGAAGGGTCTATTGGCTGCTGTAAAGTACAGCTGTTAATCAGATTAAGCTAAAGATTGAAGCCTGAATGTGACAAGGTAACAGTCATTTGAAATAAGACTAAAAATCTCCGTGGATAAACATGGCTAATTTAAATAAGCCCTCGGAGCTTTTTTAAGAAAGTTCAAATGCCTGATGAATGCCACATTGTTATTCTAATTATCCCATAATATGGTACAAAATAACAATCTCATTGCATCCTTTTATTTACAAAGCTGTTCCAATCATCATTATATTTTACCTGTTCAAACTCTGAAATATTGTTCCTCGTTGAAAGACTCATTAAAAGAGAGTAATTATATTATATTTCACAGATTCACAGAAAGAAAATGTATCTTTCAACAATTTCATTTCCCTGAACAGTTGCTCATTTCAGGGTTGAAGACAGGTCTATTAAGTACCTTCTACCCTTTTTAAACATGTCAAAGCTAATCATTAATACTGAAATTAGTAATTTGGTTATGATTAAATGAAAGAATCAGCTGCTATTTGTAGAACTTCATTTCAGTGAATGGAATAAACATAACAATATTTTCAAAATATATTGAATAACAAAGTAAGGATCTTTTTATGCACAATGATTTAAATTAATGTCTCTTCTAATAGTTAAAGTCATTAGCATACTGACATTTTTCCCTGTTGATGCTTGAGAATATGTACTTCTCCATCCAAAAAATTACATAAGGCATATTTTCTTACTGAATGTGTGACATTCAAATTTTCAAAGTATGTTGTTAGAAAAATAATCAGAGAAAATCAATCAATACCAAAGAACATTTCAGTTTTAGATTTATTGCAAGAAAGGTTTATGGGATTTGTGATTAAATGTATTTTCAAAATTAAAAAGAGACATGTGCATAAAATATGACTTTGAAGAAAACAGGTCTAGCCCTTCAGCTTCTGCAAATCAAAAGGTCACAGGTTCATTTCCCAGTCACAGCACATGTCAGGGTTACAGGCCACGCCCCTGGTAGGGGGCTTCTAAAGGCAACCAATTGATGTTTCTCTCCCACATCAATGTTTCTCTCCCTCTCTTTCTCCCTCCCTTCCTCTCTCTCTAAAAATAAGTAAATATTTTTTTAAAAGAATAAAACAGGTCTAAGGCATGTTGCCTCATATTTGAATAGGTCAGGGCTGTGAAATAAGCTATCCACAATCATACTCAAGTAACACTTAAGCCTTGCATCTCTCTTGTAATTCATTGAGCAATAATGAAATAATATACTCATTGTTGATGGTTTTGCCAACTTTCTATACTTGACCATAAGTACTTTCTTCCCTAAGAGCACTTATATTCTAGTCTTTTCTTACATCACCCTGGCCAACTCGCCAACACTGAAGTGCCAGGACATCTAGCGAGCTTAGTGGGAAGCAGGAAGTCAACACATCTTTTACCCAGTATAAAATTATGAAAGACACTGTTTGATTTTTAAAAGACAGTAATTGTATCAAATTTAAATAAGAGTTTTGAATGTGTACAGTAGTTGAAGAGCTCTAATAGATAAAAATAAATTAATCTGCATGTATCACTTTAAAAGTATGCAACTGCTTTTTGAGTTTAAGGTCAGTCTGAGGTTTTGTACATTTTTTTGTAGTTAGGCATTATTTTTTAAATTCTTCATTAATATACAGGGTCTGGCAAAAGTAAGCCTTGCTTGAATGTGATTGGTAGGGTACTAATATGGGTGTAATAATTTATAGTTTTAATTTGAACATTTCACCCAAAATGCCATGTAGTGTGGTTAAGTGGGATATTGTTATGTTACAGAATTGCATGCTTATGATTTTATAATTAAATATTTTGTAATAAAAAGGGGCATTATTTGTGCCGGACCCTGTATTTTTCTCTTCCTTTTATAATGAAATCTATTTCATTAAAGGGATCCTATGAGGTTTTTATTTTAATTGTTTTAATACAGACTATTTTGGATTTCCATTGCCCCTTCTTTTGTTTTCATTTTGCTGTTTGATTTTTGAAAGTTTTATATGTTACCTTTGTAAACATTACTTTTTATTGAAACATTTATACAAAAGTTGGCAATTAACAAGGAACTATAACAGTGTTTTTATTCTTGATGAAACAATGAATGCCCTGTTTATAGTACGTACTGAAATTGAGTTTCCTTTGCTAGTCAAGGAAAATATTCAGTTATTCAAAATATTATAAACAAACAAAAATAAAATAAATAGTTTATGCATTGAGTAATTTTTTTTAAAGATGTTATTTATTTTCAGAGAGAGGAGAAGGGAGGGAGAAAGAGCAATGTATGGTTGCCTCTCACATGGCCCTCACCGGGGACCTGGCCCTCAACCCAGGCATGTGCCACGACTGGGAATCAAACCGGGACCCTCTGGCTCCCAGCCCATGCTCAAGCCACTGAGCTACACCAGCCGGGCAAAATTGAGTAATATTTTTAAGTCTGGCATTCCAAACTTCTGTAGTAGACTTTAATAAGTCAGGGTATTTACTAGCACGTACCCAAATGCCTTGATCGTGTACATGTAGTGGCAGCTGTGTCTCTGAGTCTGTGTGCATCGATATTGACTTTATTAATGGGGAAAGGCTTCTGGACATACATGTATCAAAATGATACATGGAAGAAAAACATCCCTTGAACACATTATTTTGAGAGTACCTATCAGAATACCAGGAAATCAAAGCATTGCTTCAGTAGGAAGGAAAAGGGACTTTATTTTTAATAGCAGAACAGTGTGAAAGAATAGTGTTCTCTAAACTACAAATCATTATCCCATTATCCCAAGAGAAAAGGATAGAACTCAGTAGGAGGAAGAGAGTTCCTTCTTTTCTGGCTTCCTTTGTTTCTCTTTACTACACGTCATCCTTCATGAATACTGCTTTCTTGAAATTTCATCACTCTTCCTCCTCCGGATGAGAAGACTCTGCCACATTACGTGAACGACTCACTCTCTGGGTTGACCATTTTAGCGTATTTATACCTACTGATAGATCAGAAGACAATAGCTTCTGAAGGTCTGTAGGAAATTTTCTACCAATACTGTACTGACCTTATGTGTGCAAGATACATTTCTTTCATTTTTAATTGAGTTAATAGTTGCCATATGACATTGTGTAAGTTTAACGTGCACAAAGTGTTGCTTCGATACATTTATAGATTGCAATGTGATTACCACCATCGTGTTAGCTGACACCTCTACTGTGTCACATAATTATCATTTTTTAATTCTGAGAACAATAATACTATCTTGTGTCTTTGCAATTTTGAAGTTTATCATACAGTGGTGTTATCTATATTAAACAGACCTTTTTTTTTTTTTTTGGTTTTATATCTTCCCTATGAGGTGAATTATAAGTGGAAGCTATCCTAGTTCATGGTCAAAAAAGAAAACAAGGAAATTACTATCACACCAATTGTTTCTCACAGACTCTCCCATCCATCCAAGCCTTCTTCCTTTGACTTTCTTTTCAAGTCAGCAGCCTCTGAGCAGCCACTCTTAACATGGACATTGAAGGCCAGTGAATTTCTTCCAAACGGACTTTAGTTTTGGTTCTTTAGACTATAATTATATGGCTATCATAGAGGATGGATCAAAAGTAGGTTTACACTTGATTATATGGAAAATAAGACAATATTTAATAAATAATAATACATGAACAAACTGTTTCACACACAACTGTAAACTTACTTTTGCCCCGCCCTGTACATTCTATGATAAAAAGAAATGTGACCTCAGGCCAATTATTAGCTTGACCAAATCTGTTTTCTAACCTGTATAAGGGGAGATAATTATTTCTGAATTTTTAACCTCACAGTATAATTTCTTCATCTCAACACATTTTGTTTCTTTCTTTCTTTTTTTTTTTTAGGGATGCATTTTTTTATATTTTTTTCCTTTTGAAAATATTCATTTTTTTATTTTATTAAATACTTTTGAATTTTATTGTTGTTCAAGTACAGTTTTCTGCCTTTTTGCCCCACTCCTCCCCACCATCCAAGCCCTCCACACCTCCCTCCCCTGTTTCCACTCCCCCTTGTTATTGTCCATGTGTCCTTTATGGTTGTTCCTGTAAACCTTTCCCCCTTTCCCTCCCATTATCCCCTCCCTTCTTCCTTCTGGTTACTGTCAGTTTGTTCTTAATTTCAATGTCTTTGGTTATATTTTGCTTGCTTGTTTGTTTTGTTGATTAGGTTCCAGTTAAAGGTGAGACCATATGGTATTTGTCTCTCACCGCCTGGCTTATTTCACTTAGCGTAATGCTTTCCAGTTCCATCCATGCTGTCACAAAGGATAGGGGTTCCTTCTTTCTTTCTGCTGCATAGAATTCCATTGTGTAAATGCACCATAGTTTTTTGATCCATTCATTTATTGATTGGCACTTAGGTTGCTTCCAGCACTTGGCTATTGTGAGTTGTGCTGCTATGAGCATTGGGGTGTGTAGGTTCTTTTAGATTGGACAGAAAAGAGAATAAACAAGTGGGATCTCATCAAAATATAAAGCTTCTACACAGCTAAAGAAAACAACATTAAAATGAAAAAGGAACCGACTGTATGGCAAAAGATATGTACAAATGATACCTCAGATGAGGGTTTGATCTCCAAAATATATAAAGAACTCACATGACTCCACTCTAAGAAGACAAGCAACCCAATTAAAAAATGGGCAAAGGACTTGAACAGACACTTCTCCAAGGAGGACATCCAGAGGGTCCAGAGACACATGAAAAGATGCTCAGTATCGCTAGCTGTCAGAGAGATGCGAATTAAAACCACAATGAGATACCACTTCACACTGGTGAGAATGACCATCATTACAAAGCAACAAACAACAAGTGTTGGAGAGGATGTGAAGAACAGGAAACCCTAGTGCACTGTTGGTGGGATTGCAGACTGGTGAAACCACTATGGAAAACAGTATGGAATTTCCTCAGAAAACTAAAAATAGAACTGCCTTTTGACCCAGCAATTCCACTGTTAGGATTATATCCTAAGAACCCTAAAACACCAATACATCTCAACACATTTCAAATAAACATATACTATAGAAATGTAACATGGTTTTATTATTATCCCATCAACCTAGAAATATGCGCAAGGCCATGTAGAATATGTAAAGTGATCACCTCTCTGTCTTTTGGCTAAGATCAAGTGTAGAATATGTAAAGCACTTCCAACATTTGGCCCACATTTATAAGAGAAAAGACAAAAATTTAGGCTTTATTCTCCAGCTATACAAACAATAGCCTTCCAGGAATTAATTATGTCACCATAGACTTATAAAATAGGATCTATATTTCAAATTTTGAAAAACAAACCTATTCTGAAAAACTATATTATGATTAAGTAGTAAGTTCTCAAGACTTGAAATCTTTAAATGAGAACTGATGAGGAGTAAGATATGGACTGCATTCTGATCCATCTTTGACTCAACACAGCTATTTATCTTCCCTTCCCAAAAAGGGAGAAAATCCCATTAAATATGTGCACCAATAAAAATTGATTAAAATATAGTTGACTCCTGGTGTTGGAATGATTGAAATATTCTATTTATGCCAGCTAGTTTCTTCTATGGTAAATGATGGAAAATGCAGTGTTGGCTTTCTGCACTCCCTTTGGTCGCACATTTTCCATCTCTCACTATCTTTCAAAGAGTTTAAGACTGTGGTGGCCCCTGTACTGATGACCTGGGAGCCACATAAGCCTGTGGCCCAGCACCGCCCCCACCCCCCGCCAGAGGTTTAGCAGCAGAGGTCAAGTCACTCCAGCAGCCAATTCAGATAGTACCTGCTGCTCTTAAATATATTTTTCTCTCTTCAGGGTACATTACCTGTGATTCACAAACTTGCTTGTAAGAGCCATCTCTAAAGTAGATTGTACAGAAAAGTACCAGCTGCCTAACAAATGGATGACATTGTGAAATGCTGCCTGCTGGGGTGAAAATAAATTGTAAGGGGAGACAGGGGACAGGCTATGGGCCCTAGCTAGGCTGCAAAACTCTTCCAGCCAGTGCTGACTGGGAACCAATAGAAGTGGCAACCACTGTCAACACGATTTATAGCCATTTAACATAGACTCAGTAAGAAAGAGAAGGTTGAAAGAGTTCTATGATTTTATTGAAAGTTTCATGCCTCCTGCTTTTGAACAACTCTTTCTAGACAGCAGGGATGCAGTCTCACTGTAGGTCATTCACAATTCTCAGGACAGCTTTCGGCATGGATTGCAGACTTTGAATTTTATTTTAATGCTCTTGTATGTGTTATTTATTGCTGGTGGTGATGTTCATGCTCCTATTTTTAAATTAAAAAAGAAAAATTCTCACAGAGTTAGAGGTGGGATGTTGAGGTTCTCATAAAGTGTAGAAAGTACTATCATGGCTCATACTCTTTTGCTATCTGAGAATAAGTTTCAATGATCTCAAATCTCATTGTCTGCTCTCATAGACATTGCTAGAGTAGATTATGTCTTTAAAAAAAGTAAGTCCCTTTAACGACTGACTTTCTTTTGTTTTGTTTTCATTGTTGGTGGTATCACATCTTCAGTCTTGCATTATCTCTGTATAAGCCTTTCATATGTATATATAAAATGTGCATATAACTCTTTTTTTCATAAATGATCAGTGTATGAACATCGAGGTCTGTCAGGAAAAAGTCCAGCCATTATTAGTGTAACGAGAATGGTTTGCACAACATTGATGTAAGCTAGCAGCCAAGGAGAGTGGATTGGAATGCGCATGTGTGAACAGTGATGACTTCACTGTACTAGTCAGTAAGGGCAGTAGGTGCCATTGAGTGAACATGTGCACTCTGTGGCCATTGCATTCAAAATGACTGAGTGAGTAGAGCAATGAATCTGCATCAAGTGTTTGCGTTAAGCTTGAACATTCCTCCGTGGAAACTATTCAGAAGATTCAGAAGGCTGTAGCTATTGGTAACTGGTAATTGACAGCTTCATCACCACAATGCACCCACTGGTTCATCATGTCTCTTGCAGACTTTTTTGGCAGAACACCCAATCACCCAGGTGACTAAGCATCCTACAGCCCAGATTTGGTGCCCTATGACCTCTTGCTTTTCCCAAAATTAAAAAGCACCTTTGAAAAGGAAGAGATTCCATCAGTGAGATTCAGGAAAATACAATGGGGCAGCTGATGATGACTGAAAAAACTATGTGGAGTCCTTAAGGCACCTTCTTTGAAGGGGACTGAAGTGTTAATGTCCTATGTACAATGTTTCTTGTATCTTGTATCTTCTTCAATAAATTTCTCTGTTTTTCATATTACATGGCCGGATACCTTCTGAACGGACCTCGTATTATGCTTTTATTAACATTTGTTTTCTCAGTCTATCTATTTTCTTGATTGACTGATGGTTTCAGTCTTCATTAGAAATTGTGTAGGACAGGCAAAACTTTAATGATTGAGTGAAGTGGGACTCAGCTCTTAAAATGAGCAAATTGATTACTTTCATTCTTTTAAAGGTTTTATTTACTTACTTTTAGAGAGAGAGTAAGGGAGATAGAAAGAGAGGGAGAGAAACATCAGTGTGCAAGAGATACTTCGATCGGTTTACTCTCATAAGCCCCCAACTAGGGACCTGGCCCCCGCAACCCAGGCATGTACCCTAACTGGGAATCCAACTGGTGACCTTACAGTTTGCAGGCTGGTGCTCAATCCACTGAGCCATATGGGCCAGGGCTGTTTACTTTCATGCTAAATCTGTTCTTTCTAAGGCAAGTAGACAGGGTTTTTAAAGACATTTTATCATGTGCTATGTACATTTAATGGGTAAATAACGAAGAGCAATCATGCTAGGACCAAAAATATCAATGTAAACGTAAGTCTTCATTCAGTAGCTTAATATGTGCCCAGCCAATCGGATTTGTGGCTGCTCTCCTCACTCACTCTACTCAAGCCCAATTGACCTTTTGGATGCTAATCAATAGATACCATCTCAAAGCCTGTGCGCTGATATTCCCTCCATCTGGAATATTCTTCTCAGCTCTTAACATGGTTTCACATGGCTTTCTCCTTGATCTGTTCAGGTCACTGTTAAAATATGCTGTCCTGGAAGAGACTTTCTCTGACTGTGTTCTAAAATATCATTTCATGACCTCTCCTCCCCAATGCCCTGTCCCTCTGTGTGTTATCCCTTTTAAAAACTTGAAAGAACTATAACATTTGTAGAGAAAAGTGAACACATCTATGTAACCACTCTCTCAGATCAAGAAATAGAACATTGCCAACCCAACATAAGCCCACCAAACACAGACCCTACCCAATATCCTGACTTCTATTAAAAAGATAAATTGTGCTGGTTTTGAAATTTTATATAAATAGAATTACATAGCATATATTCATTCATGTCTGTATTCTTTAATTACACCTTTTCATTACTCAATAGTATTTATTACTTAATACACAGCTTTTATTTTCCAGTGTGGAACTACGGAACCTTAGTGTACAGGTCTTTTGATGAATATGTGTGTATGTGTGTGCGTGTGTGTATATTTGGGGGGATACAGACGGAGGAATGAAAACTGCTGGGTCACAGGGTATGTGTGAGTTCAGCTTTAGCACGTACTACTTAAAGTGGTTGTACTGATTCACACTTCGATCAGAAGATGAGGCTTCCAGTTTCTCCATGTCCTCAAAACACTTTGAGCCTTTCTAACTTTGCCAATCTAGTTTATTATGTTTTAATTATGCATGTTACTGATGACTAATGAAGTGGAGCAGCATTTTGTGTGACCAGGTTATTTGCATATCCTCTTTTGTGAAATGTCTTTCAGAGTCTCTTGCCTATATTTTTATTGGATCTCTCCATCTATCTACTTATCTGTCTGTATTTGCAAGAACTAGGGTATTTTGTTAGTTCTGTGCTCTGCAGTATATTCTCCCATTGTGTGGCTTGCCTCTTTATTAATGATATCTTTAGAAAATCAGAACATCTTAATTTTATTGAAGTCCTAGTTATCAATTATTTGTTTTTGATTATTGTTTTTATTAGTGGTTAGTTTTTTTTAATTTTTCTTAACATCCATATTATTTTTGAGAAACTTAATTCATTTAACTTTTAGATGAAATTAATTTTTGTGCATGGTTTAAGGGTCAAGGTCAGAAATAACTTTTTTCATATCATTATTCAATATAAATAGCACCTTTTATTGAAAAGACTCCTTCCACACAGCTTGGTGGTAACGTTATCTTAATTCAAGTGTTCATTTATATGTTGATTTATTTCTGGACTTGGTATTCCACACTAAAAATGGGCAAAAAAGTTTTCTCTGTCAGATAGTTAAATATTTTAATCTTTGTGACCATATGCACTCTGTCTCATCCTACTTACTGGGAGCAAACACTATACAATGATGATTAATGTAGGGGCATGCTGTATCTAGAGGGTGGTGCCTCACACTTTCAGGGTTTAATCTCCTGATTCATCCCTTGGCTGAGTCCTTCAAAAGCATTCCACTTTTCTGTCAGTTCGGTGTTTTCTTGGTGACCGCAGTGACTGGGCCAGTATATTATTTTGAGATAATATGTTGTTGCTCTATTTCCTTTGTTAAAAGAGGGGTTCTTTGGCCAAGACAATTTTATGTAGATCTCACTATCAACCAGCAGAATCATTCTGTCTATCAGATTATATTGCGGCAGAAGTTCTCTGGTGGGTGTTAGTCTATGATACAGAGATCTTCAAGCTTTGCTCTCATTGCTTTAATTCATGAACAAGCATCTTTAGGACATCTTGCCCAGATGCAAGTGAGCCCATGTATATTCTCACCTTGGACTGCTCCTCTTTTCACACAAAAGATGGCCAGGCATGTTTCCCAGAGCTCTGCCCATTGGGAGAAGTTCCCCTTACCACAGTTCTTGAGCAGAATTGTATTAAACCTCAGCCCATTTTGGATCCGTACCAAAACAGGACAACCCATCCTGAACCATGCTTAGATTTTCCCTCTGACATGTGATCATAAGAGTTATGGGAGGGAGGTGAGACAGAGGTGCTGGCCCAGCAGTGGTGGGGATCAGGGCCACCTTTTCTTGCGAGTTGCTGAGCTTTCTGGCCCTCCTCATGTCTGATTCAGGTTACTCCTTCCATTTTACGATGGATTTCTGAGCTTATAACTTGGTTTGGTTCTTCCAAGCACATTATGACAGAGGTCAAGAGAGTTAACAGAGTTCCAACTAAGACTTTAGCAGGGTGTCCAACCTGTAGCCCATGGGCCACAGGCAGCCCAGGATGGCTATGAAGGCAGCCCAACACAAAATCATGAATGTCTTAAAACATTATGAGATGTTTTTTTGTGACTACGTGTCACAATGTATTTAATGTGTGTCCAAAGACAACTCTTCTTCTTCCAGGTGACCCAGAGATGCCAAAAGGCTGGACACCCCTGCCAGTGGTTTACTGGTGTCTATTCCCCATGGATTTAGACTGATTTTGAATCTTCTTTCTGAAAGTGATAGAAACAAATACATTTCAGAGGCTGCATACCTCACACTGAGGGCTATGTTACCTGCTCCAGAAAAAATACCATATCTGCTAAAACACATGAATTTGGGCTTACTGTTTGGTAAAGTTTTCAGTCAACCACTGTCATATGCCATGATTCACCTGTTTTTATAGGTACTAGACTGTCATATGGGACTATGCCAGAGACTACCTCTTCTCCCTTCTTTAAATCTTTGTGGGTGGCAATAATTGATAGCTCTTATATACAGGACAAGAAACTAATGTAAAGATCTGCCAATTACCAGGGATGTGCAATCCAATAATATACTTTGGGAGATCTTGGAAAAGGCCACTGGGGATGGGGCAGAAGGGGTCTTTGGACTATTGTGGGCCAGATTCAGGCCAAAACTCTCATTTATTATCTGGATCCCTATGGCTTTATTCTATCAGGGGAACTATTGAATCGGTTTGGGTCTCAGGGTACCAATTTCAGTTCTGCCGTTGAATTCAGCAATCCTCAAACCTTCTGGATAGTCCCCTTACCTAATGCACATTCACTTAAGTAAATGACCTTAGGTCCTTTAGGAAAAGACCTGGGGAATTACTGCATGATACTCTCATAGTATTGCTAGGTCCATCCTCTTAGAGATCTTTCCTATCCTTCAACAAGTAGTCTCCAAACAAAAATCTGAGGATCAACTCAGGTCTAGACCCTAGGCACGAAATGGTGTTCGGGGAAGGGCGGGGGGAGGCAGGTATATGAGGGAGTGGATATAAAGTTGCCCTTAGCCTCCTGCTCATTCATTCTTGATTAACTTTTGTTATATGAATTAAGCAACACCCTTGATGGCTGCCCTATTTTGCTTTCGGGAACTCCATATTCTATGTATTTACTCCATCTTTTTTTCTTAGGTTATACCCCATATTAGCAACTCCTATCTTCCTGCTTATTGCAATAATTACGCCTAACTTTCTTCTGGCTATTATGCACTACCTCTTGGTATCTATTAATTAGATATTATAGTATTGCCATTTTTTTTATCAGGAATCCCAGTTCTGTAATGTCATTGCCTATCCTGCCTACACAAGACTGCTCCCACCATGTTTCTCAGTGATACTGATGTCCTTGTTCATAGCACATTCCTTATTGTTTTGGAGTGACAAGTGGGTTATAGTGTAGGTTATGGATAGCTAGTGGTTTTTCTAGCCTTACATTTATGTTTTCCCCCTGCTCAAGCATGCTCAATACACTGAGCCATTTGATTCCTTCCTCCTTTATCTTCCATGGCAGTTCTAGAAATTCTGCCTCCCTTAGCAGGGGTCCTATATTTTTCCAAGCTTCCAAGAACCAGCCTAGCATCTGTATCCACCATCTCCTAGAATATATGCCAGGATTTTAAATTCTGTATCACAGGAGAGTGCTCCTTTATCAACTAACTCTTTTATCTAAATGTATATTCTGTGACCTGGTGCCAAGGACCCTCAGGATAACTCTCCCAGATTCTTCAGATCTTTCTGCAACTTAAAAATGGCTCCTCTCTTCTCTTAGCATCCCTGCTCTGTTTATGCTATTATTTGACCTTTAATGTTTGTCTTGTTGTCGGGGTAAGTGATGACAGCAAATCTTGTGGGAGGACAAGGGTTACCTATAAGAAATTTGCGTCTTTTCAGGTTTCTCCATGATCTTTTAGTGGGGGTATGGAGGATACCTTCTGGGATTGGGCCAGTTCTACAGGCTCAAAGGGAGTCTAGGAGATCGAATTTCTGCATCTTATCTATCTAGACATCCATACATCATTGTCACAACTCTCAGAGTCTGATCATGGAATAGGAGACCAGACTTCCCTGAACTCTGCTGCTTGTACGATTAAGTGCCAGGTCTGGTCCTTTCCTCTCCTTGCTCTCTAGCAGCAGAAGATTAGGGCTCGGAATCAGTTTTATAGAAGAAGCCCTCTGCCATTCACTTTTTATCTGAAATGGGTGCTTAATCAGTGCAGTATTTGCTTTAACACAGATCCATTAACAATTTTTATTGAAGATCTACTATGTGCTAGCCTCTGAAGATACCTGGTGAACAAGAGAGCTAATGCTTCTGCATCTAGAAGATTATTTCATTTAATTCTAACAATAATTCTGCAAAGGAGGCAATATTATAACACATTTTTAAGCAGAAGAAATTCAGACCATTGATTTCAAATAGGAGAATAAAGCCCTTAGACTGTTAGAGACCTACTTATAAGACTGAGAAGAATGTGTCCTACATTTTCAGTTTATTCTAGAAACAAGACCTTATTCTGCCCTGATACCATCTCTGCAGAGTTTCTTAAACATCTCACAGGTTTAATAGTTCCCAGGTCCTTCTCATATTCCTAATGTAACTCACACATTTCCACTTTATTTACCTTAAAACTTGTAGTTTCATATTTGTTCCTAAGTTTACCTAATAGCTTTTAACTATTGTTTAACGTTTGGATCTTGTAACTAACTTTATATCCTCACCTAGTCAATCAACATGTTAAAGATGTTTGTACCTCAATGTTATTTTCTCTATAGTTATAAGATTTGGCAAAGATATTTGTGATTAAAAGAAAAATTACATTTGCAATTTAGCTATCCTTTTGAATATATGTTTTTATACCATTGAATAGTATGATAATATTAGAAATATTCTATAGGAAAATAGTTTAAGTTCTTTAATATAGTAAACATTTTTAAATAAGTCTAAGAATAATAGCATAGAAATTATTTATATCTAAATATACAGAATGGGGCAAAAGTAGGCTTACAGTTACATGTAAAACATAGTTTATTCTTGTATTATTTATTAATTATTGCAATATTCTACATATGTTCAACTGTAAACCTACTTTTGCTGTACCCTCTATTTATTACATAATAAGAAATTACATTTGTGTCAAAATTTAGGGGAGTTGTTGAATTAATCATGATACAGTCATTTAAAATTACAGCGTGAAGTAGTGTTTAGTTTTATTTACATTTATGATTCCACTTTATATATTTACATATGGAAATGTAATTGCATGTAATGCTGTGTAAATTTAAAGTGTACAACATATTGCTCTGATACATTTATCTATTGCAATATAATTGAATAATTTTAATAACTTTTGAGAATGTTTATGATGTGGAATTAGAGGAAGAAAGTCTGGTGTAAAATTATATAAACAGTATTATTATTTTATTTTGGCATATGCAAGTACATGAGGTATACAAAAATAGATTATCGCAAAAAATGAGATAATACAATTTTACATTTTTTTACTGAAATTTGTTAAAATTAGTTTGTAGTACTCCACATCAGGAAAAGGTCCTATTTCAAAACTTTTCATTAAAAAAAAATTACTGATATTTATCCTAAAAGCATTAAGCCAGTAGGATCATTAGATAAATTTGTTGATACATATGAGCTGAAATTAAGGACATTTCCACATAATTTATGGATCCCAATATAGGAATATTTGAATGATTTAAAACAAAGATAATATCTTACATAAAATTTTGAAGATGATATTATGATTTAAAAATAAATAAATTCAGTAATGCAATATGATATTCAGAGAAAAGAACAGTGGATATAGTTTGTTAGCAGCATGTAAATGAAACAAATTCCTTGCTTTAACTCCCTCACATTACTGTTATATTAACTTCTGATATTGAGTTTTTCTCCACAGATTAGCTGACCTATAAGTTGGCATTTTGTACTGTACGTAGTAAAGATTTATATTTTATTTGTACACATATAGGTAGATGCCTTTAATCCTAAGAAAGTTCCAGCTGTTCTTTTTTAATATGTACATATAGCAGCCAACTGTTCATGATTCATTTAGAATATCCTCTAGTCTTTAACCTTTTACTGTTATTTGACTATTCAATTAATATGCCCAGTCATACATTAGAAATATGTTAAAACTAGAATTAAATGTCTTAGATGAAAGCTTATAACAGCATATCATTTTCTACGGAAGAATTTAATCAATTAAAGTCTGAAAACATTAAATGACTATAAGCATTTTTTATATTAACATTCTCCTCTTTTAGATGTTGAAAGAAGGTATAGTTTGAGATAGTGATGATAGTTGTTAGGTATTAGATTCTTAATACAACCCTAACATATAATAGAGTAATAGAGCATATTACTCTACTATTCATCCGTTTTCCACAATGTTATTGTATTAATACTATGTGCCAAGCAATGTGGTAGATTTAAATAAAAGAAAGTAAACAGAAAATTAATAGAGTAATTATAATAAAGTATGGACAGTGCTATGATTGGGAAGTACTGGTGACACAGAATACATACTATGAGTACCAAGTCTGGTTGAAGATATAGGGAAGTTAGAAAATACAAGATATTAAGCTGAGACTTGAAGAAGGAGGATGAGTTAAGGGCGTAAAGAGGAGAAAAATTTCATTTTATTCCAGGTTTCTGGTAGGGCAACAGGACACATTTGAAGAGCCAAAGGCATCTCAGTATAAAATCACTATGGAATTAACTATTTATTTGCCTGATTACTTACCTTTTGTTTCTTTCTCTGCTCCAGAACTGTAAACACCATGAAGTCAGGGAACATACCTATTTTGTTTCCTCCTATATTTCCAGTACTGAACTGGACTCCTGGCACACAGTATTAGCCAAATGATTATTTAGGAAAAACTTGGGAGGCCAGGAAAGACAAGAGGCTGAAGACTAACTTATTCACATCACAGGGATGCGTGAATGCTTACCATCATAAAAACCAACCTTTTATGGTTGAGGAAAATGACTCATCTTTTAAAATAGTGCCAAAACTCAAAAAGTGGTTATGTAGTAAAATAAAAGTTACTGCTCACTTCTCTCCAAACCAATGTGGTTTCCAAAATACATGATGACTCGAGAAAGAAAACTATAGGCCTAGATCTGAAGGAAGGAGCCACGAGATCCAGGAAGATTTTGCTTCCGTTCTCTGCTCTATCAACTGAGCCATCCCAAAATTCAGAGAAAACATATCACATGATGAAACCCCAAATATGACCTAGAATAATAACTTAATAGCTAATGTAATACCTGTGTCTATTTGATTGATATCAATATTGGCCAATAAAAAACAATCAATGTTTTTAAACCCCAGCCAAAGTCTTACAATATTAAGAGCTTCATCTTAGAAATCAAATGCAGAATCATTAATTCCTCCTATAACTCTTCTATTTTTTCCTAATATATTTTTAGTTCCCTTCATCCTTACATTATTTTAGTTTTGTACTTTATTAAACCATTCGCTGATACCAGTCTGTTTAACTTCGTTTCCTTGCTTTACTGATATCATCAGTTCACTTGCACAAAGACAGACTCACTGCTACTAGGATAAAACTGAATGATTCCAAATAAGCAAATAGTTTCTCAAAAGTTTTAACTGCTTCAGAATGAATTTGTAAAACTGACTTGGGATGAGCAGCTCTAAGAAAAATGAAAAGAAGAAAACATATCACAGATTTCAGGCCAACTAAATGCAGAAATCTCATCTTCAAAATTAAGTTCTAGAGTTAAACTAGGTCTTATTTATTCTTTTTAACCCTTGGAAGTTCATCTGCTTTTGCTGTCTACTATTCTAATAAAAATGGCATGAATCGTTTGGGTAAACATTTAAATATATACTACTTCAAAAACAAAGCCAGACTTGCTGGCAATCTAGTAATCTTGTCCGTGAAGAACTGGTCAAGCACCCTGACTGGTATGGTTCAAGGGGTTGGGCAGCATCCTGCAAGGTCGCTGATTCAATTCCTGGTCAGGGCAAATGTGGACCAGTCCCTGGTTGGGAGTGTGTAAGAGGCAACCAGTAGTTGTTTCTCTCACTCACTTTTTCCCTTTCCCCCTCTCTAAAAATACATAAAATTAAATCTAAATAAAAGAACTGGTCAAGCTATAGCAATTACTACAGAAACTTCTGCTTTCTAATCTTTGCCTTATAAAATGAGAAACCTAAAATGACTACCGTGATCACTACTATGATTGGATCATTGGCAAATCAGAGCTTTGCGATTGTAACCATGCAATCTGTTAGAACACTGCCAAGGAGACATTCTAGTCCCTGAAGCTAGTGGCAGTTTTTGTTTACGAGGAATCCCAAACCACTGGACCTATAAATAAATGCTGCTGTTGAACGTGTTCAGGAAGCTTTGAATTTTAGCTTTTGAACCATAATTCCAAATGTATATGTACATACATGAGAGGTTGCTGTCTTTAAAATGGGCTCATTCTTATCAGTACTGTCTTATTCTCCCCAAGTTCAATTTCAAAGCTCACTACCAGCGATTAGACTTCTATGTGATATTATCAGAAATGGGTAATAAAAAGTACAGTTTAAGTAGATTTAAGTATACTAAATAATAATGGCTAAGAAAAAAAGAAATGAGGTAAGAATCTCAAATGGTATTTTTTATGAGGAACGCATATACTTTGAGTGAGTGAAAAGTCACGGAAAATGTAGTAATAAACTTCAAAACTGGAGGCTGCCTCTATGATTGACATAGTTCTATAAAATAAACAAAGCCAATCAATGTCAGTAATATAAATTTCTCAGTATATATTATTGGGCTTTAGATTGGACTACCATGTCATAAATGGACAAATAAATACTTGCCTTGTCAAGAAGATGGAAATTCTACAAAATTTTTGTTGCAAGTTCATATATGACTGAAATAGACATTTTATTTTTCAGCTTAACAATTAAAAGTCAAATGACATTTATGAGCACTAAGCCCAGTTGGTGCTGGACACTAGACTGACGCTGAGTACTTACCAGGGAAAGTGGCTGTGAACTGAGCTCTGAAGAGCAATTGAAGAGAAAACAATGTGCTTGGGTTCTGCTCTGAAAAACTAAACCGGCAATTTATTTTTCTGAAGCTCATCTCATTACCTGAGGCAGAAAAGTAAATGTTAGTGAATGCCACGAGGCTTCGCCCAAAGTAGAACTGTGGAAGGTTATGAATTATGACAAGAAAATCTGGGAATATAGCAGAAATCAAATGCTCTTAATGGTAAGATAAAAACAATATATAAACACCACACTATAAAAATAAGCTGTCCTACATTAACTGAGCGTAATGATGCTAAATGTAGAACCCTGACAGCCTAGGTAGGTCTCAAAATAAGATAAACTCAAAATAAAAAGATAATTGATCTGAAAGGTAATTATTTTAACTTGAAGCAAATACATAAACCTTACTTTAACATGGAGAATTACGGGTTGATTTGTTACTTCTCAAAAAATATTTATAACCCCCTTCTTTGCTTGAGGTGAACATGTGTATGAAGTGCTGTGTATACATGTGTTTGTTCTACAGGAGGAAACTGTGTAGACTAGCAGATAAAAATAAAACAAGAGTGAAGAAGCCCAATTTCCAATTGATAATCCACAGTTTCATTAAAACATTCAATTATCAGTGTACGTGATAGCTTCCCCCCTCCAATACTTGATAGATTTTTCAACCTCATGTAACTTTCATGGTAGCAAAAAAATAAGTGCATGAAAATTTCAGGCAAAGTGCATAAAAATTCTGCAACAAACACTAGGCCACCAGCGCTGTGAAGGACCCTGGGGCACATCACTCTTTGTAACTAAAGAAATGACTAAGTGTTTTACCTGGAGCAAGTGCTCCAGCGTAAGTGGCAGTTGACCTTTGGAATTTCTGTTTCTCTTCTGGCTGACTCTCTTTGATGCTTGTAAGTTAATAGAGTGCCGCCTTGGTTCTGTGGGGATGTATTTGAACTTGCACACAAGCACAGTGCAGCTGGATCAAGACCAGGTTTGGTCTGAGCAAAGAAACATCAAACAGCAAAGACAAAAATTAAGTGGGAAAGTAAACCAATGTTCATATAGTAAATATAGCAGGTTAGTTATTTTATTTAATGAAGTAGAAGTAAGCAAAGTATCAAAAGGAAAATAATCAGTAAGAAAACATAGTTTCTCAATTCAAGATGAATATTCCTTTATTAGTGTGGAAGGGTGACCATGCTTTTATGTAAAACCTAAAAATGTTCCAAAAATAAAAGGCTCAGTGGGTTAGAGCATCTTCCTGATACACCAAGGTTGTGGGTTCGATCCTTGTCAGTGCACATACAAGAATCAGCCTGAAAGTATGAGTAGGTGGAACAACAAATCGATGTTTCTCCCCCTCTCCTGTTTCCTCCCCTCTCTCTCTCTCCCCCTCCCTCTTTATCTCTCTCTCCAAAAATTAATAAAATTTTTAAATAATTAAAAAATAGTATTAAAAGAAACATAACACACAAGTATACAAATGTGTGAACAAAAATTACATTTGGTGATTTAACACACAATGATCAGCTGTGTAAACATCTCCCCAAAACAGAACCATTAACGGCACCCAGAAAATTTCCTAACGTCCTTTCTTCACCTGCAAGCCTCTACCTTCTGCTATACAAACCATTATTCTGACTTTGATTATAAATGCTTTCTTGATGATCTAATCTTAGCACCTAAGAATGAATCCTTAAACATTGTAGTTAAATTTGTGTGTTAAAATAATTATTAGGTTTATTCTTTTCTATTTCCTTACTCACTATTATGTTTGTGAAATTAGTTCAGTTTATTGTCTTTGGCTTTAGTTTATTCAAATTTGTTGATATATAGGGACAGAGAATGAAAACAGAACTCTAGTTCCTGTGAGATGAGATTCTGGTTGGCTCTTATTGCTAGAGGACTGCCATTTGGGACGACAATGCAAGACAGGGGGTGTTTCCCAAGCCACCTACTTTGGTGGCCTTGGACTCAGTCCCGTGAGTCTGACATAATAAGCGTTCTTCACTCCGTCAGTCACCCAATGAGTGAAAGCCCGCAGAGCAAAATGGCTCACCACCCAGGGCATCTGTGTCCCTAGTCAGGCGGTGGCCCAGTTTCCTTGCTTATTAGCTTTCTAGATCTTCAAATAAATGTATATGTACATACACACTTAAATACACATTTGTGCGCTAGTATATGTGTAAATATTCAGTATGCATAAGTACATATGTATGTGCTTCTATTTAACATTGATGAGAATGGATTAAAGTGCTAAGAGTTAAAGACAGAATATAAATGAGGTCGATACTGTTATTGCCTGCACAATACAGGAAGCTATCTTTAGGTATAATAGCTGTGAAAAGAGAATTTTTTTCTTTCGGTAGAAATCTCAAGACTTGCTAGTTGTTAGGATTTGTGGGATGCAAAATATAGAGTTAAAGAGATTTTTTTAAGGGAAAATTATGTCTAGGATCAACTATTCCTATTCCAGTGTTACTAGATATCTTAGTCAAATGTGATTATGTTCTTTGTTGTTATTGTGTAACATTTTATTTTAAAATATATTCTCAGATTTTAGATTTTGGAAATATAGTTATAAGATGATGTTTATGTTAAAACAAATAAAATGTCAAATACTACAAATAGATCAATTAAAAATATAATCTTTACAAATATATCATACACTGCTGTGTCATATGAAACTCTGATGCCTAATAGTGTAGGAAAGCTAAAATCCAACCCAGTCTGTAGCCAGTTAGAAATTTTCCTCAGGAAACCCTGGCCGGCTCAAAAGAGATACCATCTCTGACTGATAAACAAGTATCTTATGAATTTCTGTGCTGAGTGATTCATTGAACTCCATCCACAACCATTTGCTGGAGTTGAAATAATGTACCTCAAAGTTCATTGTTAATGATAGCAATAAGACTTTTCAAAACCAGGAAACTGAAACCAAATAGAGCTGTAGAGAAAAAAAGTTATGAGTAATGTACTCGTTAAAACCGAATTCTGGCTGTCTTTAAAAAAGTTGATCTGTATAAGATTAATATTAAGAATGGCAAGTCAAAAAATAAAGCAAAAGAGGATCCAAAGTAGAAAGGGATATTAAGTTAAGAGACTTGTAGATTTGAATGAAAATATTGAGAGATTTATAGAATAGTTAGCTTTATCAAGTAATTTATAATTATTAATTACTAATAAAAATAACTGATCATTTTCACACAGGGATTTTAAATGTAGGGTAAGTGATATACTGGGTAATTATAACAGCGTCATTGTATGTACCAATCCATGAATCATATCATTGACCACTTAAGAAATAATGATGAACAGTAGAGAAAGAAGTGAAATAGAAGGAATGAAGTGCATAGCAACACTTAAAACAGTGATGACATCTAAAATGGGAAAAAGGCATTTGTTGAGTTAATTTGTTAGGAAATATTTATATCACATGGGATTCAAATATGTTGGCGGACTTTGGAAATTACATCAGAGCTATTTTGTAATTATTAGTAGATTACTTTCCACAATCATAAAAGTGTGATTACATATCCCTCTCTGTGTTTTTGGAAATAGTTGGGTATACAACTATAGTGACCACATGCCCTGCATTATATGTCATTTTCAAATATTTTTGTCTGGTGGTTCTAAATGCAATGATTTTTTTGGTGTTTTGTTTCTGTCTTGGCTCAATGATCTTCACAAATAATATCACACAATGATTAACTGTAGTTCAATAGACACTAAGAGGATCAAATGTGGGTAACACATTGTAGTTGTTGGTCTAAATGGAGCACCTTAGCAGCGTAGTTAGCTTTATTTAAGTTTCTGTATTGCTACAAATCCTGTTTTTCCTCCAAAACTCATGTAAATATATCCTATAATTTATTCATTTACCCACTTAATACTGAGTCCTTAAATGCATCAAAAACTATTTTAGAAGATTGTAGTACATTGGTGAAATGACTTGTTATAGAAATGTAATGCTATATATTATAAAAGCTTTTCTCCATAAGCATATTTTTCATTACTTTTCTCCCTGAAAACTGTATATTGTAGCCAGCCTGGAACTACCATAAAATATGCCTTTACTTTTTTATCTGCAGTCTACCTACCTTTCCTGCAATACTCCGCTTCCCCAGTCACCCCTCCACTATCATTGCGTAGATATGAAATACAGTTCTGAGGATTAGTATTATAGAAAATAGCATAAAGATCTTGAAACAAGGGGGAGGGAGGATTGAAGATTAAAATTAAAATACTTCTTAACTGGGAGGCTAGAATAGGCTCTAAATTTTGAAAGAGTATTGAAAATAAACTATCCAAGAAAACCCCATCCAGGAAAAATAAATAAGTGAGGTTGCAGGTCCCGTAGCTGAGAACTCAGGTAGAAAATGGAGAAATTAAGCATTTGAAATGCAAAAGCTCTTAACAGACTCAGTTAGGCAACTGTAGTGGGCTTTGGCAAATTATAATCCAAACACGCTTGTGGTCCCTGAGGCTCCTTTAAGAAGTAAAAGGAAATAATATCTTTTATTTCATAGTTATAAAAAAAAGCTAATATAGAAAAGCCTGGTTGAACAACATTTATTTGGGACTGAACTTTCCAAATAAATAAAGTCACAGTGTGATCAGACAATGATGATGACATATTGCTAACTGAAAGCAAAATAGGTGGCCAAATAGTTCACTTAGTGTGGTACCTTTTTATAATGGAAAACTATATTTTATATTCATGTAATCATTCTTATACTCATTAGATATCTATACAGAACCTATTCTGTGCCAGGAAGTAGTCTACCTGCTGAGGAAATAGTGATAATTGAGAGAAAAGATTTTCTCATGAAGCTCTTAGGAGGAAAAAGACAACAGAGAAAGTAATTTGATACCCATAAACAAATCCCCCTCCCCAACAACTGGTCATCTTTATTTAGAAAGATTTCTGGAAGCTCCCTTGTCTCTAGTTTAGGTCAACAATATTCAACCAGTGTCCCGCAAGAATTTTTAAAACATATATCTGTCTATTTAGTCAGGGGCACTGACCTCTTTTCCCAAATTAAAAAAAAAAAAAAATGGCAACAGTAAATACAACAATAAGCATCCAGTGTGAATGGATTAAAATGATACCTAATTTTTGGTTGCTGCAGAATTATTATCTTTTATAACCTTAGGCTGAATAAACTTGCACTCCATCCTGATGTCCTTCTCACCTCTTATACTTCCCATTTGTGATATTCCAAAATTTCAAACCTTTTAGTTTATTCATTAGGCATAGTATGGCACTCTCTACATCACAGCAGCTACCACAGGGCTACCCATAGGTCCTGATGGCTCATGCTATTGGGAGTAATACATAGCTATCTTGGACCTTTCAATGAATGCTTGAAAGTATAATAAACAGAATAATGCCTCCTCTACCTAAGATGTCCATATCCTAATCTTTGGAATCTGTGACTATATTACTAGGTAGCAAGGGAAACCTAAGCTTGCAAAAAAAAAAAAAAAATTAAGGTTACTGTTCAACTGACTTAAAGAGATTATCCTGCTGGGTTACCTGGGTGGGCCCAGTGTAATCCCAAGGGTCCTTATAAATTGAAAGAGAGAAGTAGAAGAGAAAAAAACGAAAAGATGCTAGCCTGGAAAAAACTCAACCCAACAAACACTGCAGACTTTGAAGGGAGCCGTGAGCCAAACAATGCAGATGGTGTCTAGAAACTGGAAAAGGCAAGGGAATGGATTCTCCCCTAGAGTTTTCAGAAAGGAACACAGCCTGCTAACACTTTGATTTTAGCCCATTTTGGACCTTTGTTCTCTAGAACTGAAAGGTTAAAAAAATTGTGGTGTTTTAAGTCACGAAGGTTGTGCTAATTTGTTTCAGCAATAGAAAACTAGTAAAGGGGAGGAGAATAGGAAACCCTGGTGATACAGAGTCAGAGAGGCAAGTGGTATAGACTCAGCAAGGACAGCATAAGGACTTTGAAATGTATGCAGAGTTCAGTGGGATGGCATGGGTGGTTTCAAACTGGAGATCTCTAAGAAGTGAACTCAGTCTGCTCTGCGTGGTTGGAGGTAACACCTCGTCAAAGTATGCAGCTAGGAAAGAGAAGGGGGCCCAGGAAGAGATGAGGAATAGATATAAAAGAAAATACCAGAAGGCCAAACAATATGTTACCATTAGCTATTTTGGGTGGTAACATGACAGATGATTTATATGTTTTGTGTTTTTTTTTTCTTTCTGTTTTACAAGTTTCCTTATTGGGCACCTTTAATATGGTGACTTTAAAAAAAAAATAATGATAAATGGCATACCAGATGGAGAATATATCAGCTACAGGTATAAGATATTAATTCCTATCCTGTAAAGAAAGAAGACATTGGATGACCCAAGATATAATAAAACACAGAAACCATGGGAAGGTTACAGTTCTACCTGTTTGCCTTCATCTTGGCAGGTACAAATAGAAGCTAGGCACTAAGATATTTTTATCATGCACCTGCAGGCTCAGGTAAACTGTTTTTCTTGACATAATTTCTGAGCCTTTCAAAAAAAATTATGTGAGAGAATTTATAAAAGAACCTTTATTTCAAGACTATTCAATAATTGCTACAGATTTGCTGTATTATTAAACTAATAATGTACATATTCAACAAATAGAAATATCTCTAAAAATGTTTAAAGAACATTTTTTAAACACATGCTCCAAGGACATGTCAACAGGTGTCTATAGAAAAAGGTTCTTTCCTTCTTTCCTTCCTCTCTCATCCTAAGATTAATTTACACACAATCATTTGCATTTTCTCTGTCTTTGATTTGTCTATAAGGAAAGCCAGAACACTAGATGACTCATTTTTGATCAGGCACTTTGAATCATGTAGAGATGGCCTAAAGCGAAACCAGTAGTGATCAAAGCTCTGCGTATTTATCTTCTTTTTTTAATGAAGTATTCAAAACCAGAACTTCTGACAAACATGATTTCAAAACTAGAAGCCTGTCATTTCATGATTTGAAATCAGATAGCCGGTAAACAGAGGCGCTCTCTCAGTGCAGAAGGTTTCACTGTTCTTTTTGAGATGGCAGCATGATTCATCCATCAGAAAGACCACCCAGGTTCTGAATCAGAGTGAACCATTTAATAAAATGTACTCTCACCTGCTGGTTTAAAGATTGATACTTCCAAAGAGGGAATGGTAAAGATCTTTCTAAGAATTGGATTCCTATTTAGGGGTTCCAAAGCACTGCTGAAATATGCCTTTTATTTTGTGGCAATTTATACAAAAATAAATAAATAAATAACCAGGTTTGAATTGTAGTCAATGCCAGATATGAGTATGAGCAAATAGAGTTCAGCTGATACAGAATGGGAGTATTGCTGTGACAGTTTTCACAGTTTGAGTGCACTTAAAAACACTCTGAGAAAGGCAGCCCCGCTGTATGCCGCATTCAGCACTCCAAGTCAGTGCTGCTGGTGTAGCACCATTTTGCAAGGGAAGACCCGGCAGGAGCAAGAAAAGACGATATAAATGAATCTCGTCACATCCACCACAGAGAAGGACTCTCGACTTAAACATTATAATTGATATCTTCCAAAAGACACGTTTACAGTTATTTCTTTAAAACCAAAAATATTAGATTAAAATGACTTTCCACAGACAGAACAAATAAGTTGTCACAATTCCCACTGCTTTCCATAGCACTAATAAATATTACATTTGATCTTTAAAAATGAGCCTTTGTCCCTCAAAGATTGTGCCTCTCTTGTGAGGAAATTGAAAATAAAGTGAATAGTAGGTGCTGCTAACAATTTCCAGAAATTAAAGTATCTGCAAGTCCTGAGAATAGCTTTGGACTCTCCGTACTAATGTTTGCTTTGCTGTCTAAAGTGACATCATGGTCCGCAGCTGGGAGAAGCAGAATGTTTAGGACAACAAGATATTTGTTGTCCACTTCTAGGTTTGATGATGTTCACTACTAATGGCAAGATTTTCTGCTTACCTTGAATAATTTACCTGGATGTATTCCTGATAGTCACTATTTAAAAATCTATTACAAGTCTCTAAGAATAAAATTTTTAAATAGGGATTTTCCTTGGTCCCCCAAAAGTGATTACACTGAAATTCTTCTCATCACAATAATTAGGCCTAGATCTTCGAGTCCCTAAATCCTGATAAGACTGATTGGAGAATTCACTCTGAGGAAGATTGAAGATTCCTGAACAAAACTAAATTTGGGCTTACCAAGGAAAGGGACAAAATCTGAGAAGATATTTTAGGATTCATTTCACTTCAAGTTTGTGGTTACTTGAAACATAAATTCAATGTTTTCCTGTATCTAAGTAATAAAGAAATTTCTTGGGTTTACAAGTTAAGAAATTACTTAATGTTTATTCCCTATGCTTAACATTGAACAGCATTTGTCTACTTTTAGGTAGTGTAATATTTTGGCACTGTCTACCTAATATTTTAGGGATGCCAGAATGGATCTGTTAACTGTGGTCATTTTGCTTGACTATGAAGTCATGGTCCATCCAAATGTCTATTAGTCCAATACTACTTCAGTCCATAGTAGAAGGCCACAATTTTCACTCTTCTGTTTCCAAAATTTCTGCTTGGAATTCAATGCTTTGAAAATATGATGTGTGGGAGATAGGGCATACAGTTTTGAACCCAGAGCTGATGTTGGGCTGTGGGGTAAGGCTGGAACCTCCCCTTCCTCCTGTGCCTATGAGCATAAGCCAGGAGGTAGTTCCAAACCCTTCACACAGGTGGTCCTTTGCTGGTTGTGATGTCTGCCAAACTTATGAAGGTGCTACACACATTTGAATGGGGATACAGCATTTGATTTTGTACATTTCTTGAATGTCAATTAAAGAGTTTTTGTTTCAGGTTGGCCACCAGAGAGGAACAAATATAAAGAATAGGAAAATAAAGCAGCATTTTCCTTAATAATAATTACATTAGATTTGCAAAGTCCTACTTCTTTTCAACAAGGCATTTGCTTAGAAAATGCTAAACATGTGTTTCCCTAACCACATCACCGTTATAGAATTGCAACAGGGTTTTCCCGTAGTGTGTCATAGAAATGCATACTTACACGGATATGTTATTTTTGTTCAGAAACGGCCTATATTTGTGAAATTTATTCAAGTATGTTTGCTTCATGTTTTAAGTACTTTACTCTTATTATAAATCTTTGATGAATGTCTTCAATTAGAGTCAAGGATCATTGTGTTTGTCCAATTACTAATGTTCCTCTTCTCCCATGGAAAAAAAAAAAAAAAAGATGCATTTTTAAAGCAAAGTCTCTGTTGCAACATTCCAAAACAATTTTCAAAATATCTACAATTAATATTGAGTTTCATATTAAGTTGATTTATTGCCTTCAAGTCTATCATTACTTAAAAACCTGGTTCTATAATAAACAATGTGTCTTGGGAAAATTAGGAGAAATCTGTTCTTAGATTCTGAAAACTATGCCAAAGAACAGCATGCCACAAACAATATTCCAAAACTCTGCCGTCGTCACATCCTTCTGTTTCACTGTATGTGCTAAGGGCTCAGTTTTGGCGGAGGCCCAGCCCAGCGCATGTGGATGCTCTTACAAGCCTTGCGTTCAGGAGCAGCAGTGCACATGGGTGTGGGCTGTTCTTTCTGCTAGCAGAACTAGACTGACCCACCACAGCACACCAAGGAACCTCCCGCTTGGATACGTCTGTCTGTGGGGAGGTTTCCAGCTGGTCTATTTGCTATACATTGGATGTTCTCCTGTAAACAATGAAAACATTGAGGGAATTGCCCATGGTGTCTGACTAACAACCAAAGCATGCCTTTGGCTACTTCATAGGGACAAAATGGTGAAGGCAAAGGAGAGTAGAAAGAAGAGTGTGAATAAGGGGGGTGGCTAAAAGGGAAATATAGAACAGCCGGATAAAAGGTTACAAGGAAGAACATAGGAGTGGGTAACGGGCAAAAGTACGAGGGCTACTTTATTCCTGAGAATATCTAATTGATCAGAAGCAATGGCAGCAACCAATGCAAGGATATATTCTAGTATTTGGGCATAATTAGGAATTGCAGTCATTTACTCTTCATATTAGGAATTTTAATTCAGTATATGAACTCAAAGTATGAAGAGTACCATAGGCATAGCACTAAAAATTACTACAAAATAAATACATCATCATCTTTTTTCTCCCAGGTCATAGCAGTCTAGGACTATAACAGTAAAAACTCAGATATAGTCTTCATTAACAAAACGTCAAGAATTCCAACACTCTCAACTTCTTCCCAACCAGTGCACGGAGTTCAAGATATGATTTTTCATATGCTCTCAAACATCATCTTCTTGGTTCTACATCTTCTATTTCTGATTGTAATAATATCATTATAAGAATCTTAAGAAACCCCTTGCAAAGAAACCTATTATTCCTGAAGTGTCATAGTCTCTGCTGCTTCAGCCATTTCCTTCCTATTATATGTTCCCATGTATCCCAATAGGACCAAAGTGGGAATGAAGCAATACCATGGCATAAAATTACATCTACAATTCTCACCTTTCAGATACAGTTTACTGTAGCTTCTGTGAGGCCAGGATACCTTTCTATCAAATTAAAATTATTAAAGTGCCTTTAAATCTAAGCATGTTAATGAAATATTAAACAACATTTTTGA
>PVJI01001157.1:0-197701 GCA_004026765.1 Micronycteris hirsuta | reverse complement strand
CATACTTTTGATATCTCAGAGACATCTCTTAGATCTGACTCTCAGATACTAAATAAATTTACCAATTTTTAGTGCAAAATTCATGCATGTGAAAACATTTATAAAGACAACCATCCCCAAGGAATTGCCTACCACCTTTCTCAGGAAAGGAAATTCATGAACACGTGAATTAAGATTAGTAGCATACAGTAAGCAAATATTTTTCCATGTCCCACCCAAAGCAAACATATGAAAATAGAAGCTTCAAGGACAATTATAAAATATCTCCAAATTTAAAGACACAGCATCCTTTTCTGCTTTGGTTTCCCTCTATACTTTCATCAGAAATATGTATTCTTCAATCAGTCCCAATTGAGAGGTTCTAGCAGGAAAACATTTTGATTGTGATAAAATTAATTTTTTCCTTATATATTTTTACATTATGAAGCAAAAAAAGAAAACTGCATAGAAGGCACTCAAATGTTTTTTTAATTACAGATATTAAGAGACACCACTGAATCCACCTTATCTAGCCCTTGATTATACCTACACACCCTTACATTCTAATTCTTCCATGGAAATTTTTAACTTCCCATAGAGGCTATCATAATCCCCATTCACAGCCCAAGTGTCCCACTGTTTAGACATACAAACTAGATCTCCCCAAATGTCACAGTGTTTGCAAAAGAATGCTTAGTTAATATTCATTTGGGCAAGTTTCAGGGAACATTAATTCTTGAGTTTTCAGTGCAGACTATTTTCAATCTATCCTGTTGTCCACCTAACATGTTTTGCATTTTAATAGAAAATTTGGTAACTGCAGCTCATACCGCAATTACTGTCAGTCAGGTAGGTTATTGCTCAGCCTGGCCACAGGGGAAAAGCATGATGGGAAACACAGCCTTTTCCAAGTGTTTTGGAAGGCACACATGCGGACCAGGACTGGGTTGGAAGGGTGTCAGACCAACTCTCTAATAACTCCTCCAGGGCTTACCACTCCTGTGTCTAGGAATTTCTACTCTAAGATCTGTTGAGTTGTAGTTCACTCATACTCCTTCCTGTTCCATTTGTAATGAAGGCCCCCTGGTTATTCTCTCATGGAAGGGTATACAGTCTCCCCTTACCACACTCTCAGCCTCTGCGTGAGGCTGGTATTCAGGAAGCTAAACGTCTGCACTTGTGAAAAGCATAATTGCTGACCGAGGGGGAAATAATTATTAGTACTTTAAATGTATTGTTTTTATCACATCACATTACTAGGTTTCTGAATATAATTTAAAGGCACATTGCAGTTGCAATACTTAACTACTTTCGTTCTTTCCAAATTTTAAGATAAAATGTATAAATGCTTTTTATGGGTAACATAAATACTTAAAGCATTGTGAACACACACAATTAGCAATAGGAGACACTAATTTAAAAGAGTATAAAACTAAACTTTATATAAATGTGTGTGTGTGTGTAAGACTAAAAAATAAAACATGGTAATTAAAAAAATGGAAAAGTTGAAGATATGGAAAATGCTGAGTTGAAATAAATTAATAAAACACTGGAAACAAGCTCACCAAATTTGCAAAATGGGAGCAGAATAGTTTCCGAAAGACAGTGGCCCATTTAGGTGATAAACAGCAGATGTCAAGTGTAGCTCAGTGTAGACAATAGTGTTCCGATTAGCTTCAGGGGAGAAGGAGCAAAGGACCAGACGCCAAAGGCAGGAAAAGCCGAAGTGCCGGTAACAGACTGGGCCATGTAACAACCTGGTAACTCCTGATCTCAGGACAAGATAGTTCTCTACCCTTGTTTCTGCCAGTGAATCCTGATCCAGAGGAGTCCAGTTTGGGGGGCCACCGCCACATGAGGTGCACAACCTGAGACATGGCTCTGGGCCCACAATCAGGCCAGAGGTGGCTGTGATTCTGTAAGATAAGAAACAGTCCCTGAAACAAACTTGGTGCAAAGGGCCTTTGTGAGTCCTATGAGTGAGAGTTCTGAAGACAGCTGGGGGAAATTGCTGAGATTTTCGGCTAATTAAAAGAATCCTTGAATAGCATGCCATTCCCTTCAGGAAGTTTAGGATACTGGCATACTGCTGCAGCGGAAGGGTACTTACTCGCTGACCCTCCCTTGCATCCAAAGTCCATTTCCCCAGCATAACCAATCAGGCAGCGCAGCCCAGTGCCCCGGCTTATCCTTACCGTGCTTGGTGGTTTCTGTGTGAGGGGGCTGGGGAAGGAAGCTGTGTGAGTGCCACTCAAGTGTGGGAGTCTTTCTCCTCCCTGAATTGCAGTTCTGCCTCTTGGACCTGAAGTCTAAGGAAAGTCTGTTGATTGCTTTAATGACCGTTTTACAGTAGGTTGAACTTGATACTGGACCCTGCCTGTTTCAGTCTGAGCACATGATTTTATTGAAGGAGAAAGGCAGATTTATTCACTTCACAGTCCAATAAAAGCCAAGTTATTCATAGGTTCAGTGAGTGCTAGAGAAGACTTAGCTTAAAGTAGAAAGGATTCTAGACTAAGAGTTAGCATGCCCCTGGATTCTCATCTGGGCCTTGCTATTAATTCAGAGTCATGTGGCTTTGGCCAAGCCATTAATCTCTCTGGGCCTCAGTTTCCTCAGAGGGGAAATGGAGATGAACCAACTGCCCCTTTTTGGATCTAACGCTCTGGAATGAACGTGGTCTGTGTGTTCAGAGGAGGGAGAAATCATTGTGGGATTGGATGATCAGCGGTTTGCATGATAGAAATAGGGCAGTCTGCTCATTCTCTGCCAAGTCAAATTTCTCTGTTGCAAAATAGACCCAGAGTTCAGCAATGTCTAAGGTACATTGAAAATGACCCTGGTAATCTCTGCCTCACAGGTAATCACCATTAGACAATTCTTCCAGATATTTTACTTGTAAGTGCTAATTATAATCATTACTATTGCTAAGTTATGAGAGGGGTCTCAAAAAACCCTGGAATTTATTTATATTAAAAAAATTGTGTATTCATCTTACATGTTTAAACTTCCACCACCTTCAAAGTACTCTCCATTTGATGTAATACACCTATCAAGACTTTTTTTCCACCACTCAAAACCGTTTTTGAACTCATCGATTTTGATGCCTTTTAGTGCTTTTGCTGTTTTTTTTGTTTGTTTCACCTTTTCCACATTGGCAAAACATTTCCCTTTGAGGACTTTTTTTCTCCAGGGAAACAAAGAAAAGTTGCTCTGGGCAAGACTGGGTGAACAGGGAGAGTGGGGCACAAGGGTCATGCTGTTTTGGCCAAAGACTGATGAACACTCAGCGTGGAGTGGGCAGGTGTGCTCAAAAATCACCCATCACAAAATGGGCAAACTCGTTGAAAGAGTCTTCAGACTTCCAGCCAAGATGGAGGCATAGGTAGACACACCGTGCCTCCTCACACAACCAAAAGAAGGACAGCAATTTAAAAACAAAAAACAACAAGAACTGACAGAAAATCGAACTGTATGGAAGTCCAACAACCAAGGAGTTAAAGAAGACACGTTCATTCAGGCTGGTAGGCAGGGTGGAGATGAGCAGTTGGGTGGAAAGGACTTGTGGCAAGGTGGTGGCTGGCGGACCCGGTGAGGCTGTGGATTGTGGAGTGGGCAGATTGTGGAATGTGGAATGGTCCCACATTCGCATGCAGATAAACTGGGAGGAACAACTGGAGAGTGAGACAGACCAAGCAGCGCAGGGCTCCAGAGTGGGGAAATAAAGTCTCAAACCACCGATTGAAAACACCTGTGGGTGTTGAGGTGGCAGTGGGAGGAACTCTCAGTCTCACAAGGGAGTTCGTTGAAGAGACCCACAGGGTTCTAGAATGTACACAGGTCCACCCACCCAGGAATCAGCACCAGAAGGGCCCACTTTGCTTGTGGGTATCGGGGGAAGTGACTGAAAGCCAGCAGAGAGCGGAGCAAGTGCCATTGTTCCCTCTCGGACCCCTTCCCCACAGACAAAGCCACAACACAATGACGTGGGTTACCCCGCCCTGGTGAACACCTAAGGCTCTGCCCCTTATATGTAACAGGCGCACCAAGACAAAAAAAAAAAAATGACCCAAATGGAAGAACAGATCAAAGCTCCAGCAAAAATACAACTAAGTGACAAAGAGATACCCAACCTATCAGATGCACAGTTCAAAACACTGGTAATCAGGATGCTTACAGAATTGGTTGAATATGGTCGCAAATTAGATGAAAAAATGAAGGCTATGCTAAGTGAAATAAAGGGAAATGTACAAGGAACCAATAGTGACAGGAAGGAAATTGGGACTCAAATCAACGGTGTGGACTAGAAGGAAGAAAGAAACATTCAACCAGAAAAGAATGAAGAAACGAGAATTCAAAAAAATGAGCAGAGGCTTAGGAACTTCCAGAACATTTTTAAACGTTCCAACATCTGAATCATAAAGGTACCAGAAGGAGAAGAGGAAGAGCAACAAATTGAAAACTTATTTGAACAAATAATGAAGGAGAGCTTCCCCAATCTGGCAAATGAAATAGACTTCCAGGAAGTCTAAGAAGCTCAGAGAGTCCCAAACAAGTTGGACCCAAGGAGGAACACACCAAGGCACATCATAATTACATTAGCCAAGATTAAAAATAAGGAGAGAATCTTAGAAGCAGCAAGAGAAAAGGAGACAGTTACCTACAAAGGAGTTCCCATAAGACTGTCAGCTGATTTCTCAAAAGACACCTTGCAGGCAAGAAGGGGCTGGAGAGAAGTATTCCAAGTCATGAAAGGCAAGGACCTACATCCAAGATTTCTCTATCCAGCAAAGCTTTCATTTAGAATGGAAGGGCAGATAAAGTGCTTCCCAGATATAGTCAAGTTCAAGGAGTTCATCATCACCAAGCCCTTTTTATATGAAATGTTAAAGGGATTTATCTAAGAAAAAGAGGATAAAAAATATGAGCAGTAAAATGACAGCAAACTCAGTTATTAACAACCACACCTAAAACAAAAACAAAAATAAACTAAGCAAACAACTAGAACAAGAACAGAATCACAGAAATGGAGATTATATGGAGGGTTATCAATAGGGAATGGGATGGGGAGAGTCAGGGGAAAAGGTACAGAGAATAAGTAGCATAAATAGTAGGTAGAAAATAGACAGGGGGAGTTTAAGAATAGTATAGGAAATGTAGAAGCTGAAGAACTTATATGTACAACCCATGGACATAAACTAAAGGGGGGGAATGTGGGTGGGAGGGGGTGTGCAGGGTGGAGGGGAGTAAAGGGGGGAAATGGGACAACTGTAACAGCATCATCAATAAAATATATTTTTAAAAAAAGAGTCTTCAAAAAAATTCACTGAAGCTAAATGCAGCCTCTCACAACAATGCCAGCTGGTATAGTGATACAGGTGGGTTCCTAGAATACTCACCTGGTGGGGGAAGCCTGTACTACAAGGGGCCAGCCCTCCAGAAGATAATTCTGTAAGTGCTAATTAAAATCATTACTATTTGTATGAATAAGGAACACTAAGTTCATGCTTCTTCAACAAATTTAAAAAAATTTCAGATTATATCCTGGACATCTTTCCACTATGTCAACACATATACACCTCATTTTTTCCATCAGGACAGAGTAGTGCACTCTATCTACAAATCGTACGTCATTTAACTATTGTGTATTGGCAACATACAAATTGTCTCTTTTTTTTTGATCACAAACAACACTACAACACAGTTATTTGTATCCCCTGTCCCCTGTCCTAAAACTCGACCTGGACACCTCCTCCCTCACTTCCCATTCCCAGTCCACCACCAGGTTCCAGTCATTTCACCTAATATCTCAGGAACCCATCTACTTCCCCCCAGTTATCTCCCCTTTATTCAAGTGGGCGTCAGCACCATCCACGCGACATCACCTTAACTCGTTCCCTCTGCCCCAAGCCTGGCTTTCGGTTGGCCAAGCTGCAGCCAGAGATGAAAATCTTATCACTTTCCAGTTTAAAACCTTCAATAGCTTCTCGCTGTTCTTAAGATAAAGACCATTGCTTTATAATGGTTGTATTATCTGTAATTCACTCTGAAATATGTCAGCATAGACAGTCTGAGCTTTATGAGTGTGATTTTAATCTGCACCTTAGGTTGTAAATCAAATGAGCTGCCCCAATCAAGTACACGCACTTTGGAGATGACTAGTAAGAATGTTACTATCTGAGGGCTGCATACAGTCCAGAGGTGGTTTCTACAGTTATGTTAGCTTCTTTATATCAAACCAGCGCGAAGGACTTTGTTAATTAGCAAATGGATGTTAGAGGTTATTTTTAGGGGGAGGCATGGTGGAGGCAGGTGGAGAAGGGTTTAGCAAAGGTAAATGGTGATGGAAGGAGACCTGACTTGGGATGCTGAACACACAGTACAGTGCACAGATGATGTGCTGTAGAACTGTATACGCCTGAAGGCTGTATCATTTTGTTAACCAGTGCCACCCCAATAAATTCAATAAAAACAACAAAAAAGTTATTTTTCCTTGGCAAAGCCGGTTTTGTATAAGATGTGTGGAGTGTCTCGAAACGGTGTGCAGGGGTGTCCAACCCCTTTGCAGGCCGCATGCAGCTGAGGATAGCTATGAATGTGGTCCAACACAAAATTGTAAATTTACTTAAAACCTTTTTTTTTTTTTTGCTCATTAGTTTTTGTTAGTGTTTGTGTATTCAATGTGTGGCCCAAGACAGCTCTTCTTCCTCCAGTGTGGCCCAGACATGCCAAAAGGTTGGACGCCCCTGGAGGCATTCCCACCCTTGTATCATCCTGTAGAGGCTAGCAATCCAGTAACCTGTGGTTACAACAGTTCCCAGGGCTGGTTGCTAAAAACTGCCTTGTCCAGTGGTTAGCTCCAAGGCTTCTCTGCTTAAACTCTTAGATTAGCTCAGCCCTGCCTCCAAAGAGTGTCACGCTGACTCTACAGAACTATCCATGAGATACTGAGTTGGCCAAAAAGTCTGTTTAGTTTCTTCTGTAACATAGAAGACACATTTTTTCATCTTCACCGATAACTTTATTGATTTGGATGTTTTAAGTATGTCGACTATCTCCCAGGTGGTATAACATTGATTGTTCTCAATTAATGTCTAAATTTGATCGCTATCAACTTCAGCTGGTCTGCCTGACCACAGAGCATTGTCTAGTGAGAAATCTCCAGCACGAAACTTTGCAAAGCACTTTTGACATGTTCAATCAGTCACAGCGCTTTCTCCACACACCACACAAATATTTTTTCTGCATTTCAGTTGTGTTTTTACCTTTCTTAAAATAATATACTGAAAACTTGCATATCTTCTTCCATCTTCAATATTAAAATGGCTACACAAAAATTCACAATTTTGATAAGTTTTAAAAAAATGCACATTGATATGACAGCTGTCACGATACAATCTCACAAAATTGTTTTGAATGATGTTAAAGACAACTAAGTGCTACTAGAGCCATCTTACGGAAAAAGCAAACCTACTTTTCGGCCAACCCAATACATAACTGCAGAAACTAAATGAACAGAAAAAGGGACTTTACCAAGCTGACAAAACAGGATGCGTGATTTTTTGATTCCTGCTTACAAATTAATGTGTTGAATGGAGCCTGAGATTTGCTTTTGGACCAAGTGAGAGGCTGTGAGGAAGGAGACCTTTACCTTCACCCACATCTAAATACTGGAGGTTTTAACATCTATCCCCAAAAAAACCCTACATAAAGAAGAAGGACCAGACTGGCTGGGGCCAGATTATTGCACATATCTGATGAAGGCCTGCTTGATCTCACTTCCACCTACCATCTCCCTCTCCCTCCAGGAACTCGGCTACTTCAGGAGTGTGAGCAAAGCATCCGTCAGCATTCCCATGCCCGTGAGCCCCTTCGCCTGGTTAGATCCCTCTCATCTGTCCTCGGGGGAGCCCTTCCTGCCGTTCAGACAGGTGACAATTCTCAGTCCACCCCACATGGTGCCCGGGACCCCTCCCTGCTGTTCGCACGGGAATGCAGTGACATGTCTGTGTGATTAATGTGTCAACACCTACGGGATGGTGTCCAGGTCCACTTTGTTCACCTCTGTACTCCTACCACCTGCACAGCCTCCCATTGTTCCACAGAAGGTCATTTCGATTTTAGCTTATACAGCAATGCGGGGGGAGGGAGGAAGCTTTTTATGTCACTAGGTTCACTAAGTGGTGTGGGCCCTCCACAGTAAAAACACTTTCTAATATATATATGTATATATATATATTTAAATCCAACTAAACTTATAGAGTGAAGGATGAAGAATATACAAAAGACCACAGGCAAGGCAATGACCCTCTCTTTTAAATACAATAAATGCCACCTTATTTTTTTTGAAAATCCTTCATTGAAATGAGGGCCAGGAAAAAGTCACCTTCCTCACCTCTTATTTCTCCATATTTTAGAGTTTCCTTTCATCTGGACTCACAGAATGACCATTTCGGCAGGTCAGGAAGCTCTGCTTTCCCAGACAGCTCCGCTCCTACTTTCTTTCCCCCAGACTAAGTCATGGCCATCTCGCCACTGATGCCAACATGGCATTGTTGCTACATTTCGCCACTGAATTCTGTACAGGGAGCCCATGGTCCAAACCTCTCATTTCACATTCGAGAAAACCAAAGGCCACAGGGGCCGAGAATCCAATTTGGTAAACATTTGCTGAGTGCAGGCATAGTCTAGGGGAAGCAGTCGGTCAGCTCCCTAGTTTCATAGAGAAGGAAGCAGAAACCCAGGGGGATTACAGGATATTCCTCCTGAGGTCCCACAACAAATGGAAGAGTCAGGATTCTCACCAGAGGAGAGTCCGGCCCTCATTCCAGTCTCCTCTGGGAGAGTGGCTCACGTATTTCTTTCCTCCGAGACTCCCTGCAAAAGTGCAGTAGCCCCCATGGCTGAGGGAGGGATGAAGACACAACCCCCACCCCAGGTTTCCTTTCAAAGGGCTCTCGGAAGCTACGTAGATGGTGAGCATCGGCAAACGCAGGGAGTAAAGAGATTTAATGGGACCAAACACGCACATGATGCTGTCATCTGTGTTTGGGAGGATGATCCCGGTGATTTGACTTATGGGCGTGTGTGTACGTGGGCCGCACCCACTCTCACCTGCCATTAGGGGCCCTGCAAAGCGCTAGGGTGGCAAATTCTTGAGTTTTTATTTGTTTGCTTGTTTTGCTTCTTGTTTGTCTAATTAACTCTTACAGGACAACTGTCTCTCAAGGGTTGCGATTTCTGCTAAATAATATCAATTATTTCGCAGAACCTACTTTAGCAGAAATCACAAATTCACTTTGGCTTTATTATTGTTCTTATGTAAAAGTCACACTCCTTTGTCCCATTAAATCTTTGAATTTAGGCAGGTATTAAATAAAAAACAAGTCTCTAGCTTTCTCCACACCAGTGGGCTGTGACTTCTCTGCCTTCCTTTGGTGGCCAGCTTACCTTCCCAGAGCCACAACTTAGCCCTGCGCTTTGGCACCAAAAGGCATTGCATCTATAATAGAGATTATAACAGAGACGGAACCCATTTTACAGGGGGCAGTAGGCGGGGGCTGGGGGGGATCAGGCCTCCAGCTGTGGTCTTCTGGGACTGTGCCTCTGCCTGGGCTGCAGTGTGTTTCTGAAGCTTTTGTTCTGTCCACTCCTGGAACACTTGGCTTCCTTCACCAAAACCAAATCCCAGTGAGAATCATAAAACCTGCCAGGTCAAGTTTAAAAGAGAATGCAGATAAATTGTACTTTGTAAACTAAATCTTCGCTGTCTCGCCAATGAATTCTGTTTTATGATTCTCTTCAGCAATGACCGCAGTAGTAAAATGCAATTTGTTACATACTAGGTGGCTGGCAAACCAGGATCCAATCCCAGGTTGTCTAGACTTTAAAATGTGACTTTCCCAACTTCTCACAGGGCGGACAGAGGCTGTGAAACAGGGAAGGGAACTTCCCTGAGGTAGGTAGGTGTAGGGCTCAGGTTTAGAAACAACAGGTCCGGCTCTAGTTTTGTTTCCAACTTGTGGGGTACCCTTGAACCCCTTCTCTCCAGGCCTCAGTCTTCTTATCCACACAACCAGGTGTTTTGACTCCTTTGGGGTCATGATTCTGTAATTAATGGACTTTTTTTTGCCTCAACTTAAGAACAGGCCTAAAAATGTATTTGGAAAAAATCAAAATGTTGTTATCACTCAAAGAGTCCAATGAAAAGCTTCAAAAGAGCTCACATCATTTGAAATATAAAGTATAATTTGTTGCCACTGGGATCAATATATGGAAAAAAAAACATAAGAAAACAGGTGAGGAAGAATCATTTTTTTTTCCTGAGGCATTTTCAAGTTTCTATGAAATAGGTACTTCAAAATCATCCTTATACATTTTCAAACACCTTTCTGAGTTTGGTACAGTGTATACAAAAAACAGAGTAAGACCCAAAATTGACCGGATCAAAAATTCCTCCGAAGACCAAATATAAAACCTGCAGAGTGTTTCAGCCACAGACAGAAGACTGGGCTTGGAGTCAGAAGACGTGGGTTCGAATCCCGCCTGAGTGACATCGCTAAATCTCAGTGTTCTTACCCATGAAAGGGGCACAATAACCCCACCTGTATAGATGTCCGTGGGGCAGTTGGGAGGTCTAATGGACAGAAGAACTATATAAAGAACTGTTTCGTTATAACTATTACCTGCCAAAAAAATTCTCGCTTATACTTGGGAAATGTACATGAACATACAGATCTGGAACTTACTTCAGTGTTTGAACTGCCTCTTGGCAAAACAACCATCATCACCAAAACGAATCTTCTTTTTCAGTAGCAAAGAAACACAGGCAAAGGTATTATGCCAAGCTAAAGACTGGGAAACAACCCAGAACTTGGCAGTCCAGAACCATCTTCACTTCCTCTCTTTTCTTAGAATCCAATTTGGCATCAAGTCCTGTGGAGTGGGCTTTGAAACGCCTCCCAGATTGGACCATTGGTCTCTCATTTCTCACCATTTCTGCCTTAGTCTGAGCTGTCCTCACGGCATACCCAGATGACAGCAAAACCTCATCATTCTTCCCTCCAGGCCCTCCTCAGGGCCTTCTGATTAGCCTTTCTGGTAAAAAGCAGACTTCCTTCTATGCCAGGAATGAACGTGCCCTTGCAGAGGCCCTGCCTAGTCCAGGAATTCCTTTACCTGCCTGCAGACCCCAGCCTCAGGGCCTGTGCTCCTGCTGTTCTCCCTGCCCGGAGTGTTCATCCACTGGCCCCTCTTATTACTGTTCCCCTGCTCCCTACAGAGCCTGCTTCTCAGACTTCGCTGTGCTTAGGAATAACCTGGGATCCTGTTCAAATGCGGTTCTGATTCAACAGATATGAGGTGGAGCCAAGACTGCACTTGTGACCAGTCCCCACATGCGCACTACGCGGGTTCTGTCACTCACCTGCTGCATCCCCTCAGTCAGACTACCGTGCTTGGGTTTCACCTGTAACAGGAATTCTGCCTTCACTTCTGGAGTTGAGGTGAGACTTAAGTTAGGTAAATTAGATAAAGTGCTCTGCCAAGGGGTGGTAGACTGCAAAAATGGCCGCAATTCTCCACCCCTCCTGAATCCTCACAATTCTTTTGATGTGCTCTTGAAAGAGATTGGAAGAGAAGCAACTTGCATCCGTTTCAGGCTAGGCCCAGATGCTCCCTGTTTCCACGGTCCCTCTTACAACTACACCAGGGCTGCCCAACGTTGGGGGGCAGGAGGCCCTGCTCCCCAGCTGACCCAGCTGGCAGTCAGCCAATACACAGAGGCAGAGTCACCCTGATGACCCCAACTGCATAAGGAAGCCTGGTGAAGACCAACCCGAAACTGCTAATCCACAAAGTCATTAACTAAATAAATGGTGGGTGCTTTAAGCTATTAGGGTTTAGAGTGGTTTGTTAGGTAAATGATACTGTATTTATAAATAATTTCTCCATCAACAGTGGCTATAATATTTTAAGAAAAAGGCACTTAACAGAAAAAGAATTTTCCATACTACTGAAATTTACACTTTTTGGTTAGTGTAGGAAGATAACTGAACTGGGAATTGGGATTTCTTAGATTCTGGTTCCAGTGGATTTTCCAATGGACAGCTTCAATACCTTGGACATACCATTTAAGCTTTTTGAGTCTCATTTTTTTTTCTAGCTCTAAAAACGTTTGAAGGTGCATTTTTCCAAAATGCAATACTTATTTCCTTGCTAACACATAGTCCTGAACCAAATTTTCTTTTCTTGCGGACTTAGGTTTTAATCAGACTATCGTCCCTGCATTGCCCTCTCTATTCGGCAGCTGGTTACGGCTACCTTTCACACTTAATCATACTAGACACACACGGAACCTGTAAAGTGGGCTTCCTTGCTGCAGAAAAGGAACTCAGATAGCCAAACTCATTGGGAATCAAAAGATAAATATGCAATGCCACGAAAGTCCTAGTGAGGATCTAAGTACGCAGCTCTGAACTGTTTGCAGGTGCAGGTGGGCTTCTTTCATTCCCTTCTAGGTTGCAGTTAAGGGTTCTGGAGGACTGAGGGTGTGTAGTCTGATCACCAAATAAGAAGGAAACTGTTCTACAACCATCCAGTACGCATCAAATCTGCCTTTATCACACATCAGTAACCCAAGATATGTACTCAGTTATCAAATGGGTGGGAGATTGAACACCAAAATTAAAGGACATTTCAAAACTCGTGTATATAGAGATTCAACTCTGGGACTAATGAACAAGTGAATTACAAATACACCCAAATACCTGTGGCCATGAGTCCACAACCAAGGAGACCTCCCTGATAGGCATTCAGTGACTCTCACACATCACTAGTGTCACCACTCGGAGCCACCACTCTGCCACTACGCTCCTGCAGCAATAATACAGTCTTCTCTGTGCCATAGCAGACCATGTTGCGACCAACTTAAAAGAAGAGGCTGTTCTACTGCCCCCTTCACTACTGTTACACAATCAAAACTCAGGTATTTTTATTCCTAGAAACTAAATCAGAGAACATGTATAAAATATGAGGGCACCACATTATCTCAACTAAGGAAAGCATTGCCATAAAATGTAGCTTACGGTTATCGACCTGGAACAAATGTATTCTGAAATGAGATGTAAATTATTGTAACTTCATAGACTTGAGCCACCTAACATTTCCTTGAGTTAATATCCTAAATACCTTTCTCCTCTAATTATCTTCTGAATCAATTCACTTCTCTCTCTCCTCTCACGTGGGTTTTTACAGAAGCGACTTTGCTTGGATATTCCCCACTTAATTCTTCCCACTGCAGCCAGGCACTTTCTAAAATACAGGTCTGCTCTGCTGCAAGTCCTCCATGGCCTCTCTGAAGACTGGGGATGAAGGCAGGGACTGTGTCCCCAGTACCTCTCCGCGGGGCTAGAGTCTCTGGGTCTATGCATGTGCTGTGTCCAAGGCCAGGCCAGGGTTTCATTTAATTCTAGAGAGCCGCTTGTCCTCTGAACACTCACTGCTAGGGCTGAAGTTTGCGACATGCTATTCTTTTTGTCTTATGCAACTCAGGAGTGTCTTTTCTAAGATGCTTGATGACTCTGAGTCAGTGTTTCAAGTTCTTTTAAGTATCTGCTTCAGGGCACATGTTCATGCGATGGGTGTGTTGTGAGCATGTTTTACGATAGGGTCATTTTGATGACATATATTCCTTCTGAAGATTCCAAACTCTGTGGGACATGCTCAGGGTACACAGAGATAAAAGATTTCATTTTATTTTTCTAAACAGCATGCACATGGTAATCAGACAGAAAGAAGGCTGCAGCTGGGTGACTCATCTGACCTGCGGAGGGCTGAAGCCTGACGTCTGCCTTCCCTTATCAACTCCTCTTTTCTAAATATCTAGAAATTTTATCTGCAACCAGATAATCAATCTAAAGACCGAAAAGGGAAGAAAAAAGGCAGGGTACTGTTTAACCAAGACTCTCCCAAAGGGCCCAAGATTCAGGGTGATTGGAAAAATTGTGAAACTAGAGGAGTTTGAAACATTCCAGGTGGAGGAAAGCCAGCTACAGGGAGGCTGGTATTCAGTTATTCGGAACTGGAGTCCATTCCAAGAAGCACAGTCAATGGGCTCTTGGGCACCCAGGGCAGGGCAGTTCCAAGAGCCAGGGGGCAGTGCCTGCTCTGCCCTTGGGCTGGGACTGGATTCTGGCCAGAGCTTAGCCAGGTAGTGGTTCTAGGCTCACAGAGGCATGAGGTGAGGTCAGGGGAACCCTATTTTTTAGGTTCATGAACATATCTCATTGATATACAAGTTTTTGTTTTAAATTCCAGATAATTCCAGAAAGCTCTTAATACATAGCTAAGACTGCTCACATTTATCTTTCCATGTCATTACCTACCTAAATCTTTAAAACCTTTGGGGAGGACCGGGGCCTGGGGCAGGTGCCACGAGAGAGGCATTTATCACAGAGCTGCTGAGGAAGAGCAGGATCAGAATGGACTTAGAATAGACAAAAATAAATAAATAACTAAACAAATAAGATGAACCCTGCCTTCCTTTATCAGTGCCTGCTCCATTTCTCCTCTGTGATCAAGGCAACTTCCTATAACGGCCTCTCCGCACTTTGGATAAACGTATAAGTAACCCCGGAAGTCTACCTTCAGCACTCGTATTGTGTCCGTGAGCTGCCTGGTGACTGGCACGGTGTTCTGCAGACACTGCTGTTTAGCCTTGAAAGGGTTTACCACTGTCTCCTCCTTAAAACAGTATTAGCTGAAGGATTAAATGTGGGAATAAGTGGCAAATATGCATTCTATTGTCTTTAAAAGCAGCAACCAATGTCCATTTCTTTCTCATTCAACTCTCAACGGTTGCTCATCTTTTCCCCAGCTACTGCTCCTCCTAATAGCTGGGTTACAACCACCCAGGACATCCGGAACTCACGGTGAGACGCGTCACTAGTAATTCCCTCTTCGTGGTGACGGGTAGTAAAGATTTTCTACCCATCTTTAATGATTTTGAACCCCCGCATGGTACACTGATCTCCTCTACATCCACTGGGCAAACATCTATCTATACTGCAATGCAAAATAAAATGGACCAAGTTACTAAAGGGAGTTTCTATTGTCTTTAAATTTAATTACAGTGCTGGAAAAAAGAAACCAAAACACTGATTTCTGTCTTACATCACTGGAAAAATTCTTCAGGGGTAGTTTGTGAAAATCTCACCTCATCAGGGCAGCCAAGGTCAATGAGCCCCAAGTAACCCACCAGGAGGAACTTGCCTAATTATTAAATATTCAGCAAACAGTGTGTGACCATTTAACCCTTTGCACCTAGCACCCTCTTTCAACACCTGCTCCCACCTGGCCCTGCACCCTGTCCCCTCCAGACTTGTCCACTGCCACCCAGGGTGCCAGCACCCTAAGGGGACAAATCCTGGGAGCCAAGGACATTTCAAAGAAACAGTGACGGTCCCGTTTACTTTCCGTTTTAAATGGGGGGGGGCACTTAGAAATAAGGGACAATCTCTTACAGTTTTTCCAATTCAAGTTCTCGGGCAGTGTTGAAAGTTCATTAACTAGGGATTTAAAAACAAAAGTGTTTCATACACCAATAGATGCCAAGCTTTACAAACTGTCTTGATCTTTGGGGAATTTGCAAAAGCCCCCCTCTCGCCCCCTACCCTGGATTTTGCCTCCCTTTTCGTGCCTTTCTTGAATGGTATGACTTGTTCCAAGCAATCAAATTGACAATCGCCTCATCCCACTTTTTTGCCTCACCCCAGAGCAAAAAGAAATAAAGAAATAAAAATAACTCGTGAAAGAAGTCGGGGAAATAATGCCAGCAAGCCGAGTTCCTTGCACTCCCCGCGGCGGGACCCGACGCGCAGGGTGGGAGAAGGTCCTACCTGGAGCCCGGTGGCGGCGGCGGCGGCGGCGGCGGGGTCGGGGTCGCGACGCCCATGCTTGGCGGGCCTCGGGCGGCCGCGCCGGGAAACACCAGCGGCTCAGCGCTGCCCGGAGCCCGCGGCGATCGCAGCTGCCGCCCCGGCGCCGTCATTGGGCCGGCGCATCACGTGGCCCGGCCCGAGGCGAGCCTCCCCAGCACGTGTAACCCTTTACCTGCGCGCCCCGCGCCGCGCGGCTCCCCTGGAGGTACCCTGGCTGCACCCGGGGCCGCGCCCGAGCCCCCGGAGCCCGACTACCGACCCCCGGCAGCTGGGGCTGGCCTTCCGGACGCACTGGAGCAAAAAACCCAGGAACTCGGCGTCTGGCATCCACGCCCAGACCGGACTCCTGCCCGTGCTGGGAAACTTTTTCTGTCTGCTGTCCCATGATTCTGGACGTTAGTGGGGAGATAAATAAATGCACCCCTTGCAAGTAGATCTGTACTCCTCACCGCCGACTTTTTCAGTTTCCTCCGCAGTTATGGCACTAGCCGCTTAGACCTGGTGTGTGCACTTTCGCATGCCTTTGTGACACAGATGGTCCGGGCAACCGCGCAGACGCTGCCATGATAATTCCCGGGGAAGCTGCGCACGCTCCCCTGCACCCTCTAGACCACAGTGGGAGTTAAGTGAATCAGGCTTCTCCGCCCCACCTCTCCTTTCTTTTTCTGGGGTGGGAACCTCAGTTGCAACTCTTCGTCCAACCTACTGAGCTCCACGCTTGTACTTGCAATCCACGCACCTTAAATACTACTTAGGTACGGGACAGTCTTCACCTGCGCTCTACAGTAAACGTGAGGTGTGACGGAAAATGTACTAAGCAACTGCGCCACCTAGCTTACCTTCTCTCTCCCTCTCCAACTCATCCAGGGGTAAAACAGGGTGCTGGAGAAGCAACCGCACAGAATACTATTTTAAGATGGACATATTGCCCTTAGTTTTTAATGTGTCCACTTGATTCCAGCGCCATTCACACGGCATTTTCCTTTATGAAATAAAACTCACTTCCTGAATCTTTCCAGTCGTGTAGTAGGCTTTAAAGTGATAGATTTATGAGGGAAGTTATACTCTTGTTTTACATAATAATCTGGTAAAATCCTTTGCTACAATAAAGGAATCTCATGTCCAACTTCTAGTTGATGTTTTAGTAATGTCCACAGGATACTGGCATGTTTATGAGTTAGGTTATTCCGACCATAAGGACTTCGGTATTTATCTTGGGTTTTAAATTGTGGTTCCCAGACTAGCAGAATGAGCACCATCTTGGGGAATTTAGTAAAAATGCAAATTCTTGGGCCCCACCCCAGGCACACTGATTCTGAAATAGTGGGGGATAGGGGTGGTAATGCACAGTCCAGTTTTTGAATCACTGCTCTTAGTATGTTTGAGCGGCTAATTAAATTACCTTCATGGAGGAAAGCCTGGGATTCTAATGGCTGAGGTGGTGGTATTTTGGCGACTTCAGATTACCAGGGTTACATAATGTGATGTCGATACACTGAAACCGAACCCTCTGATGAGTCTCTGCAGAGTGGGATCTGGACTTCCTGCAGATCACACGGAGTGCCAAGTGGAGATCTGAGGGGTCCTTGTGCAAAATACGGAAGGAAAAACCTGTGGTTTCTTGAGGCATGTGGAAGTGAAAGCAGTATAATTCACTTAGTTTTTGGTGTTTGTGTTTTCATTGGCATATTAATCGTTTCCAACTGATGAGTCATGGAAGAAGGAAAGCTCATTTGAGTAGATCTGTTAATATAGTTTTAAATTCGTCAATATAGTTCTAAAAAACAGACAAAAACTTTAAGTGCATAGTATTGGCTTACATTATAACAAAAAAAAGTGCACGAGGAATTTCTGACTTTTAAGAAAGAGATAGTTGGATTTTATTTACTTATTTTCCTCACCTGAGGATTTTTTTTTTCATTGCTTATAGAGAGAGAGGGAGAAAGAGAAACACCAATATGAGGAGAAACATCGTTTGGTTGCCTCTCCTATGTGCCTGTACTGGGGATCGTAGGCACCCAGAACTTGGATCGGACCGAGACCTAGTTACTTGCCCTGATTGGGTTATGGGAGGACGCTCCAACCGAGCCACACCGGCCAGTGTGGTTTCTCTGTCTTTAGCTCATCGATTTCTCCAGTGGATGAATAGTGTATTTGCAATTGCCTGCGTGCATGTCTTAACCTTGGAATCTCTAGGGCCAACTTTATTTTATTATTTCCTCAACTTCCATGTCCTAAACTGCTCATTTTGTATCTGCAATTCTGCCATCCACCCAGTTTCAACTGAAACTGGAATTTGTTTTCTCTCTCCGTCACTCACCGCTGTCAGTTAAACCCTGAAATTGCTCTTGAATTGTCCCCCCTCTTAGCATTGTCCCTGCCACTGTCCTAAGATCCAGTTCTTCTACTTCTTCTCTCGGGTCACTGCGATAGGCTCTTCACCGCTCTCGCCCATCTCTAGTCCACCTGCCACGGTACTGCCTGAGTCATTCAAAAACGCCATTTCCATCAGGCCGTTCTCCTTCTCAAAACATTTTTCATGATTGTCTGTTCATGACCGAATAAAGTCTAAAATCCCAACACAGCATTTGAACTCATCCAGAATATAGCTCGACTCTGTTTTTGCTCCTACAGTTTCCGTCACCTGAAATGTCTTTCAGACATTCTGACAGCTAAGGCCTACTTCTCGTTCAAGCCTCAGCCATCTGTCACCTCCGCTCGGTCACTCTTTTCGATTCCCAGAGTTAATTGCTCCTCTGTGGTGTATCCTCTGCACTTGGCTTTCACTTTTATTAACATCTTTGTCACCGTCTGCCTTACATCTGATTTCGTTGTGTCTTCTTTCGATTGTCGGGTTCTGGAGGGCAGGAGTTGTGTGTGACTAGTTTTCAAATCACCCCGGGGCACAGCAGAGTGCTTTGTACACAGCCAGCACACAGGCTTTGCTCTGCCTTTGACCCTAGGATAGAAGATATTGAGTTACGCAACAATTTCCATGTCTATGAAGTGCTTTAATGCAAATATTAATGGTCGACTCCTATATTTTCTCTGAGAACTGAAAGAGGGTTTAACCTTCCATGTAAAGGATTTAGATTAGCACCCCAGAGGGAGTTCCCTAGCATGGGTAGGGGGGCCATTCTGAGGAGGGGTAAATTTTAAACAGCAGTCAGCCGCAGCCACATGAAGACGGAAGCCATAAGCCTGATGGATAATGCAACATCTTCATTTGAAGTTTCTCTGAGAATAGTTGTTTCATGAAACTAGATACAAGGTTTCACCTGGGAATTTCCTAGTTATCATCATTTAAGCCCTCCATTGCTGCCCTGTTTTTTAAAAAATATTGTGCATGTGTGTGTGTGTGATTCTCACATCTAAGAGGTGATAAGAAGAAAAAGTATATATGGGAAAGGTCCCCCTAGTCTCTCACCTGTAGGAAATTCAGGAGAGGGATGACCCCTTGATTATCATCCTTCCTACTTCCACCCCTCTGCCCCATAGGGAAGCACACTGTCCTTGAACTTATGCATAGAACTCGTTTCCTATCTGTTTTCCTGTTAAGAGTATGAAATCCTAAAAGGCATTCTTGGCAAAATAAATGCCCGAATAAATATTTGCTAAATGAGTAGTATATCAACTATTGCAGTACACCTGAAACCCCTGAGAGTTTGCAAAGAGCCCCTGTGATCTTCAGAGCCTAGCAGGGTCTTTAATCTGAAAGTTAGAAAATATAAGTCATTATTGGAAAGTGTGAACTGGATACTCAGTGCTATATTTTTATGTGCTTTGAGAAAGCTGACAAAAAAGACACTGATTGTGTGTTGAAGTCCTGTTCAGCTATTCTCCCCATACCTCTATGTCTAGGTTTCCCCATCTGTAAATCTGGAATACTACCAGTATTTAACTCATAAAGCTGTTGTGAGGATTACATGGCTCTGTACACGCGGAACTCTGAAAATACTGCCTGTTGTACACCAAGCACAAATAATTACTACTACCACCAATCTAACCACATCTGCCTAGGTTGGGGAAAAAATAAGCACCATGCAAATCTATATAGTTCATCTTTTATTCATAGAAACAACACGCACACAAGACTGTATATTGTTTGAAGACCGCAGTAATTTCTAGTGTAACAACTCTGTAACAAAATTTAACTAACTGTAACATTTATGAAAATATAAATCTCTGATTGGGTAATTCTTCCCAACAGTACAAAGTTTACATAAAAACATTCAATGTGAACTATCAGTTGCAAACAAGTTAGGAAAAATCAAGTCACTAGTTAAACTCTATCGGCCGTTACACGGGACATTCACACACGACATTTACTCCATCTAGGCATTCACTTCTTAGAATTGTGTGGCATGGAGGTCCCCCTGACAAGGACAGGAATAAGACTTGTTGCCTCTGAAGCACTAAGAAAGAGCACTGACTCACACAGTAAATTCCAGGGGATCTGCACGTGGGCTGGTCCTTCTCTGGACTCCCACCTCCTTGGCTAGTAGCCAGACCAGGAGGAACAGACTAAAAAAAAAAAAAGAAGTCACCACGGAGTGGTGTGTTCCTATCCGAATCACATCTCTTTCCAAAGTGAAATACAATGGACTTGGAGACCCTATAGGTTCGATCACTTTGTTTCTCCCATTAGCTTCAAAAATGAAGATGTTACTGTATTTTTTTTCTTCTTTTGTTCCCCATCATCCCTGTGAGGACTACAGCAGATACTACCATGATCTCTATTTTGCACTTTACAAAAACAACACAGCAGGGAGGTTAAAGATCTGTCTGTGGGTATGCGATGAGTTCATGGCAGAGCTGGATGGAAAGCGAGTCAGTTCCTTGTTCATTATTCTGCCTACGTAAGTCACAACGGCCACTTTCCAATAAAACCACACCAAACCACGACCACTGACACCCTTTGGAAAGTTATCCAAGGACATACCATGTGAAGAAAATCACTTGCCCCTTTTGGGATGTAATATTTTCTTTTAAATAGGTGAAGTAGTTTTTTTTTTTTTTATTAAAGATTTAATACATTTCACAGCTTCTGCTTTGAAACAGAGATTAGAAAAGTCTCCAGAGAGTCCTCAAGTGGAAAGGGTGACAGAAAAAGCATACATACAGTGTATAGAAGTAAGAAAGTGCTTACAAACGGGGACAGTAAAGAACCGTGGGAGACCCCGAAGGTGGATGGAATACTTAGCACGGCGACAGGCAACTTCAGTTTGTCCCGGGGTTTTTGGTCTTCTGTCTGCGCATCACACAGGAAAAGAGGGGGCGTGAGAGTAAGGCAGATGTCATCCGTGTTCCATAGATGGCATGTCGAGAAAGCTTTCCTTCTATTAGGATTTACTGCAGGGATTTAGGAAATAACTTATGCTTCCATACAACAGACTGAACAGCACAGACTTTTGTTAGCACAATGATAAAAATGAACAGGTGTTGGGATCAGACCTGCAATGTCCTTCCTGCAATTCTTCTTTATGCCCAGCACAAGCAGGCATTGAAAAAAGACACGGAAAGATTGTGGTTTCTTAGTCAATGTGTTCTTTTGTAGCCTAGGAAATAGTTTTTTAAATCGTGTGTTCCGTTATACAGAAACCCCGCATGCGATCGTCACGACTGTATTTTCTCTGTGTGTTCAGTAGCCCTATGACGGGGGTGGGTAGTTCTTGTCCCAGTCCAGCTCATGGCCTCACAGTTCACACCCGTTCTCCTGGGAGACTGGGAGTACATCTGGGTATTTTTGTTACATGATTTTGCACCATTTGCCCTTCCATCAGCAGACTGGATTTACACAGTTGTCAGGACTGTAAAATGTAAGGAGAGATTAAGGCTGGGTTTACTTATGGCCACACCATCACTTAAAGTCAAACAGCTCTTTGTGTGCACGATTTCCACCGATTGCTATAAAATCAGTTCTGGTCCAAATGGTCTCTAGCCTTTCTCATCTGAACCAGTGGGATGTGTTATGTTGCTTCTTTACCCACAATTTAAAAACTTCTAACCCCCATCCCCCAGCCCCTGGTTGATGTAGCCATTTAAATATGATTTCTACCAATTCTCTAGAAAAGTCTCAAGACTTCATTCCTAGAAAAACTTTGACAAAAAGACCAAACCCAAAACCAATTTCACATTTCTATACACTTCATGAACATGTTAATGACTCACACTGGAACTCCATCCCCTTTCTGTCATTTTAAGAAGCGAGTAGTTTATCATTTGGAACACAGAAGACACGCCCCCACCCCACTCCTGTGCATGTATCACGTATTTCTTCTGAGCGGGATAAACACTCCCGTCAGTTGTCAGGGCCATAGCTGTGGCCCCTGGGTTCCAGGGCAGAGCACATCCGCTCATAGCAAGAATTGTGTTTCTTGGAGGGTGTGGCCTCGCTTGGCTCAGCGGAGTCACTCACTGTGATGGGACTATCTCTTGCAAAGACCTCAGTGGACTCTCTCCATAAGCAATCCACAGACACTTTGAAACAGTGACTATTGCACTTTGGCCTGGATGTCTGTGCTGCGTTGTTGAATATCTGTCTGCTATTTGAAGTGGCAATTTTAATTTTCAGCGCAGCATCTACACGGTCCACCACCGTATATATCCCGATGCTCCCATCGTCAAAACCCACAATGATGTTCAGGTGCCTCTGGGAGAGGGCGAGAAAAGTGGGTGTTTTGTAAAGGGAACAAGCACCGATGTTTTTGCCATCGGCCAGTCTCATGACAATCAAACTGGACGTGGCACCGTTTTCATCCTCCTCCTCCCCGCTTCGGAAACAAATGTACACCAGGTAGCGCCCGTCGCGAGACAACCTCTGCCGCCAGATGACTCCGGAGGCATGAACCACCCGCAGTTTACCGCTGTGTAGATCTAGCACGTTGATATTTTCATCTCCTCGGGATAGAATGCCTAACTTTCCATTGGGAGAAATTTCAAAATCCTCTAGATTTTTCAGGAAGTTGTTTGGGAGCTGTACACGGCGACAGATCACTTCATCTGTCAGACTCCAGATGTTCACCGTCTCAGCCGATGTGATGAACACAATGATGTCGGGACAGTCGGGGATCAGTTTGAAACTCACAATGGTGGTGCCATCCTCACAGCAAAATTTCTTGGTGATACTTCCTGTCCACAGGCTGACTGCCAGCACTTTGCTCTTGGTCATCCCCACCACGAAGGTGTTCGCGGAGGTTATAAAGGCATTCTGCAGTGTGGTCAGGATGTTGCAGACCCTGTGGCCGGTGGCCAGTCTCCATACCCTGGAGGCATTTTCCTCACAGAGAGAGACCACAAACTGGTCGTTGTGTGTGATCAGCAGCTGAGAGATCCTCTGCCCGTTGATTCGGAAGAGGTTGTCACCACTGTTGGTGTGCCAGACATACTGGCTGCTTTTGTCATCTGCCGTCACCATGATGTCTCCAGAGGATGTCAACACGCAGTGTTCAACTATTCCTTCGTGTTTAAATACGGCTTCAATGAACCCACTGCTGAAGTTCCACTTGTGAACACAATCAGAGCCATCCAGGGAGTAAATAATTTCCCCTCTAGTAGGTAACACCAGGCTTTGGATGGGTTTTCCAGTCTTATCTATGTTGGACATAGCTGTGATGATGTCTATGTCCCAAATAGACAGAACGCCACTGGTGGACAGAGAGAGCAGCATGTTGTGGTGACTGGATTTCACCAGCTTAACTATGGTACCTGAGATTTCCTGTAGGCTTGCCATACACTGTCCCGTGTCCCGCCGCCAGAAAAACACGGCTGAGGTATTTTCCATGGTCGCGATGATGCAGTCTCCATTTTTGGACAGCACAGCGGATATGAAGCGTTCGTTGTGCTTAGCCCTGAACTTTTCCGCCACCTTCCACATGCCAGTATCTAAGAGCTCAATGCTGAGGGCCTTGCAGATCAGAATTGCACTTTGGTCCTCTGAAAGTTCAATGCTGACCACCTCGCTACCTTCTCTCCGGCAGTCAAAGTCATCAGTCAGCTGGGGGTTGGCAATGTCCTCCGTATTCCAAACAGAAAGGCTTCCTTCACTGTCCACCATTACCATTTCCTGAGCCGTGTCCAAGATAAGAAGAAACTGCACAAACCCACCTGAAAACTCAGATGTCACTGTACACACCTTTTCTCCACTCCCTAAGTGAAATATGGTGGTGGTGTTCAGGTACTGTCCACAGAAAGCATAGATCCCATCCAGAGAGCACTGGACACATGTCACTTCGTACCAGCAGTGGAACTGGTAAAGGGGCCAGCCATAGAGCAGATCGATGACAGTGACGTCTTTGCTGGCTTCGAGCCATGCAAGGGCATGGTTGACAGACAGGGTAAATCCATTGATGTAGGGGGAGCCGCTTCCATGCTTGGTCCCTTTGATTTCCACCTCAGACAGGAGACAAGAATTGACATTATCATAAATCAGCAAGGTGTTGTTGGTCGTCGCCACCACAAGATACTTCTCGTCGCTGGTGAGTTTCATGCCCAGGATGACAGACTGGGCTGTTGTGATTTGCCTGAGTAACTGACGAGTTTCCACGTCCCACGTGCTGATGGAGCCATTTTCTAAAGCAGCAAGGACAGTGCTGGGGTTAGAAGTTGGCAGAATCTCAGTGACATGCAGGTGACTGGATGACAAGGGAAGACGCTCTGGGCTATACGTCACGTCCATGGACGAATGTAATGGCACAATGGAGCAGTATTTGGGCCCGTCTTTGTCACACTCTAGGAGAAGGTGTCTCAGTTTGGGCAGGGAGCTGACGACAGGCAGCAGCCTCTGCTGCAGCTCCGCAGAAAGGGAGCCCGGGAAAGCGACGGTCTTGTTTTTGATGCTGCGGAGGGTGCTGGCCAGGAACTTCAGCTCCTTCTCTTGTGTGTAGTTGTAAGCCAGCTCGATGTCAGATAGCACTTTGTCGAACTGGCCAATTTTGATCATGGTGTAAAGCCAGCTGAAGTTCATGATGATGCCGTAAAGCAGGTCATCGGTTTTCCCACACCTCGTCAGGTGGTGCAAGAGCTCAGACATTTTCCGATGGTTGACAAAAAAGATGTCAGGCTCCAATGGGTTACACTGGAAAACCCAAGGCTGGTCTGGCGCCTGTCTGTCAAAAGAAGCCTGTTCCATGAAGTGCTTTTCTTCCTCAAGCAGGCTTCTGCTTTCCAAGTCAAGGCAGCCATTCAAGTAGGGGTCTTCAAGGCAAAAAGCTTTCCTCCTGCCCCCTGACCAGACCCCCAGAAAATAATCTGCCAGGATGGTGTGCATTTCATGCAGGTCACTGTCGTCCTTTAGATATAGCTTCTGGGCTATGAGCTGCAGGTGTCTATTGGCCCAGACCAGGAGTGTGACATTCTTCACGTGTCTTTCTATTAAGTATCCACTGAGACCCTCCTTGAGCCTCGCGATGTACAGATAAGGTACCCTCAGGGGGTTGCTGGGCCTGGAGTTCTCCGTGATCTCATTCATAACACTGTTGTCTAGGGCCAACACATCCTCCAGTTCCATTTCACTCAAACCCATTTTGGCCATGGTAATGTAACCAAGAGCCCTGGAGACCAGTTTCTGACCACACTTCTTCTCTAAGGACCAGAATAGCTGCTCTATACTTTCATGAACGGTGACACAGAGGGAGGATTCATCGACGTCTTTGTGAGATCTCCAATGTCTCACCTCCCTGAAGGTCAGGTTTACAAACATGGGCAGTGTGCACTTGGAGAACGCATTGTTCACGTAAATCTGCTGGCCCGATGTGACTTTCCTTTTGACTCGCAGCAGCTGGTGTTTGAGGACCTGGCTGCACATCTTCCTGTCCCGGGGAATCAACTCGATGTAATTGTTTTCTTCATGGATAAGGCACCGTAGTTTCTGCAGGATCCCATGTTTGTTGGGCAGTGTGGAGAGGACTATCCGTACGAAGCGGGGCAGGTGAGCAGGGAGCCACCAAAGCTTCCTGGCCTCGTCACTCTCTGAGAGCTGCTCTAGGGCATCAAATATTATTACTAGCGGCCTCTGCAATGAAGACTCATTCAAAAGGTTTATAAACAAGTCACGGAGGTCATGAATCTTCTTAGGGTAGCTTTGGACCAGACACCGGTAGTTCACGGCCAGTTGTTCACACACACTGAGAAGGAGAGTCCTGAGGTCAGTACTGATGTCTGTGCTTCCTAGAAATCGCACAACGATGACTGGGTCAGATTCTGGTCCTGTGTCTTCATGTAGCCAGCCATAGGCCTGAAACATAAGAGTGGCATTTAGAATGGCAGTCTGTATTCATGTGGTCATATATAATATCTCTTCTCTCCAGAGGCCAGACTTCGGGTACACCGGGCCATGCGGAGAGAGTAGTCAGAGCCAGGAAATGCAAAAACCTGAAAGGGTCAAAGAACTGTCACAAAGCTCGTGCACTAAAATCTCGGTGAGGCCCTCGGGATCACCCTACTGAAGGTAATAAAACAGTGATAGGGGTACTATTCAACCATAAGGCAACATTTCACTTGCAGTTGCGAATTTACAAAGTATTTCATAAACAGTAAATCTGAATAGTATTGTCAGTTTTTTAATGCTGAATCCCATTTCCTGGCATGGTTGTTGGCACATAGTAGGTACTTAGTATTTGTTTAATGAATAGATTAAATAATAATTTACACATAATATTGAGTCAAATATTTTCATTGTTGGATCACATAGTACCATATATGGCTGAACAAATTTCCAGTTAATTAAAATGCAATAAAGGAGCACTGAAATGATACCAAATATAATCTGTTATGATTCAGAGACATTTCACTATACTGTGATGCCCTAGGGTCATCATCATGATTATTACTTATCATTGTCACAAAAAACGATACAATGCTAGTTAAAAGAGTTTTGCTAAATTTGTGCTTCACAACAGTTTACCATATAAACAGGAAGTTACTGTTATCACGGTCTCTCTGTAGGGCATATGGGTACCGCCGTGTCATTTCACAGGAGTGGAAACTGAAGTCCAGTTTCGATAAACGACTTGCTTGAAGTTCAATGGTTACTGACAAAGTTGGAGAAGTTAATGTGACTTTGATTCTAGCATGAGCACACACTCTCTCAATTGCAGAATTAAAGAGATAAAATATATGAGGGGGTTGCTAGACTTAGTATTTTTCTGTTTGGAAAGGCAGATTTAAGAAGGGACATGGTCAAAGTATAAAACACCCGAAAGTGCATTTTTAGGAAGATAATGTCTTTCAGTAGTCATTGAACTTCACCAAGGATACTCCTTAGAAAATAAAATATTATCTAATATGTTCAGAAGTTTACGAAACTTAGTTACTCAAAGAGATAGTTCAGGTTAAAGTATGAATACGTTCAGAGAGGATATACGGCTGTCAGTTTCAGAATGAGCTATTAGGGGAAATAAGCATTTCGTTGTCGTTGTTTAGGCCCAACCTTTGATGCTGATTAGGAGGATGACAACCCTGCCATCCTGCAGCTGCCCTTGGTGGCAATCAGGAACAACACAATTCGTGGTCACTACGGGTTGCTCACGATGCTTATAAGCATTGTCTTCCCTCCTCCTAATCACGTGTTGCTGAATGTGTGGGTCTGTAGAGGGGGCCCTTCTGCTCATAAGTTCAAATCCATGGAAATGTTGTTGGGTACACAGGAGATAACCGTGAAATGAACAGGAGATGCTGTTTGCATCTTCACAGGGACACAAAGCCACAAGAGACTACGTTGTTGGTGGTGGTGGGTGGGCGGGAGCATGTGCCCCAGGAGAAAGGCAAGAGAAACACAGGCAGGGGACCTAGACGCAGGTGGGACTCCTTGGGGCACAGGGTCCTGGACCCTGAACAGATGCGCTCTGGTAGTTGGACAGAACATCCCTAGCAGTGAGAGCTCAGGAAGACATTTTCTTTTTTTTTTTTAATTTAATCTTAATTTTTTTTTTACATTACCTTTTAGTCCCCTTATATGCTCCTCCCCCCAGCAATCACCACACTATTGTTCATGTCCATGAGTCCTTTTTGCTCAATCCCTCCACCCCTAGACCCCCGGTGGCTGTCATCCTGCTCTCCATCTATGAGTCTGTCCCCAATTTCCTTGTTAGTTCAGTCTGTTCATTAGGTTCCATATATGAGTGAAATCGTATGGTATCTGTCTTTCTCTGACTGGCTCATTTCACTTAGGATAATGCCTAGCGATCCCACTTCTGGGGATATATCTGAAGAAACCCAAAACACTAATTCAAAAGAACATAAGCACCCCTATGTTCATTGCAGCGTTCTTTACAATCACCAAGACACGGAAGCAGCCCAAGTGCCCATCAGTAGATGAGTGGGTAAAACACCTATGGGACTTTACACAGTGGAATTCTACTCAGCCATAAAAAGAAAATGTTACCCTTTGCAACAACGTGGATGGACCTGGAAAGCCATTTTCAAGTTGGCCAACCCGGCTGTCGCCGCCCGGCCCCGCCCGGACTGCGTAGGCAGACAGGCCAGGCAGCACACCCCACGTGACCATCCTATGTGAGAGCGTGTGGAGTTGCATCACACACACATTTAGCCAAATTCAACAATATCTGCCCCTGCAGCCGCCTTTCCCCTTCCCCCTCCACAAGGGAAAAAGCCCTAGAGGGAGTGGGAAATGGCGCCCGTGAATGTTTTCCCGTTTGATTTCAGTTCCCATGTGCCCGCTCAGAATGTTACTATCTTGCTTACTCGGATTATTCTGAAGCTTGAGGGTTCATATACAAAGTAGTGTTCAAAGACACACATGCACATGTATGTACATACATGTGCACACATTCATTTTGATGCAACGTGGCCCCTAAATGTAAGCCAGCCACTCCATCTGGTGTTCAAGCTGTACCGACTGACATGAGAAGGGATACCAGCAGCTGGGCTTGGGATATTAAGAAATGGTAAATTGGTCTTCTTAAGGACATTTTAAGAGTAAACTTGATATACCTGATTTTCACTTGTGAGTTTACTTTGGAACCTAATTCCCACATGAGGCACAGCACAGCCGTCCCTATTCTTGTCCTTGAGATGACCCCTTGTGGCTGTGCAGCTCATGGTAGGTCGTGATAATGTTCATGAAGGGGAAGCAAGCTCTGGTCGTCAGAGACCGACCAGATTCCGGGAAGAGCAACACACGGATTCCGAAGTAACACCAGGATAACAGAAACCCTCAGACCTTGACACCAAGTATAGGAGAAGTTAACCATCTTTGCAAAATAGAACTAGTTTAGGCCAGTTTAGACTGAGGTGCCAAGACAATAGGTGCCGCACCCCAGGGTGAGGTTCCAGACCCTCCTGCAGGACTTGAAAGGGAGTTGTGAGAACCAGTCTTGCTACCTTTCACGGACTACCCACCTCCAGCCTAAAAAAAGAGATTTGAGAGGCCAAGAAAAAAGTTGGAGGTTAGGGAGCTGCGGGTTGTATCTATCGCCACCCTGTTCCCACAGGGGAAGCTTGAGAGATGCTTCCCCCTCACTTCTAGCCTAGGGAAACGGACCACATACAGGGTGTCCCCTGGAGCGTGGGCTTGCGGCCCTTTCTGTCTGATGACACCTGAGAACCAGGGAGGCCGAGTGACTGAGGCTGCTGTGAGGGAGGAGTGTGAAGAGCTGCAGTATTTGAGCTGGAACTGCTCAGGGAAAAAACCACCTGAGTGTGTCCCACATAGCAGCTGTGAGCCATGGGAAAGGGTGAGCTGAAAATGGTCTCTGTTTGTTCTGTTTTTCCCAGGTCCTGTCCGAGGGAGTTTGTCGGGCTGTGGAGAGGATCTTGGTAGAAAGCGACTAGAAGTGTAGTGCTGAATATCTAGAGCCAAGGAAGTGACAGGCTAGAAAAAGATGCAACCCTCTTTGTCTAGGGAACTCTAGCTGAGAGATGCTTAGCAAGGACAAGGGATACGGGAGGGGATGGGCCTCCAGGAAATCATGAGGAGGCGGTGTCAGAAGAGACAGGAGCAGCTTTAGACACCCACCAAGACCAGAGAGTGCAGAGCCCAGTCCAGAGCTGTGCTGGTCATGTAAGAACTTCCTGGCCACCTTATCTTTCCTCCATCCCCTAAACTGCAGCCCTATGGGTTCATCGGTGTGGCTGGGGTTTGGGATCAGGGATGGAAGAGAAGGAAAGGAGAAGATGGTTATGTCGCTACTACCACTGCAGATATCTTGTTTATGGTTAGCCTCAGCTGGAGGAGAGAAATGTAGACTGACACCTTAGTGATCCTCTTACACTGGAAATATGAATTGCTGAACTGAGGCTGACTTCATGTCCAGAAGCAACGGCAGAGCTTGTCTCTGCTGAGGGAGGAGAGTTGAGAGGTCTGTGCTAGTGTCCATTCGGAGGAAAGCTGGCCTGGCAACGTGGCTTTGAAGGGCGGGAGAAGAAATGAAGCTGTCCTATAATTGCACCCCATGAGTCTCACTTGTTCAACATATGAGTTATACCAGCAAAAGAGAAACACGGAAGTGTCTACCCAAAAACCTAATTATAATTCAGAGAGTAAACACAAAAAATGGAAATGAATTTGATCAATTTATCTTTTCCCAGAAGTAAAAGTTTTTTATAAATATACACATAAAAGAACAGGCTTTACCTTCTTTGCTACTTCGGCTAGCAGCAGCGTCTTCCCCGTGCATGGCCCGCCATATACAATAAGCGGGTTGATGTGCCCGGTTTTGCTGGGGAGAATGTACTTATGGACGATGTTCAGAGACTCACACTTGTACTCGTAGAAAGAGGCGTACGTTTTACACAATGACGAATGCTGGAGGATTTCGTCATAGAGCGTGTCGGTTTCCGTGTCAAAGTTCTGCTGTACCGTTGCCTGAATGATATCGATCATGTCCTCATAAAACTGTTTGCCGAGTCCTTCTATGTAATGATTTTCTATTTCCTGGGAATAGCCTAGCTTCATGTCACAATGAGTGACCGATGTGTACACTCGGAGATTAGATGACGCAACGATAGTCGGAATAAATTCGTCCCTGAGTTTTATCAGCTTTTCTTGGGCTTCTGGGTCCCGAATAATCCTTGGTTCTGTTCCAGTTACATCCATGTATTTTCCCATCTCTGGGATTTTTACGAAACGCTCAATGTTAGCAATTTTCCTGATGTAGCAGACGCACTTCTTTAGGAACGCTGGCGTTTGCTTTCCGAGAGCGAAGTCGAACTCGTCCTCTATGGCTGAAAGAAAGTCAGACGAAGAGTTCAATGCCTGAAGCACAGAGGCAGCACCTCACACTCCCAGCTCTTACCCCTCTGGTCCTAGTGGTAGATTATTTTGCTTCTAGTGTGGAAAAGAGATGTCTACAGAATAATTTCTTGATTCCTGAATTTCCTGTTTGTGTTTCGGAGACAGTCTAAAACCCAGAACAATGAGTTTAAAATAAAATTTTTAATTCCCCCCAGTGGGAGGGAGAGGCTGAACACAGGCATAAGAAAGCTACCAAATTTTTATTTCAGTTACCCCTTCGCTTTCCTCTCTGACTCCAGGGTTCGGAGAGTGAAGAACGGGGACCAGCTGGGGCCAGGAAAGAATGAAGAGGCCAAAGGGGAAACAGTTTACTGCACAGGCGGCAAACCCAAGGCCTGCGGGCCGAATGCCACCCTCCACCTTGTTTCTGCCCAGTAGCAGTGCCGAGCTCTCTCTTAGCTGTTAAGGAGCAGTTACATTTACACAGTCCTAAAACTACATTCAGCCCTTTGAAGGCAGCCGCGAGGCTGATGTGGCCCCCCGTGAAAATGAGTGTGGCGCCCCCGGTTTGCTGCTTTTTGGTCTCCCTTTTATAAGTAGCGTCACCATTCTGCTTAAAGTGCATCCCACCCAGACAGGTCATGCGTAAATATAAATATAAAAGCATGTTCAAAATATAATCATGTTCTGATCACTGATCGATCCAAACTATCCACGTCACTGTTACATCCCATTATATCCACCAGAACAGGTACAGAAAAACAACTCAGTATGTAACTTTACTTCTAAGATAATGCTTATAATATATATGTTTCCATACAAGTAAATATACATTATAAATCACTCATGGCCCCATGGGAATATTTAAGATTGGACCTGTCATACTAAAAACACTTGTGCATGATTTTAGGGGAGAAAATAAAAATAAATGAAACAATTGAACCAATGGAAATGAATTTTAAGGCAAGCAGTCTTTTAAAACTGGCTGCCTGCTCTCCCTTTCTTTTTTCTTCTCTCCCCTTTTGCCTTCCTACATCCAGTTAGTCTTACTGAGCACCTACTATGTGTCAGGCATGAGGTTGGCTGTGCAGGATGCAGTGGTGAGAGAAAACAGACAATGCAGAGAGAAAAACCTTTACGGAGCTTCCCGTCCAGTGGAGGACGGCAGACACGAATCCCAGCGTCCCGCAGACAAACGCATTATGACCGTTTTCTGTCCCAGGAAGGAGAATAACACGGTGCAATGAAGACAAACGGTCATGAGTGAGAGTGTGGCGGTGGGGGGGGGCGGTCCTGATCCCCCGTCGGAGGCCAGGGAAGGACCTCTAACAGACGTGACTACTGAGCTGGGACCCGACAGAAGCGAGGTGTGAGGGGTGACATTCTGAATACACAGGGCTGAAAACATTCCCCTGTGCAGGCCACGGCTCCGACCAAGCAAAACCTAAAACACACATGCATTCTATAAAGTATCTGTTGAGGAAGGTGGAAATTTTATTTTAAAATTATGTCTTTCAGTGGGACTCCTGTGATCATATTTCTTCATTGATGATAATAATTGATCAAAGTTTGTGACTTAAGTGAAAAAGGGCCATTTACAGCCCCCAGGGTTGAGTGAGTGGTGTGTTGTTTGCATCGGTGTTTTACCAAAGGCTTTACCGGGCCACTTACAGGAGGCCGGACAACAAAGGTCTAGTCTTTTTATAGAAGAGTGGTCACTTCTTATAAGGTAGACTGGGAAAGATGCTAGAAATCTTGACTTCACGAGCTCCTGCAGACAGCAGACTCTGGCCTCCATCTTCTGCGGGCATCTGAGTAAAGTGGTAGGGGGCACACTGGCCTAGCTGGCGCTACATTCCAAGCATCCCGAGGAGAGAGAAAGTGGCCAAATGACAATAAGGATAATCAGAGATATGCACTGTTACCTCTTACTCCCGGGATAGAAGTCAGCTGTGCCTAACTGACATGGTCATCACTCTATGGAAAAGTGTGTCAGTCAGGAGTGGTGACAATAAATGGAACATACAGAGACACAGACAAAGCACGGCTCAGAGACATGTGCAGAGCCCACGGACACAGACAACAATGTGGTGCAGGCTGGGGGGCTGGGCAAAGGGGAGCAAAAGGGAGGGGAAAAGGGGGACATCTGCAATAGTGTCGACAATTAAAAAAAAGAAAAGAAGGCTTACAGGGAACGTACTTAGCATAATGATTCTCAAGTAGATATGATATTGGGGAATCACTTTGTAGAGTATATGATTGTCTAACCTCTATGCTGTACACCTGAGACTAATACAAGGTAATATTGAATGTCAGCTGTAACTGAAAAATAAAATAAAGAGGCTGTACAGAAGCGTGCCTGCTTGATGGTATGAACTTAATACTTGAATAAATGAGTCATCACAGATGACTAAAAAAAAGTCAATTCCATAAAGTTATTTTTAGAAGCAAAGTGCATCCTCATGATTTTAGGGGACTTTTATGAATAATTTCTGTTATTTACTTGACTATAAATATTATAAACTCCCCCCTCCTTACTAGAATACTGTACAGTATTTGTTTTCTCTCTTTGCATTTTTGTTACTATCCTGAAGCTGACCTGGTCACAGCACCTGGAAAAGATGACGTTAGGAGGAGGTGCCTGGCCCTGGCAACTGTCATTCATGGGACATCAGTCCCTCTGCTGTCCCTGAAACCGCTCAGTTCTGATGTGCACTGCAGGGTACCATTTTGAGGTCTACTTTACTTCTCTTTCTCTCTTGGGATTTAAAAAGGTAAAACTGGAAGTGTTGTGAAACTGACATTTAAATAAAAACAGTACAACTTTCCAGATTCTATCTAGTGTTCATATTTTCAAGATTTCTGGAAATATAAAATATACCACAGCTGACCCTTGAACAACATGGGTTTGGACTGCGCAGGCCCACTCACGTGTGGATTTTTTTCAATAAGTACGTACTGTTTTCTCATCCTTATGATCTTATTAACATTTTCTTTTCCCTAGTTTACTTTTTTGTAAGGCTACAATATATAATACTTATAACATACAAAATATGTGGTAGTATTTAAGTTTTGGGGGCATCAAGGTATAGTTGATTTTTGACGGCATGGAGGGGTTGGCACCCCAAACCCACACGTGGTTCAAGGTCAGCTGTGCATCCATTTCAAAGAGTGGGCACCTCTCTAGCAGTTTTTTTATTGTGCAGACATGGTCTTAGATGAGTTTGAAATGTAAAATAAACTGTTCTGAGCATGTATGTCTTTGTAAGATGTAACCCCAAGCAGAAAACAGACCACTTGTAGTGGTTCACGCTATGTACTACGAAATTGTTTATCTTCACATATATTCGTGTGAACAGGGTTCTTTAGTGTGGAGAAGATTAGGAGAAAGTGTTTGAACACTTGAGCTGTACGATTCTAAAAGAGCGGACGCTTTCCCCAAACTGGTGTCTTTCATCAAGAACAGGAAAGCTTTTGCCTGGGGCATTATTTATTTTTTTTAACACAGCATGTTTTTAAAACAGGGTGATTTTGCCTTTGATAAAGATGAAGGACCACAGCCTCACAAAGAGATGGATCAAAAAGATCCCAAAGGAACAAGGATGTTTGTTAATTTGTTATTCTAAAGAGAGTACCGTATTTTTTGGACCATAGACACACCTTCCCCCTCCAATTTGGGAGGAAAATGGGGGTGTGTCTTATAGTTCGAATGTAGCTGAATTAGTCTGAATGTTATTTATGTTATTAAATATTTTACCACATTTTTTGCTTCAAAATTTTTTTTCTTATTTTCCTCCTCTAAAACCGAGGTGTGTCTTATGGCGTGAAAAATACGGTACTTACTCTTTCCAATTTTAGTACTTTCAGGAAGACCTAAAATAAGACCCAATTTTTGACAGCTTCCAAAGAATAAATCTGTCAGAATTATTTATAATTTCTCTGAGTTGGAATATATGTACCCAGGGAGAATGGTACCAAGTGCCTTTTAGGTTTTCACAAATGCTTTTTCACACCGTTCACAAGGCCAATCTGAAAACGCAAGTACTGTTACTTTTTCTTCCGTAACTTCCTATCCACTTTTAAAATAAGTGCTATGCTGCCGGCTCTGATGCCTTCCGCATCAGCTTGAAGGACATCTCCTTATTGTCCACTCTCTCGCAATCTGAACCATGTATCCTTCACCAGCTCCTGCTACCCCACGACTATTTTGTTTTATACGTAGCACTTATCCCTTCTGAAATGATCTTGTTTCTTTATTTGGTCATTTGCCTATCCTTTATTTTCCTCCATTGAAAAATAAGTCCCAGGAGAGCAGGACTTTGCCTTCCTATTCATTTTGTTTCCTCAGTGCCTGGCACACAGTATAAACTACAAGTGTTTGCTGAGTGGGCGAGTGCATGAATGAACAAACAGTTTGACCAGGAAACACTGGCAGAGTCTGGGTTCCGATATCCAGCCTCCTCTGACTGCTCTCAAAAAAAACATTTCCTGGAGAACTCCTCAAGGTGAGTAAAGCCTTTTCCATGAGTTAAAACAAAAGAACACTTGTCTCTGCAGGGGATGGAAACATTTAGAAATTCAATTTCGCCAGGTAGTAAATAAAACTAAAGCTGCAGAACCATCAAAGGGAAACAGTGAATGCACCTATTATTTATCTATCCCTTCGTGTACTGAGGATGTACAAAAATTACCTGAGAACAGGTACCTCTTAGCTTGGCTGTGCTTCATTTTCCCCTTTTCATGTAACAGTTTTACCGCGGCCTTAAATATCTTTTTGATCTCATCTGATATCTCTTGCCAGGTCTTCCCGTTCTCAGCATTGGCAGATGGCTGCATCTATGGAAATGTGAAAGTGAGACATTTGTCTTTAAATCATTGAAGAAAAACTGATATTTAAGACCAAAAGAACTATCATCATTTGAAGGTTTACTATGCACCAGTACTATGACAAGTACTCAACAGGATGATCTCACTTAATATTCCTACTAACCCTAAAAGCTAGAAATTATTTCCATGTTATATGTGAACTTGCCCAAGTTACACAACGGTGTGAATCCAAACAGGATTTGTTTGCTGCACTTTTTTATACCATGTATTTCCCCTCTCGATTTCTGATACAAATGTCATAACAAAATTATCTTTTCAATATACTCTAGAGAGGAGAGAAAGTTTTAAAGGGGAAGTGCTCATATGTTACTATTTAATTGTCTTTCATTATTTCTTCCTCATTTGTTTCTATGATCTTCTAGGAAATAAAATAGGAGGCTTGCCTACCAAGAAAGTAACATGTATGGAGTTTTGATGATAATCTTACTCATACACTCACTCTTCTTTTTTGTCTAAAGAGCATATTTTAATGCAATTTGTGTAAAACCTGGAATATGTTCCCAAAATGGAAAGCAAGGTAAAGACATAGGCATTTCATGGTGTATCCTTGACAGGCTCAATAAAATCTGATTTTGCAGGAACTGCAGAGAGTGAGCTCTCAGTCTGAGCTGCAGTACAAAGTGCATGGCTCTACCCCACGTAAGGCAACCCTGCCTTCGATGCTCCTTCGTGGCCCCTCCAACCACACTGCCTCTTGATTTGCTCTTGGACAAGTTTTAGTGGATCCATGCAGCCCCTCCCTGGTCCAGAGAGGTTGCTCAACACACATCGGCATTCTCTGTATCCCCCCTGTCATCTCAAAGCCATGAACAAATCTGCTGTCCTGCTCCTCCAAAGTGTTTAAAAATTATGAAATGGAATAAACCTAAAATGTGGATGGATGACATGACATGTTAGATATTTTAAAAGGCATGTTATACAATATATGTAATCACTTCAGAAAAACATTTTAAGGGATGATTTAATACTGCTTTTGTAGAAAATTAAATGAACAGGGAGAATCAGAAATTTTCCCAGTCATACAATTCAAAAGTAACACAGCTGAAAATTGTAATATTAGTTTGACACACACACACACACACACACACACACACACATTCATTTATTGAACAAGTGTTTTTGCAAAAGTATCCTGTGGGGTTTAGAGAATAATTTAAATTTCTCTAGAGGATCACAGACTCAAATGAAGAAGCAATAAATAAAACCAATGAAATAATAACGTATGAGCGAGAGCTTCCAAACCACTGTGTAAACCTGGTTTCTTGAGTATGTGTGTGTGTGTGTGGTTTTTCAAAAGACTTTATTAATTTATTTTTTAGAGGGAGGGAGAAAGAGAGGGAGAGAAGCATCAATGTGTGGTTGCCTCTCGTGCACCCCCCACTGGGGACCTGGCCCACCACACACCCAGGCATGTGTCCTGACTGGGAATTGAACCAGTGACCCTTTGGTTTGCAGGCCAGCACTCAATCTACCAAGCCACACCAGCAAGGACAGTTTGTGTGTTTTGATAGCTACATTTACTAGCTACTACATTTACTCTTGGCACATTTAACTGGGGAATGGTTTAGGTGGACTCCAATATTCCTCTCTGTAGAAGCAATATTCTTGCAGATAACTACTTTGAAAAAATGCATGTGAGGGGAAAGAAGAAAAATCAAGGATTCTAACGTGATTTCATATTGCATGGAGAAAATGCTTTATGTTAACTATCAGAGCGACAAATATACAAGGTCCTCAAGTGAAGAACTACTGCTCACCCAGGGCTCCCTCTTAGAGCTGCCTGGTGCTACATGTATCAAGGTTTGCTCTCTTTGGAAGAGGGAAGGACTCTGTAGTTCCGTTTCAGTCTCTCTAAGTTATCTATGCAATGCATAGGCCCACCCATTTTTCTCTTCCTCTTTCATTCAGTTTCAGGGGACACATAGTGGATATATTTAGGAACCGAGCTAGAGAGGGACAACAATGTTTCCATCAACCTCATGCAAAAATCAACTTGACTCCAAGATTCTATACAAGACTTAAGAATATAAAGTAACTATGCATGAAAGGTTAAAGGAAAAATATTGAATTAAAAAATAAGAAACTATAAAAAGGTAGGTAGATTTAAAAAGACCACCCCACCAAACAAACAAAAATACTTTTCACAAATTAAAAGTACAGCTCTTGAACGTGAAAACTCAATGTATGGACAGAATGAACACAGCTGAAGAAAACATTCATGAACTGGAAAAAATCTAAAATAATCTTCTGGAAAGAAGCACAGAGAGATAAGGACATTGATAATGGGAAAGAGATTTAAGAGATAGGGCAGAGGGACTGAGATGGTCTAATGTGCAAATAACTAAAGAGCAAAAAGGAAAGAACGGAGAAAATAGAGGAGAGATTATCTGATGAGATGATGACTGAGAATTTTCCACAAATGATAGAATACATGTATTTACAAACGTAAGACGCATGGCATATGGTATTTTTTGGACTATAAGATGTACTCCCTCCCCCCACCCTGCCAAATTCCTGCCAAATTTGGGAGGAAAATGGGGGTGCGTCTTATAGTCTAATGTAGCTTGCCTGGCTCGTATTTTTTTCCCTATTTTTCTCTTCTAAAACCTAGGTGCGTCTTATGGTCCAGTGCATCTTATAGTCCAAAAAATATGGTATGTTAACCAGAATAAATAAATAGACATTTCACAAAATGGGAAAAATGAGAATATTTTCAGAATAAACACTGAGAAGAGTTTATCTCTAGTTCATTAGTGGAACTTCCAAAAGATGTACTTTGGGAAGAAGGAAATGACCCCCAAAGGAAAGTCTGAGGCGCTAAAAAGAAAGGTGAGTCACAAATCGGAAGGTTTCTTAGTTGTTCAAGGAAACGTTTGAAGGATTTTGTTGTTCAAGGAAATTTAGGGCCCTGAGTGGAATAACTTTCAGCTTACCACTCCCGGATGACATAAACAGGTTACAGTAATGGACAGATACGCACTTGGCAGAGAAAGGAAACTTACTGCATTTTTATTGCTCTTCAGCATTTCTGATCTGGGTCTGAGGTAATAAGCGGCTGGCACTGAGTTCTCATCTCGGCAATACCACTCTTCCAGCAGCTGCGTGTCCAGCTTGGCCTCGACAGCAGCATCCAAGATCATCTCGAACTCTGAGGCTTCCACTTCTCCAGGGATTCGGATGTTCCCGTACTTTTCCCCTAACAGTCCCTGTGTATCCACAAGAAAGTTCAGTTTAGTGTATCCCCAGGAAAGTTCATTTCAGTATTCACATCATGTGGTCACTCAATAAATATTCGTGCATACCTGGTGCACCGGCTTCCTCTTTTAATGACAGTGGATACTTTCCCCCCATGGATTATTTTATAAGTAAAATTAGATCAACCATATTGTAATCATAATAAGTTCTTCACATACTGAGAAATGAGATTGCATATCATATTTGAAATTCAAAATACAGAATTTTGTAGCAAATTTATTTTCTCAAAGTTTACATGATACAATGAAAGTCCTGCTCTTGAGATTTTTTGGTTTGTCCACGTCATAGGAAGATGAATTGCTGGACCCTATGAAATATATCAAACAGGCAAATTCTCAAACAAAAGAAATGCTTTTAACAGAGTTAATAGTACGGTTTTTTTTAAGCTCCAGATTTACCCAGCTACAAAGGAAAAAAGTGTGAAATCTTTGAATGTGATGTTACTATCAACCCCACTGGTAACTGAAAACATTTCAAAATATGAACAAGGTAGCATTTTCTCCCTATTGAACTGTGAAAGAAAAACGGGCTCAGTGTTCTGTGAAGGTGTGAGAACATGCCCACTGGTGCTGATGGGTGTGTAACCTGATCCGGTATTTCTTGGAAGGGTATTCTGGCAATATGTATCAAAAGCTTAAAAATATATATATAAATTTTGACTCGAAAAGTTTTCTTTTGGGAATTTGTCTTTAGAAAATAATTAAGGATGTACATAAGACTTAACAGAATATTTGTGCTGAAGCTGTTTTAATAGTAAAGAGCTGGTATAACAAACTAAGCGCCCAGCAAAGGGCATCACTGAAATAGGTCATGGTATTTTTACTCAGAGGATGTACCCAGTTGTGCTCCAGGTCTGTACTGACACAGAAGGATGTTTATAATATACTATTAAGTGAAAAGATGTTACAAAACAGACTGCATAAGGTGATTCCAATGTTTCACATACATATTCTCATACAGATGAACATCATGTATGCATACACATAAGAGAGCTTTTATAAGACTACACAGCATGGTTAATGGCTATCTTTAAGTAGGTGGTTTTAAATTTACTTAGGTTGTTTTATGAGTTTATTGCTTTTTTACTAAAAAACATTTTTACGGGCAATACATATATTATTTTGTGGTAAGGAAAACAGCGGGTATTAAAAATTTTAAACCCAGCGATATGCTAGCTGTACTCAGGTCCTTCTTTTGTTTAAGAGTTTACATGTTTGATAGGTACAAGCATGTCATTTTTCTGTGTCACGAAGAAACAAAAAATCTCAAGAGTAGAACAAATTTTGTTATATTGTGTAAATTTGGGGAAATAAATGTGCTTAACAGCATTTGGTATTTCAATTAATCTTCAATGACACGTGTAGTAGAAACAAGGAAGGAACACAGAGGAACTCTAACATAAATCTATGCTATTAAGGGCCAGTTTGTTTGCTTTATAGTATCCGTGGCAGATTTCTGTTTAATTTGTGGGCATCTTCATCCTTTCTCCTCCTGTTGACTAGCCCCTTTACCATGAACTTCAAGCCTTGTTAATCCAAGGAATGTGATTGGAACGTGAGTTGGGTTTGGTCTCCTCGCGCACCTCTCATTACCTCCTGGCCCCCAGACAGCCACAGTGTTCTCTGCACCTCCTGCAGGCAGGTGAGAGAAAACAGTCCTGGGTAGAGCTGTGTCCCAAATAAATTCATGCCCTCAAGTCAGCTACAAGATAGTAAACCTCTTTAGGGCAGAAGCCAGAGCTCTTTATGCCTAGCACATAAAAAAATGTTAAAAATTTGTTGAATGAAGAACTCAAGAAAGAAGTGATTAGAATTTGCACTATTCTAATTTGAAGCTTTTTCTTGCATTCACAGGTAGAGTAACAATTTGGGAAGGTACCGGTTTCCAGTTTTTTTCCCCCTCACTTGAGGACGTGTTTTTCATTGCTTTTAAAGAGAGGAAGGGAGAGAGAGAGAGAAAAAAAAAAAGTGAGAAAGAAACATTAGTTGGTTGCCTTCTTGTATGCACTCCAACTGGGGGATTGAACCCACCGTCGCACACGCGGGGTATGTGCCTTGACTGGGAATCAAACTTGCGACCCTTCAGTCTACCAGATGACATTCCAACCAGCTGAACCACACTGGCCAGGGCTGGGAAGCTACCAGTTTTGCGAGCAACCCTGACTTTAGCCCCTTGTGTTTTAGCCAGGGCTGTCTAAACACATTTGTGGTTGGGCCATGGATTCTCTGTCTCCTTGGGATGTAATCCAGCCTCTCTCACTGGTTCACTGGAGGTGACTGTGGCCAACGGAACTGCTGTTTCGAGCTCAGGTCTCCTCAGTGGAACCCCAGTGAGCAGGCAGGAGGAGAGGACAACCTGACTGTTCTCTTTAGCTGCGGAAATCCTTTTGGAAGGGACCTGAATGGAAGAACTCATCACTGGCCTCCATTATTCCAGCATGGTAAAGGAGGGCTCATAGAGGGATCTTTTGAGATAAGGGTGTTCTAACTCCCAACTCAATATATCAGCCTGAAGGCCACTTAAAAACATTTTTATTTCAATCTTCGCTTGTTTGGGGCTATTCTTGACAAAAAGTTCTAGGCAACAAAAATGTCAATTCTAGTTGGTTCTCACCCATATCAGCCTGAAGGCCACTTAAAAACATTTTTATTTCAATCTTCGCTTGTTTGGGGCTATTCTTGACAAAAAGTTCTAGGCAACAAAAATGTCAATTCTAGTTGGTTCTCACCCTTCTAAAATCTTTGATGTTAAGGTTGGGTAAATGAGCATGGAACGCCTCTCATTCTGCCATGAATACAGATGGAGATGACCTTTTCAGGGTAGCCAGCCTAGTGATTATCCTATGACCCATGACTAACTCTGGATAAGGGTAGTCAGCATCCTCAGCTGGGGCTGACTGTCACAAGGAGTGAGGTGTAAGTGCTGGGACAAGCCGTCCAGTAAAGCCATACCGGCACAGTAGGAGAAAAGAAGACTTCTAAACAGTAGCCAGAGGAGGAATCCCAAAAGGCATACAGGTGGAGCTTGGCCATGTTGGAGGACCTGGTGGACAGGCAGAGCATTAAGTATGGGATTTAGTAATGGACAGTTCTCCATTTAGCAGCCAGTGGAGACCAGCAAGGTCATGGACCCAGCTACCAAGATCCAAGGCTGGATTTTGGACAGGAAGTGGAAACAAAGGCAAAATAGTGATGTGTCAAGTAAGACCACATCCCAGGGCAGGAGCATCATCACTGCACTAGCAATTCATGCACTGCTGCTTCTTCATCTTCTCTCTACTCTCAAGGGGCTCAGAGTTGAGGGCAGGGTCAAGTCTATGGGTCAGTTTCTAAAATATGCTCCTCCCTGGATTACCTGCACCTGGATGACCCAGAGGGGTTGTTAAAATATAGGTTACCAGACCCCTTTTTAGAGCTAAAAGACACTTGGTTAGGGAGCCTAGGGATCTGGATTTTATTTATTTAAGATTTATTTATTTATTCTTAGAGGGAGGGGGAGGGAGAAAGAGAGGAAGACAAATATCAATGTGTGGTTGCTTCTCGTGTGACCCTTAGTGGGGACCTGGCCTGCACCCCGGCATGTGCCCCGACTGGGAATTGAATCAGTGACCCTTTGGTTCTCAGGCTGGTGCTCAATCCACTGAGCCACACCATCCACAGTGGAATCTGGACTTTAAAATGAGATTATAAATGAATCTAGAATCAGAGAACTACTGCTTTGGGTGGGCAATGCATATGTGGTCTCAGGAGTAATGGTCAGCAAGCACTGAGGGGCAGGACGGGGAAGGTCACTAGCAGGTCACTACAAAATCGAAGTCTATTTAAAAATAATTATTTGAGTTGAACAGCTGGCACCAAGTATTATTAGTTATTTGATCGATATAGCAAGGCAAAATGTTTCTCAGAGTAGAGATTACCAAAGAATAAAAAATATCCTCCTTCAATTCAAATAACAAACATATATTGAGTTCCTACTATGTATAAAATGGTAATATAAAACCCCAGAAAAGTAATATAGGCTTAAAGTTACTTATTGGATTGTTCTCCGCAAGCCTTCTCCTTTCTCTATTGATTCTTCCTTTAGGTGGAATGCTCATAAATCATGACACTGTAGCTTTTCAGGCATCGAAGACAGGAGCTTGCCTCAGTCTTATCTCACCCTTCCAGAAACAGCAAAAGAGAAGTTTGCTGCTACATTTTTCAGGGAGACTTTTCTGGGTACTTGTGCTTCTAGTTCTAAGGTAACACACAAAGCACATCTACATTTAACAGAGTCAGGGAGCCAACTTAGAGAGTCAGTCCAGCTCAGTCGCAAAGTCCCGCTCACGTGGCCGAGGGCTCAGAGCAGAGTAGCGATGCGGGACCAAGTCTAAGTGGCTAGACGCAAGAGGGGAGGAGGCAAGATGCGGTCCAGTCCTGGTTTCCTAACCCGCCCATTTCTTAGCTCTGCAGCTGTGGGGAGCAGGCACGGATGACCCTGGGGCAGCCACAGAAGCTCACTTTTCGCTTCGGTGAACGAACTTTGTCAGTTTGTAGGAGAAATTTGGTGGAGAGCTATTATAAAGGACATAACATATATCCTTTATATATAAACATACCTCATATATATACACATATAATCTAATTGCGTATATGTATATATATCTGTTTGTGTACATATCTCATATTGGTTCTGTCTCTCTGGAGAGTTGTGGCTGATACAGGAGATGATATGGAAATAAATTGGGAAATAATGACAATTGACTAAAACGTTATCTGTTAGAACTAGGTAATGTCCACAGTAAAGATGATCTGATCAGCTATTTAAGAAAGGTCATATCTTTGGCACCAACAGACACAAGGGCAGTATCTTTAGAAAACTGTTCATCCCTCAAGCATTAGAGACACACTCTTGCGTGCAGGGTTGCCAAGAGTGGATGTTAGCGGACATATTTAGCATATAGCTTAGTATTTTTCATTTCAGTGCATTCAATTATGCAGCTACCCATGATGGAATTCACAGTATGTAATGATCAAGTATTTACCGGCATCTGTCTGTGGGCAACAAACATCCATTTCCCACAATTTATACATAGTGGGCCTGTGTTTCACGTGCTACAAAAAGAGATACGTTCATTCACACCAATAATCAACTAATAAATAGAGGCTATTTTGAGGTTAGGAAAAGGCAAGATGTTGGGAGTAACCTTGGCAAATTGCTTCTCCTCTGATTTCTCAGCTTTCGTGTCTGTAAAGGAAGGTGCTACTTTAGCCCTGTATATTTATCTGGCCACATATTGACTTTGACTCATGGTGAGGATTCAATAGTTACTCTAGGCAAAAGCACTTTGTGAAATGTGAAGCACTTGGCAAGATATAAGGCACCACTATTTTACTGAAACATAATTTATAAAGAAACTACACATTCAGCATACTCACCATATGTACATATAAGAGAAATAAATGCTGAGAAGTACTTGGTGGAAAAAAGAGAAACAGAAGGCAGAAAGGAGGTAAAGAATGTGTAGATAGGTGCTTACGGGCGGTCCAAGGGAGATAAAATGGCTAAGGACAAACTCCACTCTCCACGGGTGGAGAAAAAGGCCTAAAGAACTGTGCCCGTTAACTGCGTGAGCCAGCTGCAACAACGGCAACAGAGGCACGGAGTAAACCTTCACAGTGAACACAGGCGGTGCTTTAGGGACAGCTGACAGCCCACATGTGAAACAGAAGCTTTAAAAAATGAAGCACTTTGTATTAACGGTGTGTTAATAACCATGCATGCAGGAGTCAAGTTATGAATTCAACTCTTCTGGAAAAGACCAGCATTAATATGGACCTAGTATGAACTGAATTGCGTCCTCCCCCGGAATTTATACCTGAAGCCCTACGTCCCCAAGTGTCTGTCCCGAAGGTCCTTTAAGGAAGTGATTGAGGTTAAATGAGGTCATAGGGTGGAACGTTGATCTCACAGGACCGGTGCCCTTATAGAAAGAGGAAAAGACAAGAGATGCCTGGCTGGTTCTGGCCCCGTGAGAGCACAGCGAGAAGGCAGTGCGCAGAGAAAGCCCTCACCAGCACCTGACCGTGCTGCCCCTCTGGGCTCTGGCGTCGAGACTCCAGAACTGTGAGAACACAAATTTCTGCTGTTCAAGCCACATGTTTGGTTGGGCAGACCAAAAAGTCCATTATGTTTTTTCCATATAATAGAAGACACACTTTTCATTTTCACTAATAGCTTTATTGATTTGGATATTTTGAGTATGTCAGCTATCTCTTGCTATTGGATTCTAGTGGTAGAGGCCAGGGTTGCTGCTAAACAGCTTCCAATGCATAAGACAGTCCCACAGCAAAAATTACTTGGCCAAAATGTCAATAGTACCAAGAAACTTCATAAACCACTTTTGACACATTCGATCCATCATAGCACCTTCTCCATACACACAAATCTTTTTTTTTTGCATTTCAGTTGTGTCTTTACCTTTCTTGAAATAATAAAGCATAATATATTGAAAATGCTGTGTACCCTCTTCCATCTGCAATATTAAAATGGCTACACAAAAATTCCCCAATTTTGATGTTTTTTTTTAAATGCATGCTGATATGACAGCTGTCATGATACGATCTAACAAAATTTTTTCAAATGAAGTTAAAGACAACTAAGCACTACTAGAACCATCATACAGCAAAAATGTAATGGACTTTTTGGCCAACATATCACTGCTGTTATGGCAGCCTGAGATGACAAATACAAGCACAAATATAAACAAAATGAAGCAGATTTTGTCAACATAAGATCTGGGATCGTTGACAATTCATCATAAAATGTGTTAAGGGGGTAAAGTCATAGATGACACAATTTACCAATTTCATTTATACAGCAGAATAACTAAGTTGATGCTTCAGTCTAGTTTGAGAGTCTCAGCTTTCTCATAATCAAATTATAATGTTACCTTTTCTTAAAGCTGATATTCACGGTTTAACTATGGTTATGAAATTCACATACTTAAACCCACTGCTGAACTTTAACTTACATCAATAATAATTCTGCTATTTTTAACTGCGTATAAGACACTTGTGTCTGTAAGGAAATTTCATTACCTGTAAAATACTGAGCACATATATCATTCTTTACAGACATCAAAACTATGGAAACAATCACAAGAGGGAAAGGGTTACGTACCAGACCACAGGGAATGGAACCATTCTGAAGTTTGCAGTGAATTCACATCAGTTCCAAAGTACAGAAGACGACCTTAACCCTGACCAGTTACCTTACAGAGAACTGAGAAATGTGTCAGAATTAGTGGGATTCTAAAACACTAGAGAAAAATTCACTGAGAAAGGAAATACAGAAGAGCAGGTGTGTGTGTGTGTGTGTGTGTGTGGTGGAGGATGGGGAGTCGGGAGAGGGTTTTGGACATGTTAGAAGTAGCTATCTACCATTCACACTATGTCCTCCATGAAGCCATTAAGAATAGGGATCTGTGGGTCAAGAGTCATCCGGCTGGTAAAGCCCTGGAAGTCACCATGCAGTCACTCAACATATGCTTATTCACAATACCTAACTTAACTTGCAGAATGATCAACCATTTCAATTCGCTCAGGGCTGTCTCGGTGTGAGCACTGAAAGTCCCAGAAGCCCCTTCATCCCCAGGCAAGCTGGGGCAGTTGTGACACCAACAAGACAAACGGTCCTTGTTCCGTTTGGGCTTTCGTTCTGGGGGGGCCCTCAGGTACGGCCATAACTCGCTTCATTGTGCTCCACAAGTGTTGAGTTCTTTACAAACGGAAGGCAAGAGCCTGCATCAGCCAGAGGATTACAGCTCACTTTACTGTGGTACTTGCTTTACTGTGGTGGTCTGGAGCCGAACCGGCAACGTCTCCGAGGAGTGCCTGTATCTGCACGGGCTAGAGTTTATGGGGGAGTTACAGCGTGGAGAGAGAGAGGGCCCAGGCGCCAACCTTCCTGTGGGTACAGAGCAGAGGAGGAAGAGTGGGATGGTGTCCTAGGAGTCCAGAGAGAAGACAGTACTATTCAAAACATTTATACAGCGCTTTCATACAGCAGTCAAAAAATGGACAAAGGGCATGAATATATAACTCACGCAAGCAGAAACACAAATGCCAGTGAGCATGAAAAATAATAATGCTCAACTCTATTAACAATCATAGGACTGCAAATGAAAACACGTGTGATAAGATCTTTTTGCTTATGGAACTTATAAAGAAAAGCAACACCGAGTGGTGGTTAGGAGCAAGGAAATGGGTACTCACAGGCACGGGGGGACCAGGAAAAATGGGGATAGCCTTGCTGAGAGTAATGGGCAGCAGGTATGAACTGCCACTTGTAAAAATCTACCCTACTTTTTGCCTAAAGATTTGTGTACAGAAGCTTGGCAATTTTTAGCTTAAATCCTTGCCTTATTCCGTGAGAGGCTTTTACTAGTGTTAATATAAACAAGAAAACTGAATGTAAAATTGTCCAACATAATTACTAATTCACATAATATGTGGGGAAGAATTCTGTTCAAATTTCTGTTTTTCTAATTCTGAGAAATTAAAAAAATGGAGAACATACAAAGCATAAAATAAGCAACTATGTCCCCACATCCCAGCTTGACAACTCAACATTTGGTCATGTTTTCAGAGTGATTTAAAAAAAAATTTAATAGACTGTTTTTAAAAACAACTTTAGACTTACAGGAAAACTGAGTGGATAGTACTGAAGTTCCCATTTCCCACCCTCCTCCACCATTTTTCCTATTGTTAACATCTTACATAGGTGATGAACACCTGTCACCGTTACTGAACCAATACCGGTGCATTTTTCTGTGCTACAGCCTATGGTTTATTCAGATCGCCACAGTTTGTCCTCAGTGACCTTCTCCTGTCCTAGGATGCCATCCAGGACCCCTCGTGGCTCCTCTTAGCTATGACATTTTTTCCTGTTTTCTTTTTTTTAAGTGTATTTTATTGATACTATCCCATTTTTTTCTCTCCCTCTGCCCAGTACCCCCATTCCCTCCAGCATTACCCTCCTTAGTTCACATCTATAGGCCATACATATAAGTTCCTTGGCTTTTCCATTTCCCATACTATTCTTAACCTCCCCCTGTCCATTTAAGAAGCCTAATAGGTAGGTACAAAATATACAGTTTTCTTTGTTTTTGATGACTTTTGACCATTTTTGTGTTGTGTGGGATGCCCCCATTGGAATTTGCCTGATATTTTTCTCATTCTTATACTAGTTAATGGGTTTTGGGGGAGGAATATTGTAAAGGTAAAATGCACTTTCATTATGTCAAGGGTACTTAATGTCAACAGAACATGTGAGCGTTGACATTGACCCTGATCACCTGGCCGAGGCAGTGTTGGCTGTGTTTCTCCACTGTAAAGCTACTCTCCCACCCGCCCCCCACTTCCATGCTATACTCATCAGAAGGACGTCGCTATGCCCAGCCCCCACTTAGGGGTGGGAGTTAGGCTCCCCTCCTCTAGGGTGGTGTTATTTACATAATTTGGAATTATTTTGTACAGGAGATTTGTCTCTTCTTCCCTCATTTATTACTCTATCATTTATATCAGTAGTGACTCACAAATATTTATTTTATATTTTGGGTTATGCTCCAATGCTAGTTTACTTTGTTGCTGAAATTAGTTTGGCTTTGGTGGCAACTTTTTAAAAAGAACTACTTACTTCCTGCCACTACAAGATGCTCCAAGTTCTCCTTGTGTATTTCCTGCTCCAGCTCCAGAACCACTCATCTCTCCGAGGAGCCCTTCCTTGTTCCTTTTACTGGAGAACGGTACCAAGATCTGGGTGCTAGATGTGTTTGTTGCTACTCCAGTGTCATTTCTTTTAGGCCTTCTTAGCTGACAGAACAAAGAATTGTATGTGCAAATACTAACCTATGTATATACACATATGTATACATATTTCTGTAGGTAACCATTTATGTTCTATATTAATATTCTTCCACTTAATCTCTCCGAAGTTAAACATGAGTTCTCTATAAACTCCACCAGGTGTCTCCACCTCTAACCCATCACCATGTGGATGGATCAGTCTAGGTTCTTCTTCTAACTAATCAGTACATTTCAACTCCAACTGTGAGAAACCTGGATCCTGCCATTGGCCATTCATTTCAATTGTTTAGTTCCCTAATGCATACACAACAGAATCAAATGGTCAGCCTCCGCCTCCTGGGAAACTATTTTATTGACAAGAGTACTGTCCTTACGTACAGTTCCTTTTGCCTTTAGTCTTACAGGTTCCATTCATTTTCAACGTATAGTTTTTAAATAAAATAAATAAAACACAACAGATTAAGCTGAATGGTCCTTTGACCTACAAATCCAGGCTGCTTTCCCTCTTTTCCCTCCCAAAATGCACAAGATTAATTTGCTACATGCCCTTTCAGTCTACTTTTATATTTTCAAAATTTACACAAAGTATATATGGGATATATTCCTTACCTTTTTTTTCATTCTTATATTTTTGTGATGACTCTGTTGATACATTTAGATTGGGCTTATTCCTTTGCATAGTTACAGCATCTCATACTAAGAATATTCCACATTTTCTTCACCATTTTTCTTACTGATATTTAGATTCTTCCTATTTGTTTTTTGCTTTTACAACTAATACCATACAAAATATCCCATTAGGAAGCCAGGAAATATTGAGGTCATTACATCAGTGAAAACGGCATTAATGTATATTGAACATATAGAAAGTCCCATGCTCAGACCTGATTTCTAACTCCATACTTAAAATACTGATTCCAGGCCTGTTTCAGTGCCTGCGGAGCCTGGTCCTTGCAGCCCCCGGCCAGCTGGCTGGGTCCTTATCCAGGCTTGGATAGATCGCCCAACGCCTGGCCCTTGCAGGCTCCCAGCTTCCCGTCGGGCTGCCTGGCAGGGTCAGCCCAGGTCAGTGTGGCTCAGGCCCCTTCAGAACGGCCTGTGCGGGCACAGATCCTGCCGAGACCTTTCAGCGCTGCTCTGAAGGCCGTACAAAAACAGCTGAATTGTCCAGGCATACTGCCGGTCCACAGTTCGAAGGAGAGTTTCTTCTTTGGCACTGGGGACGGAGCAGGCAGGCCTGGCCTGTGCACCGGGGGCCTGGGAACTGGGCAGAAGGAATGCCGGCTCGTTAAGTGTTACTGGCTAAACGACCACAGCAGCATTAGCAAGGGGGATCCGCTAATGAGGCCTAGGCTCATGGGGGTCCCCTTCAGCATAGACCTCATCTGTAAGTGGAATTTCACATTTGTAAGTCCTTCTAATGTCTTGCCTAATATTCTGCCTCTTTAGATGATAGTAAATTGACCCTGTATTTTAAAGATGTATAGAAGTGGTTTTCATGAAAAGGGGCATATATTGGAATATTATCATCTTTCTTTCCTGATGGAAAATATTGAGTACATAGGTGTGTTCTTCATCCATGTTTCCTAGCTCTAGCAGCTGGTCGTGAACTAGGGTCACATCGCTGCCTCAGATTAGGATTTACCTGGCTTTGCATCTGCCTTCTGCGGAGTTCAGAAGCCCCTGAGTTCCTCCAGAAGAGCTCTGGGAGGTTCGAGGGGGAATTTCAGATCTCAGTGCATGTGCTCTGCCACCGCACTTTTGTAAAGCCTTTCTTGTCTAAGGCACTGTGTCCACAAGTGGTGGCCAAAAGCAGATGCTGGGCTGTCTTGGCCTAAAAATGCAGAGGCTGCCATCAGTCCCCACCGCAGACAATGACACTCGAGCTGATGCCTGCAGGCTGACGGATGTCAAAGCCGGGTGTTGGCATAGCAGGCTCTCTCTGCTGGCATTCCCCACGGCTTCCCAGGTGCTGGCTCTGCCTGCTCTCTGCCTAAAGGGGCCCCGGCTCTTGCCCCACGCAGGTCCCCAGGTCTTTGCTGTCCGCAGCTCCAGTTTGCTCGGAGCTGCTCCTTGTCCCACCTCTGGAACTTAGGACACGGGCTGTACTCAGACCCACCCCTCCCTTCCATGCTGGCTCATTTCTTTGGGACAACACTCACGTCTCAGTTTATTTTTCCTGGGGATAAGACATTTCTGTAGGCTTTTCATGTAGCCTTCTTTCATTCCTGTCATCTGCTAACTTGTCTGAACTCTGGGATAAGGGCAGTCTATTTAGGCACATTCTAGGATTCGTCTTCCAGTAACTTTGGCGATGGTGCCTGTGATAAAGTAACAGCTCATTTATCCAGCACCATTTGCTTTTCCACATGAGGAGGAGGAATATGGTTTTCAAAGGGTGGGCCCTGGGCCAGCAGCCTCGGCATCTCCTGGAAACGTGTGAGAAATGCATATTCTCTTCTCAGACCCTACCCAGTCCTACTGAGGCAGGAACGCTGGCGCAGCGGCCCAGTGACTTGTGTTTTGAAGAGCCTCCAGGATCCCAGTTGGGTACCACCGCTCTTGACTCGCCCACTGTGTAGACTTGGCTGATTGCTGCCTCCCGTTGCCTCCACATGTCCTATATACTGGCAATTTGATTTAGGACCCTGGTTATATTCAGGTTCAGGTTTTTTTTTGTGTGTGAGAGAATAGTTCACAGACGATGCTGTGTTTTCCTACTGCACCAGTCACAAGGCTGTGGGATCTGTGTGACCCACTGTGAGGAACGCTGAGCCTGACGGGGCCATGGTGGCGTCCGCCGATGCCGACTTTACCGGATGGTGGTACCGCCCACTGATGAGGGTTGTCTATACCTACTATTTCCTTTGGGATCACAGGCTGGTTTCTAGTATCTTCCATTCTGCAGCTACTAACCATGTCAGCCCTTTGTTGTTGTTGCTGCTTATTTGGGACTGAGATAATCTCCATGGCACACTTACAGGACAAAGGCAGCATGAATTAATGGGCCTCTGTTTACAAATTAAAAAAAAAAGCTTTAGAGAATTTTTTGATAACCCTTACCATAATCGCAAATCCCTGATTACTGGCATGATTTGCATTTTCTTAGAAACCACTCATTTAGTTAGTAAAGAAATGTCAATCGAACAGTTTGAACCTGGGTTCTGGTTTTGAATCAGTTACTGCCTACTGGCATACCTGTGTTGCGGCAAAGAGTCCGCTCCTCTAAGGTCTCCTGTCCCTCAGATCCGCGTTTAAACATGCCTTGGCCTCCTTGACTCTGTGACGACAATGTCACATGTTCCTACCTGCCTGATAAACATGTTAACGTATGCTGAGATCGTATTCTGTGTCTCTTAGACCCGACTCTTTATGATACAGCGCAGTCCTTCTCAAAGTTTTTGGCAGCAACCCACAATAAGAAACCCATTGTACATTGCGACCCCACCTGGACACACACACACACTCACACTTTCTTGTTAGAAATAAAAATCTCGGTCTTAATGGCATTTAGGGGTGGGGGGCTCAAGTAGGACTGGCTGAGGAATGGGGACCTAATTCCACGGGCCTCTGCCTACTATGACTTGATCAGCTGGGAGATGTCAGATGTTACTAAGAAGGAATTACTGTAATTTGTAATGAAAACTTATTAGGGCTATGAACTGACATTCTCATTTCTGTTCTGCTATATATTCCCGAATGGGGCTGAAGGGGGCAGGGGGGCATACCTTGCTCACGACCTGAAGCCTGCACCGGGCGCCGTGGGCCGTGCGAGTGTCTCAGGACACCTGTAGGGGAGCTGCACGGTGTGAAGTCCTTCTCGAACTGAACAACCAAGAGGCTGGCTGCTCTAGGAGAGCAGAGATGATCCATGCATTTCAGCTTTGCCCTCGTCAGGATCTGAACTTTGAACTGGGTCTGGAATCGCCTCAACTACAGGGATGTCCTCTCCATCGGGAAAAATGCACCTGTGTCCTAGGAGTTTGTTTCTTCCTGGAATAGGTCCACTGAAATGGACCTATTTGTTTCTCGCTTCCTGGGTTGTTATAGTAAAATGAACTTAAAAATTCATGTATTTTCTTGTTCATTATCTGTTTTCTCCTGTACTAGAAGCTGCAAGAATTCAGGGTCCTTACCTGCCTTGTGCATCGCTATATTCTCATGCCTAGAATAGTGCCTGGTACATAATGAAAGGTTTAGAAAATACATATTGTTGGGTGAATATATGCAGCTCACGGAAGTGGTGTCTGTGGCTTGACCATCTTCCCAGTGCTTCTCCCAGTAGACTTTGTTCTCAGTGATTTCAAGGAAATATTTGGAAGCAATAAACAGCCTAATCCTCTCTCTCAAGGGTTCACGACTTGGGCTGAGATCCTCTTCCCATCAAGACACCCTCAGCAGTCAGTGTACAGCTGCCTATGCTATGAAAGGGTTCCTCAAACTTCACAATGAGTGGATTTTGCATAACAAGAGCTGACAAACAACAATGGTGATGGCTAAAATAACAGAATCTTAGATTTGGTGGAACCCTTAGGAAAGACAGAGTGCCAACCCTTCACTTTGCAGATGAAGAAACGGAGTCTTCCCAGAAGATTAACAACAAGCCAGAACCAATGGGGCTGAATTAGTGAAGGGCCAGGACTAGAACTTGGAATTCCTCAGTCCAGCCTTCTCTTTCTATTTCACACAAAGACGTCCATAATGGCGAGAAAAGAGTGAAGATAGGGAGTGGATAAAATGGAGTCAGTTTAACCAAGCAGCTAAAATTATTAAAATTATGAAGGTTGAGTGAGGTATGAGGACAGTCTCCCTTCTTCTTCTAACCAGCCTGGGAATTCAAACTTTTTTTTTTTTTTTTGAACTTTCTGGTCAATGTCTAGACGTACATCTGAAATTCCAGGCTACTCGCTAATTACCCCTTGGAAGACTCGTGTTTCCAGGTCACCTGACCTCCATCATCCAGACTGTCAGGATGTAACCAGACCTCCTGGTGTCCCTCACCTTGTCTCTCTGACCTCTGACTGATAACAGTCTGGACCAATCCTAGGGCTAAGAATGCAGGACTGATGATTTTCAAGAATGTACTTTTCACTATGATAACCTGTAACTTTTCTTTCTTCTCTGAAACACTTCTGGGTTTTTGCCTCGCTGTGTTCCCAGTGTGCAAACTCCAAGACCCTTCAATAAACCTGTCATTCATTTCTAGCAAAGCCTCCAGACTCTTTTTGAGCTGATTCAGCAATGATTTTTTCAGATGAGAATTTAATTGTTCAATGGACCCATATTCTAGATCTGGGTGAAGTCCATTGCATTGAATAATATTGCAGAAGAAAATGTCTGATAAAAATAACCTAACATTCTTGTCTTCCCTGTCATGCCCCTGTGATTATCCATTTGGTTAACAGTGCACAATTTAATTCAGTGCCTAAACATCTATACCTTTAGTAAGTCACCCTGTTTGTCACTGGGAAAGGTTAAAAAAAAAAAAAAAAGGACAGCTTCCCTGATCTCAGGGTCGAGCGACTAACCACAATGGACGGCAGTGAAGTAATAAAAGTCTAACCTGTGTACACAGAGATGGGCATCCTGGATTTGGACTGAAAACCCGTTAAAAACAAGCATATCAACAAGTAGAGCGAAGACACTGCAGATGGAGTAATGAAGGAGCAGAAGTTCTGAGGCCTGAAGGTGGGGGCCTGATGCTCAGAGGAGCGCGGGAAGACTCGCGAGCGGGAACGAGGTGGGTAGAAGAGGTCAGCCTGGAGAGGAAAGCAGAGGGCCTCGGGGTGGAATGTGAAGAACCTTGAGGCCCATTAAGAATTTTTTTCTAATTCTTTTGGATATTACTGAGTTTCTGAGTCTGGGACTATATAAAGCATGTATGTCTTTTAACAAGGTAATTCCGGTATAAAATGCAGAGAAGAAAGAAGCTGCCATTGGAGGGACTAGTTAAGAGTCCAGGGGAGGGAAGATGAGGGTCTGAACCTCGGTGCTGTCCGCAGTGATGAAATGAGTGACGGAGGGGAGAGACTCCGAGTTTGTAAACCGCTCAGAGATGCCAGTAGGCAGAGAGGAGGTGCAGATCCATAAGAGGAAGAGAAAACTGGCAGAGAGGGTCTGGGGCAGCCGAGGCCAAGCTGGTATCTTTGAAGAGCAGCTTTCCTTGCCAAGACACTTGGCAAACCGGGCCAAATGGAGGTGAGGCAATATCGTGAGGTGGGGATGAGTGTGGGCAGTCAGGGGGTTCAGGGTGAATGTCCTTTGTTTCACAGGAAAGGGAGAAATGAGATCTCTTGCCAAGGAGGAGAGAGAAAGAACAGACAGATTTTGTGACTGGGTAGGTGACAAAGAGCTCCACAAACGCACATGATGGGCTCTTCCAGGGGACATGGTCCCGAGTTTCATGACTGGTTTATTGATTTTACACACACACACACACACATATATTTCTCACTTGTTCTTGGCAAAATGACTACACAACAGCAATTAATGATAGCTCACGTCACTGAGCTCTAATGCTCTTTCATTGCCAAATAAATCCTGTTTAAGTTCACTTTTCAGTATAATTTAACTGCAGCAACCGCAACAAAAGAAGTATAAACATCGTTCTTCAGGGAAAAGCCATCAGACTTTTCCAAACCTCATTTCAAGCAATGCAGATTGATTGAGATTAAAATGCAGGCATTTAGCATTCTGTTTATAATGCTCAGATAGTCCCAACCAAAGCAAAACACTCCATCCCGGCTTCCATAAAATGCCCATTTGTCAGCCACTGTCAAGAGCAAGTACACAAAGCAATTAGTCACAAAGTTGAAGTGTCTGAGAGGTTTTAGTCAGTTTTCTAAAACTTGGCAAGTATCAGGACCATTTGTATTCTCAAAAGGGCCCTCTGGAGTGAATTGGCGGGGAACTCTGTCTCAGGTGAGGCGGAAACACGCGCCATCTCTCCAATGTTCTGGCCCAGTCCGGGCAATTCCTCCCGGCTGCAGTGTGGGGAACGGCCACAGGCAAATGGAAAAATCTGTGCTGAACAGCAAGCCTGGTGCCCCCAAATAAAATCCAGGAAGGTAATTTCTTTTTATTTCCCCACTGGAAAGATTGCTGGGGGAAATTGAGCTGTGAGCTCTGTGCTTCTTCATTACTTAAGATAGATAGGACAGCGAGAAACACATTTGGAGACGAGCGCCAGGAGTATTGCAGTGGATAGGAAGGCAGACTAACAATAAGGGATTTTAAAAGAAGCAATTTGCCCATGCCTATCTGCTTAGATCCAGTCGATTTCAAAGGTAGTTTTGAGACGGCGGGGGATGCAGACTCTACAATCTGCTTTAGCTCCGATTACCTGCTATTTGCTGATTTAGAAAACACGGTAGAGAGAAAAGGGCCTGAGAGCTTGAGGAAGGAAAGCAGCCGTGCTCAGCCTGGAGGGCTTTTTCAGATTACAGGCCCTCAGCCCCAGAGTTTCTGATTCTGTAGGTCTGGGGTGGGGCCAGAAAACCTGTCCAGTGGCCCCCCTTTATCCTCAATTTTGCTTTCTGCAGTTTCAGTTACCTGCAGTCAACTGTGGTCCAAAAATACTAGATGGGGAATTCCAGAAATAATCCATAAGTTTTAAATTGTGTGTCATTTTGAGTCGCCTGAAGAAATCTCTTGCCATCTTGCTTTGGCCTGCCCAGGGCATGAACCATCATCCCTTTGTCCGGCGGATGCAAGCTGTGCAGCCACCGCCTGCCACTGGTCCTACAGGAGCCCCCGCTGCTTGTGTTCAAGGAACCCTTGCCTTACTTACCGAGGGCCCCGAAGTGCAAGAGCAGTGACGTAGGCAATTCAGATATGCCCAAGAGAAGCCACAGAATCCTTCCTTTCAGCGAAAAAGTTAATACAGTAAAATAAGATATTGTGGGAGAGACCACATTCACATAACTTTTACAGTACATGGTTATGCTTTTATTTTGCGTTATTAAATTTTATTATTAGTTATTATTGTTACTCTCTTACTGTGCCTAATTTATAAATTAACCTTTATCATTGGTATGTACATATAGGAAAAACAGTATGTACAGTGTTCATTACTATCTGTGGTTTCAGACATCCACTCAGGGGGGGTCTTAGAATGTATCGCCAGAGGATATGGGGGAACTACTGTACTTCCAAGCACCTCCCAGGTGATACGCTTACTGCTGGAATGGGGGCCATCCCCAAAGAGCAGCAGCAAAGTTAAAGTCCTGGGTAAAAGCGTGGAGATGAGTTTACTGAGAGGCTAAAGGAATTAAGTTAATTCCAGAGAAAGAGACGAAAGAGATGAATCATGCTGGTAACCTGAAGGACCGGATCAGAAATTCACTTCATATCAACAACAGGCAGAACTGGAGGAAGTGATTTTAAGTGAAAAGGGGAGTTATTATAAGGGGAGGTGTAAGGAAAATATTTGGCCACCAAAGTTAATGATGGATTCTTCATATGAATGATATAAAAGGGAAATCACCCACCATTTTAATTTAAAGGTATTAACTTTAAAACCTGTAGCTCATAAAATTATGTGTATTTGGAACAAGCAAAAATAGAAATTGTTTCAAAAACATTTATGTTAATCAAGATATTTGGAATAAAAAAAAGTAGAGCCCAGCATAAGGAGTCTGCGCTGCCGATTCCAGCTCTCTTCCTGCTGCGCTTCGAGCTCAGCAGCAGCCAGGGAGGCTTCACCAGTGCGTCCTGCTGCTGGGCCACCTGCTTAACGAAACGGGTGATTGGCCCTGCCTGTGAGAGAAACTCTGTTTTTAAAAAATAGATTTTATTTATTTATTTTTAGAAGGAGGGAAGGGGGGCGGAGAAAGAGGGAGAGAAACATCAATTGGTTGCCTCTTGCACGAGCCCAGCTGGGCACTGAACCCACAACCCAGGCATGTGCCCCGACTGGCATCAGACCTGGGACCTTGTGCTTTGCAGGATGACGTCCCAGCAACTGAGCCACAACGGTCAGGGCAGAAACTCTTGATCCAAATTTCTCTTGAGGGCTTTGGGTGGGAAAACGACAAAGACATCAACTTCTCATTGACTTTCCTATGTGGACATCTTTTGCTTTGCTTTAAAACTGCAAATGAAGACACAAGCCATCGTTTAAAAATACCCCCGCACAGGATACGTTCCTTTCACAATTCAGTATCTTTCTGCACGAACTGCCATGCTTCCTCTTTGTCACAGGATGAAAGATGTGGCATTTACGATGCTCCTCCTGTGGTCACGGCAGCTTCCCTCAAAATCCTTTCCTGACAGAGCTGCCTCTCCCGAACTTCCTGTTTTTGTGTTTTTCAATGTTAAAAAAAGAGCAAAAACCTTGCTTCTTTTAATATAAATTCCTGTGAAAACCTTTTCGGTGTAGGTGTGGCTACATGTAATGAATCATAATATGTAATTCTATTCGGTTACAAATTAAGTATTTGTAAAATATATGGAAGTCTCTCTGTTTATGGGGATAAGGACTGACCCTCAGGCAGGGTATGCTTTTGGGGGCCCACAGCATTGTAGTGAAGAACTTGGGCTTTGAAGCCAGACTGCTGGAATGTGAATCTTGTCCTTGCCACATTGGCTGTCAGATATGTTATTTAATCTCTGTGGGCCTCAGTCTCTCATCTGTAAAATGGCCTTGTTTACAGCACCGAGGACTAATTAGTGCTTTGAACAAAGCGGCCTGGACCACATTAAGCGTTTAGTAAATATTAGCTATTTCAATTAGAAATGGTGATGAGCCTGTGCAACTCAATTGTGGAGTCACATGGTACTATTTCCATCACAGGTTCACATTCCTGGGTGATGGGACCTCCGGTTTTAATTTGTATTTACTTTGAAAGATGCGTTTCTACCAAATGTGTGTGCACAGTGAGAACCTCCTGTGGCCATGGTGAGGCTGGTGCGGAGCCCAGAGGCTGTGGACAGAGAGCAGCAGAACGCTGCCGAGAGAGGGGGAGACCGTTCCCAGGGAAACCGGTTGCCACGGGCAAGCATTTGGCCAAGGGCACTGAAAAAAAGCAATTTCCTTGAACTACATGTAATGAAAACACTCTGTACTTACAGTGAAGTTTAAGCAAGTGGGAAGTACAACCTGAGAACGTTGGGGAATTAGAAATACGCGTTCTGAAATCACCCTCACTCTGTCTAGCATGGGTGGCTTTATGGCAAGAACAACGCGGCACACAAGAGCAGACGGAGTCTGAGAGACACCAGGGGAAATCTGGGGTTGAGCGTGATAGATTTAACTCCCTGCTTTGAAGAAAACAATTTGGAAACTAATGTCACCATCAGATGGATAGTGCATGTGTAAAATTTCACGGCAGACAATGACACGCTGTTCTCACGTCATCCTCTGTGCTGTCAGCCTCCGGGAACCCTTCTGATTTCTTCCTAAAGCTCTGAGCAGAAGAACTGTTCTAGGTACCGGTAATAAATGTTTGTAGTGGATAAAATCCACCGGCTACTGGAGATGAGATTCGGGTGTCCAGAGTGAATGAAACAAGTTATGAGTCTTTGTAGAACTGACGTGAAATGATAAAGAGGGTTTTGTTAATCAGGGTTCTCCAGGGAATCCTCACCAACAGGGAGGGAGGGGGGTCTGTGTATGTGTCTATATTTTAAGGAATTGGCTGACGTGGTTGTGGTGGCCGGCAAGTCTGAAGTCCGCAGGGCAAGTTGGAGACCCAGGAAGAGTTGATATCATAGTTTAAGTCTGAAGGCTTTGTCCACAGGTAGAATTCTCTTTCCTTGGGCGACCTCAGTCTTTTTGCCTTAATGCCTTTAACTGATTGGATGAAGCCCACCGGCATCAGGAAGGCTAATCTGCTTTACTCAAAGTCTGCTGATGTAAATGCTAATCTCATCTAAAGTTACCTTCACATTGACACCCAGACTGGTGTCTGGCTAAATATTTGGTCACTATAGTCACGTCAGTTTGACACATAAAACGAACTATCCCAAGGGCTCTTCCTAAAATCTCAGAATTTTTGCTGAAACCCAAAGCAAGGGCAATAGGCCATGGCAATGCTGTATAAAGGGGAGTGGCTACATGGTTACTTTGTTCCTGTAACCCTCGTCCCCATCACCCACCTCCAGTCTATATAACAGAGGCCTGGGGAGACTAGAGAGAGATTTCTTGGAGGAAATTAGAGTCTGTTTTGCTTTCTCCCCTTCCCAGAATAAATGCTGCTTCCCTGCCCCCTCCCCATCCTCATCCCCATCCAGGGAGGGCAGTGCTACCTGTAGACACTGGGGGACCACACTCTACCCCCTGAGATCTGCTGAGCTACAGAAACCCACAGGATCCCCTCCAGGGAACACTGAGAGTGGAACACACTTAGAGATTTCTTGAGAGAACCCAAGAGGTGGCCCCAAGAGCCTGTCAGGGCTTACAAATATTGAGACCGGTTCTTGCTTCCCTCCTGGAGAACTGAGAAGGGACAGTCTGATGGGATCTGCCCGAAGCACAGAGAGGAAGCTGAGGGCAGCCTGTGCCTGCAGAGACTGGCATGGAAGGGGTGAGGAGGTGCGAATTTCTCACAAACTAACTGGAGCCACGACAAAGAGCCAGGCTGCAGACATCTTGACGAGACTTCCTCTAAGAGGGCTTCGTGCCAAGGTGGGGATCCCACCAGGAAGAAGTGAGGTGGACTGCAGGGGCAGGAACTGGGCTGAAGTTCCAAGAGGACAATCCGATCCTATCACTTATGTCAGGGTGCAGGTGCCACTGAAGGGAGCCTCACAATGAGCTCTACGAAAGAGCCAGCATCTGCACACCGGACATGAGGCGGGGCAAGACAGCAGACAGGTTGGACAAGTTTCTCTTAGCTTTTGTTCCTTTGAACGACCTGAGGGACCCGGAAGCAGCATTTTGAGGGCCACAAGGCTGGGTGTGGGGTGAAGGCAGCATGAGGAAGAATAGGACAAGAACTGACCAGGCAGGCACCTTCCCTATTCTAGACCCAAGAACCTGAACCAAGGAGAGGCAGACACTTTATACCTATCATGAAGTGGACATTTTGATATAGAGTCACCTGGTTGTTTTAATACTTGAAAGTGAGTCTTGACAGTGTCTCACTGAGGGAATTTTGGGGGTGGGAAAGGAATCCAGCAGAGCATGTTTGAAGGCAGTGAGGCAATAAAACAAATTCTTTTTCCTAATGTGTCCCCAACAGAGTCCAGCCCTCTCAGTACATCGGTCACGCAAATTGAAAGACGCAGCCCCATCTGAGTTTAGCAGGTGTCACTGCTGCCCTGATTTAGCATACACTTGGGGATGCTCCGTGGCCCAGATATGTCTGGCTGTTGCTCTTTCACGGGATTGTGAGAAAAGGATTTCTCTGACCCACACCTGGGAGGCTGTAGTATGACAGGGTTTATTCAGGTCAAAGGCTGTCCCAGTGTCCCGTCTCCATCCATCCCACCACGGAACAAGTCCAACCATGTCCTCAGCAAGGCCAAAACAAAGGCCGCTGTCCAGAGTTTCTGTTTCCTAGTCAAGCTTGGTCCTGTACGCCCACCGGGCTGGTAGACCCACATGGCTGTGTGTGTCCCTGGGCAAGAGGGAGAATGCAGAGAGAGAGAGAAGAGAGACAAGGGGTGGGGGCTTCTTTGTTCCCCTGGGGTTATAACTAGGAGCTTTTCCAAATAACCAACCCACTCCCCAAGCTTCTGTGGGCTTCTGATGACCAATGATCCCTTTCCAGGTTAGACTGATGGGCCTCTCTGATCAAGCACCTGCCCTGCGCCCCACAACAATGCAGCACCAGAGGGCCAACAGTGTTCCCGGGGGGACTTCCTGTGCTCCTAGGACATGTCCCCTCAGCAGCAGCCCCCTGGAGTGTGAAAAGCTGTAGCTTCCTGGTGAAGCAAACAGGCTCATGCTCCCCAGTTTATTAAGATCAATGTCTAACTCCTTTTGCTCTCTTTCTTATTGACAACTAGTTATCCAGCTCAGGTAACAGGGGCACTGTATCTCTGTCAATTGAGGACTTAGGAGGAAGGTGAGGTCAGGGTCAGGAATTTAAGCAAAGGCTCCCAATAGAGGAACATGGGCCGATTTGTACAGCATGCCAACTAGACGCGCCAATCAAGGACAGACGGCAAAGTCCCCGTGTGCATGGCTGTGTCTCCACTGCCAACACTAGTTCACAACCTTCCTGCTCCTCTAAGGTTAGACTAGCTGTCAGGTAAGGGAAATAGGAAAAGGAATTGGTGATGACGGCAAAGTACACAGAATACCGGTGCTATGGCTTATGTGCAGATCCTCTTCTAATTCAGCGGGTAAAGTCTGCCCCTCATTTATGGGTATTATCGAAAGTACTCAATGCCTCTTTCTGGGGATCCCTTCGTCACTTGCTGTGGTACATCCTACACAAAGCAACACGTGGTTTTCAGCGTGTCTGAACTGATAACTGTTATTTATGTCCAGCCATTCTGGTTTGAACCAATTCTACTCTCTCCCCTGCAGAGCCTTGGTATCTCCTCCCTCCCCCACCAAGTCTTCTGACTTAATCATGTGAAAAGAACACAGATGAAGACAGAAGAAACATACTGACAGCTTAAGATTTCAGAATGAAAACAGGTAAGAAGGAGGTAACATTATGCATTTACTTTAGTGTGGTTTGTTAAAGGGTGAAAAATATTAGGCGGATTGGACCTGCAAAGGCTTCCATATTCTTATCAAGTGTTTTTCTTCCCCACTTCATTTTTCTTCTTTCTTAGAAGACACCTGGAAGGAATAATACTCATGTTCGGAGGACCATTCTTTGCCCAATTCTTCACCCAAGTAAAGAACTATTTTTCAAAGATTATCCTTGTCCTTCCAGCCTGGCGACTAAGGGAAGAGACCAACTCAAGTGGCTCATGGCTTTGAGCCTTACGGACGAAGAGGCTCTGAGAGAGATGTGGGCTAAGAGGATGCCACAGAAGGGGTAGGAGCTGACCAAGTCCGGGTCACACCAGGAGCTGTGAAGAGTGCAGGCGGACGGGAAGTGAGGAAGTCAGCAACCCCAAGGTCAAGCCAGCAGACTGCTAGCAGCTGTGCAGACTCGGCTTCCTGAAGCATTTTGGCAGGAAGACTTGGGACAGTGTTCCCTATTAACAGATGCTAGGCTCCATGATGGAGTCTGTGCTCGAGTTTGCGTCCATTTTGCATCTAAAAAACACACCTGGACTATCTTCTCTGGAAACTTTCAAGTTACATTGGTTAGTTATAAATTTTCTCCACTCATTATGTCATTCGCACGTTTCTTTTCACGACAATGCAGAGCCCAGGAAATAATAAAAAGTAGTGATTAAAAAGAATAACAATTCAAATTCCTGGAGAGCCTCTTCCAAAACTTTGCGTTGAGGGCCAATTGCTTCTCTTGTCCATTAGGTAATGTAGATGGTTCTGGCAGAGAAAAGATATAAAAAGCTCAACAAAATGATGATTATTCATAGCATAAAAGATGGTTTGCTCTGAATCCCATCTTTTATTTCATTATTATCAAGGTCAGAGTTTTTTTCCGGATGTTTCCTGCCAGCTTGAAGTGGATTCTTTGTTTTCTAAGGAAAAGGCCCAACATTCAGGCCTGGCCTCACTGCCCGCTGCTTCACTTCCTGTGGCTCAGTGGGTCAGAGCCGGTGCTTTCGGAGAGGGGGCTGAGCGGCCGCCTGCTTTGGGTCTGCTGTTCACTTGAGTGGGGCCGGAGATGATTTTCATGTCAGACCGACACGGGGGTCAGGAGAACTCTGAAGTGTCCACAACATTCACAGACACCCCAGTGTGAACGAGTGCATTTGCTGGGACTTGGGGACTCTGCAAGGGGGAGACTCCAGACAGGCCAGACCGCTCAGACTGGTGGAAACAACTTCAAGATGAATAAATTGTCAACTGCGGAGTCAGTCTTCATACCCAGAGGTGTTCACAGGGTGCCCCGCTGAGCCCAGAGCTCTGCAGGAGCAATGAGCAAAGGCTTAGCTCAAGCCATACAAAACGGAGATACCATAGTTCAGGCAGGCTACTCCCTGCCCAATTCCATGCGGCAAATCCTACATTAACTAACTGTACTCCCAAACAGTCTAGCGTCACCTGCATTAACGGCTCTCAGTGAGGGGGGCTGGGATTCCATCCCCCAGGAGACATTTTTGATGGTCCCAACCAAGGGGTGGAGGTAAAAAAGTTGCTACAGGTATCTAATGGGTAGAGGCCAGGAATGCTGCTTAACAGCCTGGAATGTACAGGGTAGACCCCTGCCCTAAACTGTCCATGGAACTGGGGTGCAGAAACCCTGACCGGAATGGCTTGGTATAAGCTGTTTAATGATTATGTTTTATGATCTATATGCTAGTTTTTAGTTTTTATAGGAGTTTATTAGGCTCAAATCTATGTAATATACTCTTGGGCATATGGATTTAAGAGGTCATCTTTATATATTCTTATTTTAATTTATCCAATGAGTATTTTTAAGCTGATGAAGACATGTACAGAATGCACTGATTCCCAATTATCTCTCAGTTTCGGGGAGGCGAGGCTGCCCATCATGGCCCACCAGAACACAGGGGAGAGAGAGGGGGAACGTGGGGGTGGGCGGTGGTGCCCCCTGGGAGAAGTCTCCACACCTCTGCTTCCTCCTCTGGACGTTGAGAACGATGGCTTCAACTCCAAGTTCTGCTGGGGCTCTAACATCCTATCATAAAAACTGCTGGTGATGGAAACCCACACGCCCATTTCACCTCCTCACATGTCTGCACCGAACAGTCCTCTGTCCGTCTCTCACACCCACCAGAACCGCTTCCCAAAGCTGCTGCTTTCCCATTACAACAGATTTTTCTACTCTGACTTGAGATAATTAATGTTATTTCAAGCCTTCACTGATATCTAAATCCTTTGCTTTCTCCCCACTCAAAACTCATCTTCTGAAAGCCTCCGCTGACCCCAACGCACCCAGTCTCCAGACGCACGTATTATCCTCTCAGCGGGCTGCGGGCCCTTTTCACGAAATGATTGTGCTCATGTTCTGCTGCTCTATTTCTCTTCCCTTTTAATCCTGAAAAATCTACGTGTATGTCTTTGCTCTCTGTGGATGAAAGAATTTTTGATTACGAGCACTACAGCATTTAATCGTCATGCTTTATAGACTGTGGCGTTTTTGAGGGACAGTCACAAGTGCCTTCCTGTTAGTTATTAGTGAGAGACGAAGCACCGCAGACACACAGCGCGGTTGTAGAGAGAGGATCAGAGGAAGGTGAAACTGTGTTACTGTGTTCGGGGGTGTAGGTTCAAACCGGCTGTAGTGAAAACAAAAGGTCAGGGATATAGATTGTGTCGACACCAATAATCTAGTTCAAATTAACTTTGTAAATAAAACTCTAATGGACAATTTCCCAAAACTTATTTTGTTGAAATATAAAAATCAATTTATAACTTGATAAACAGACATATCTTCTCCATTTTATCTCCCTCTCCCTTTTTAAAGCCCTCCAAACACTGAAGTAGAACATTTCCTGAACTTCTGACAGGTTTGAATATATCCACCAACATCCTTCACGAAACTTCTCTCCTTATCAGCAGTGTGACTTTGGGCAAGTCACTTACACCCTCGACCCCCGCCAAGGTTTGTCCCAGGTCTAATCTCCCACAGATCTAAGACTGTAAATCCCCTCCTTCCTCGCCCCCACCCTGCCCAGACCAAATGAATCAGAACTTCAGGAGGCGAGGCAAAGCCACAGGAGTTTTTTTAACTACTCAGGCAGTTTCCATGTTCAACCCAAGTTAAGCCCCATATTCACCCTGACTTACAATAAATCCAGTTCCCCAGACCAGTGACTTTCTAAAAGCTTTTAAAATGGCCCACTGCCAGACAAAGCATTTCCGATTGTGCCTAAGTCCACACACAAGTATGCTTTAATATTTCAATAAAATAATTTTTGGAAGGTACTTGTTAATTTTTATAAAACAATTTTTATGTACTCTGATATTTTCTACTCTATTTTACTGTATAAAGTAAAAATAAATCACGACCCACAGAGTGAAAACGCTGCTCTTGCCACAGGTTATATGTGACAATTTGGCCACTAGATGGAACCCTCACATTTAAAGAACGGAAAGCGCAACTCTAGGTTTTAAACTCCACTGAGCAAAGTAAAAACAAGCATGCATTACAATTTAATATTCATTTATAGCCCGACAAGAAGTTGTCTCATAAGAAAAGGCATGAGGCTGTTGGAAACGATGGAGACATTAACAGTGTCGAACGCCAGTGAAAGACGTGACCCTGTAGATAGCGTGTGTCCCTCTGGCTCCTTCACGGCCACAACCACCTGATGAGGTCGGTGGTTCTCCTCTCTCTGGCTGCAGGAACTGAGAGCTGCAGCTGAAGTAACACGATCGGCACTCCACCAACAGGGCCCGTCCCTGTGGAGCCAGGGCAGGGGAGGGAGGGTCTGAAAGCCGGTCACAGAGACAGAAGCAGAATCAAGTCTCCATGGGCTGGGCTCTGGCTTCTAGCAATGACAAAATGTCAGAGATTTAAGGCTGCAACCTGCAAACACCGACCACATTTGCAAAAAGCACACTGGAGTTGTTTTTCTTTCTGAATCCAGGCTTTCGAGTGCGCACATTTCAAGAAAGGGAGAATGAACTGCAGACAGGGAGAGGCAGACGGGCCTGGGGCAGAGGCTCTGGTGACTGGCCTCCTGGGCTGAGGGGGGAATTTTGGTTTTATTCGAAGTGCAGGGGGTTCCCACGGAAGGGCTTTCAACAGGAGAGGGGCTAGGTTTCTGCACGGCCAACGTCTTCAATTCGTGCTTCTCTTTGGGCAAAAAAGTCTTTTTCTGGAGAGATCTGTCTTGATCATCAGTAACAGCATTTCCATCCTCCATCTCTTTATGTGGTTTTGTTTTCTCACCAGCATTTAGCTTTGGCAGTGGCAGACTTTATGTTAACTATCTTATTTATTTACTCTCTGTCTCTCCTCAACGAGGTGTAGAGTCCATAATGAAAGCTGAACAGTCAGCATCCACACCAGGGGCTGGGGGAAGTGGCACGGGGAGTTAGTGTCTAACGTGGGCAAGGCGAAAACTTCTGGGAATAGCTAGTGGGATGGACGCAGAGCACTGAAGTGTAATCAATGTCGCTGGATCATACAATGGTTAAAGTAGCAAACTTGTTATATGTATTTGGCCACAATAAAAATATAAAAATCATTCAAAATGTCAGTCACCCAAAATTCAATCCTGCAGAATAACTTGAAAAAATGTCATTTTCTATGTACCAAGCACTTTATATCTCTTAACTAAGTGGATCATCACAGCAACCCCATAAGGTAGATACTACTATTTTTCCCATTTTACAGATGAGAAGATTAAGGCACAGATTCTTTTAGCAACTTGCCCATGGTCATTCGGTTAGTAAGTAGAGGCAAGATTTGTACTTGGATAAGCTGCTCTTATCCATTATACTCCTGCTGTAACTAACACCTGAAATAAAGCCTGGCACACACCCACTGTAATAAATATTTGTTACAAGAGTATTTCAAAACTGGTTACTTTGGCTGCTGGATGGAGAACAGACTGGAGGAGTGAGAGGAGCTGGCTGGAGTAGTAGGAGAAAGACATGAAGGTCATGGTCTCATGGTCAAGCTGACGGTTTGTGTATATTTCAAGATACAGACAACAGGAAATGCTGATGGATCTGACTGGAGGAACGAGAGATGAAGCTTAGGTCTAAGACTGGACGGTCCCCTAGGGTGGCCATCAGCCACACGTACCCACTGAGCACCTGAAATGTGGCCAGCAGGAATGGGATGTGAAGTACAGCCTCCAGTCCAAAGAGCGCAAAAAGTAAAATACTTCTTACATTGATGTAGAAAGGCCAATATTTTTGATATGTTGGATTAATTTATAAATACCTTACATTATAAATTCCGCCTGTTTTTAATTTTGAAATGTGATCGCTAGAAAATGTAAACTGGCATATGTGTTTCGCATTAAACAGGGTCCAGCAGAAGTAAGGCCCGCTTGAGTGGGGCTGGTAGGGTAATGATATGGGTGTAATAATTCGTAGTTTTAATTTGAACATTTCTCCTAAAATGTCATATGGTACACTTGAGTGTGATATTGTTATGTTACAGAATGACATACTTATGGTTTTGTAATAAAACAGTCAGTAATAAAAAAGGAGCATTATTCGTGCCGGACCCTGTACTTCTACTGGAAGGTGCTGATCTACAATAGGATAATGTCGTTTTTTTTTCCTTGCACAATATCATCATCGGTGGTGTGTTTACTGAACTATAAAAAAAATGAGGAGAGGGAGGCTTAAGGATGAAAGTAAATGAAAACTCTCCTCCGGATATACAGTTTGCAAGCACTCCAGGGGGAGATGGGGAGCCCAGAACTCAGAGCAGGGGGCAGAGCTGGTACGGTGGCATGCGGCATGTTTGGGAGCCATTGGCCTGTACATGACACTGGGAGCCGAGTTCATATATGAGACCCCTTCTGGACAGCCTGTGTGTAGGGAGAGCCCAGTCAGCACCTAGCACCAAGCCTGAGACAGTCTAACATTTAGGGGTTCTGTAGAAATAGACAGCCAGAACGGATAATACGGGGTGGGACAAAGGTAGGTTCACCGTTGTGAGTATGCAAATCAGTTTATTCTTGTATTATTATCATTGTATTATTTTCCCTACAAGCAACTGTAAGACTACTTTTGCTCTACCCTGTATATTTTTACGCTTAATAGTCTAGCTAAGAAAATACCTCTCAATTCATTATAGTTTCATGTCAGTATATTTTTGTTTAGATTTTTGTGTGTGTGTGAAGTGCAGTTTAGTTTATGATCGCTTTTTATTTTCTAGACAGTACAATTTACCTGTAGAGGTCCCTGGAAAGCTTCCCTTATGCAGAAGTAACAAAACTCATTATGATGAACAAGTACCAGAGATAAATCTCACAAAACCCCCAAATCTTCACAGCTCGGGAGGAATGCCGCTGCCGGAGCTTGCAACGGGCGACTTCTTCACGGCACCTGCCTTGGAGGACCATGTGCCCCAGCAGGCAGGGACATATTTTTAGAGATTTAAAAACTTCATTTAATCCCTAAATGATTTCTTTAGAGAACTCCATCTTAGACAATGATTCACGAAAGGTCTTAGAGTGAAGAGATCAAGCTGTGTGGTCAGGAACCTCTGAGCTAATGAATGCATTTAGCAGAGTTCCTGGCCTGCAGTGAGCATGTGGTATTATTATTATTGTTGTTAATAATACCAGAAATGCCTTCTTGTTCCCCCCAATTAATTTCTAGCATATAATAGGGTGTGTATGTATGCATCATATATCTTATGCTATAACATCATATAAAACCAGGTTGTGTGTTTCCTGCCCTTGTTCTGATAAGCTTTCCTGGGGGACTTCCTCCTCAGCTTGGTGTTGGGGGGGGGACTTTTTTTGCGCTCCTGGTGTTTCCTTGTGGTGGGACCCTTATTAGGGTAATGCTTTCCATTTCTCGCCCTCCTTCAATCACCTCTCCAGGGTAGGCTAGTGACTCTCAGAAGCTCTGGGAGGTGTGGCTGGGCATTGCTTTTTCCTATCTACCTGTTGGCAGAGAGAGCACTCTGCTCTGGGCAGCTCCTTGTGTTGGGACAGGACCCCTTGGGGGAGGCTTGAGGCTGTCCATCTGTGGGTGGTAAGTAATGACTATAAAATTTTACAAACTCACTTATCTGAAAATTCCCAATCACTAGATTCTCAGAAAAAGTGAGTTTTTAAATTGTCACCTGATTCCTGTGTTTATCTTTCCATTGGTTCGGAATTTAAGCAGGAGTCAGAGGTGTTATTTACTGATCTTCTTAAATTTCCAATGTCTACTGTGTTCGGCTAGAAAATTTGAGAAATAAACCAACAGTAGAGAGGATTTAGTGGGTCCAAGGCACATGGCTTTGGATCTCTAGGGTCACAGGGTGGTGTCCTGTGTGTTAATCTTGGTGGCTGGCAAGTGCCACTCAACTGGTTCTTACCACTGGCGTTTAGCTGGTGTGGCTGAGCAGAAGGCTAGGCTTCAGCAACTGTGGGTCTTTGGGATTCATACTCTGGCTTAGGATAGTTTTATCTACAAGTAAATGGCTGTTTTTATATGGGTAAGAAAGATATTTATATGTAAGCAGAACTGCAGTTGCCAGCCCTGGAAAACAGTCATAAAGAAGCCAAGATGGAGAAAGGGTTTGTTTGGATATAGGCCTCTTAGATATTCAGGAGCTAAATGACTTTTTTGCTGCTGTTTCTTAGCGAGGAATTGCAAGAGCACACAGAACTGAGTGCCAAGTGCACTGCAGAACACCAGCAGGTTCTAGCTTTAAATTATCAGTGCCATTCATGGCCACAGAGAGAATTAATATGGTTAACCTCTTGTAATTATAGGCTCGCCTAGGTCTCTCAAGGGTCACCTGTGAAAGGTAACACATTCAGAATTAAGAGAATTGGCCATCTCCTTGGGTTCAAGTGGAGAACAACACAATGAAATTATTGCAAACCCAAAGGCCTGTTACCAGGAATCAGGGAATGAGGGGAGAACTCAAGTGCTTTCACAAATACACTTCAGTCTGACAGTCCTATGAGGAGCAGTGAATGACTCAAAACAAAATAAAGAACACAAACTGACTAAAAGCTAAAGGAAGCTTTCCTTGAGGGAAAGGCAGACACCTTAGAAGACCAGTTAAATAGATAGGAAATCTTTGAAGGCTCTCAAAGATAGCTTTGAAACAAAAGGTGTACCTCAGTCTGTGTGCTCCCAGAAAAGCAGAGATCTTTAAGTGGGTATTTGATCAGAAAGACCGATGTGAGCCCAGAAAACACCCTGAAGTCACTACCCGAGAAGGGGATGGAATCCGGAACGCTTTTGCAAACACCATAGATACCAGGAGAGCCCAGTGAGCGCCACTGGAACCCACGTCCTGATGACTGGGTCAGTGTAGAAGCGACTTACGGAGGCAGACAAATTTGATATGGAAAGACCGGGGAAGGCATCAGAGAATTCCTAGGCGAGTTTTCAGGTGACAGAGCCAATGCAGGAGGCATGGCTGTGTTTCCCCTGCCCTGAGGGACTTGCTGGAGAAACTGATTACGTTAGAACTCGAAGACAGTCAAGCTGAAACAGGCTACCTGGGAACAGGCAGGACAATAATGCGGCAAGTCCAGCGACTGTGACCTGTGAACCTAGGTTCACCTGAAAGACAATGCCCATCAAGTGATTAATCCTGGCACTCTGCTGACCACACTCAGGAGGATGTTTCTCTCTAGATAGGCTGTGCACACGGACCAGCTGGCATCCAGGACTTTCCCTGCTGATTCTGTTTCATTTGCTTCTACTGAGTCTCTGCTGTTTTCTGGCAACACGAAGTATGGGTTTGGGAAACATAAGGGTGCCTGAGCTAACTTCTCTGGGGATTGGCTTGCTTTCTAAATTCCATGTGTGTGTGGATAACACTCTGACATGACAGTTGAGTTTTATCATCTCTGCAAACAGAACTATTAGGAATAATAGTTCAGCTCCAGGATGCTGAAGCACCAATACCCACCCAGAGGAGGACAGCTCAGGCCTATCTCAGGGATCGAGAATGTCTCTGCAGGAGACTGAACAGAATAAGATATTAAAGATCGATTTTGAACTTTAAGTTTTACTATTTTATCCAACAAAAGCAAGGGAATTTTCTTTTCAGTATGTCGAGATTTGATTTAGCTAGTTTGTACTTTTAATGTTTTTGGATGTTAATATTTAAATTTCAACTTCTCCTTGTGTAATTAGTGATGGGATGAGATTTATATTCAAATGTAGAACTGGTTTACATTATTAGCATTTCATTATTGGAACATACGCTGTCTCTTCATCTCATTACAGAACTTCCGAAGGGCTCTGCTGGCTAATGGAGCTGCATGTGATTTGGGATGGGACACAGAACACAGACTGAATTTCAGTTTTAGGTTGAGACAAGTGTTGATATTAATTTCATAATTATATATCCCTGACCTGTTTTTGAACTTTCTGTGGACAAAATGATTGCTACCTGGTTATAGTCTAGGAAGGAAACCCAAAGGAACAGTAGTTGTTGGTCAGCTAACCTCCCAAAGCCTCATTTTTTTTCATCTGTAAACTGGGGATGGCAAGACCTATATCTCTCTGGTTTGCTGTAAGATTAAGTGAGGGAATGCTTAGTATTTGCCCCACTAGAAGCACTCCATGAAATTCATCAATTCCTACTCTCATTTCACAGATGAACAACAGACTGAAGCTCACAAGTGCCAAAGCCAAGTTCACATCCTGACTTATCCAACTGCCAAAGTGTATTTTTCTTCTGTGCTATTCCTGTTTCTGGTGATTTCTGGCCTCTGCAAGCTAATTTCCCTTAGACCACTCAGTTCTTCCAAGTGAAACAAAACCATTACTTTTTGAAAGATACTGTGGGATAAGGCAAGGGACTCCCTCCCACTCATGTTCCATGGAGCCGGTTTAGGGGCTTCTGGGGGTGAAATGAAAACGGTGGGCGTGGAGTCTAAGAGTCTAAGAGTCTTGTTTACCAGGTTCAGCTAGGGCAGTTTCTGCCTTCATTTGTCTTATAAAGGACAGTTTAAGTTTGCACCAAGTCAGACTGTCGCCTGGCAAAACTAAACAAAACCAGACCTCCGGGAGAGACCCCGATGGGCGTGAGAGGGGAGGAGGAGGCTTGCAGGCAGGAGGCCTGGGGTTGAGACAAGTCCACCAATCATTAGTAGCCTTGGCCACTTCTGTTTCCTGCTTCTATGTGTGTTTACTTTAGTGAACAAACAGAATAATCAAACCTTAATACACCTGTGGCTATTCAGAGGATTCAGTGATAAAACGTATTGCGAACTGTGCTCTGTGAGACACAAAAGCCTGGCACCCCATGACTGTACCCCAGAGCTAGAACGTCAGCGTCTGTACTTCCCGCTCCCTCTCTCTGCGTGTGATGCTGGGCAATCCGTTCAGCCTTGCTTTGTTCTGTGCAGTGGAGATCACAGTACCGTCTTCATCACGCTGTGTGAAGGCCTAAACGGCTGAAATATGGAAACACTGCTCCCCAAGTGTTTTTGTTATATTTATGCTTAGGTTGGTTCGACTCTATTAGTTGCCCACCACAATTCTACCTGTGAAAACCCTGCAGAACACACCAGAACGTGCTGCCCTTTTCTGAACCTGGACTACACGAAAATATTGGGCAAGTTCATTAACCCTGTCATGTGGTTTTCCCACTGAATTACCCAGAGGACTGGAGTAAAACATGTTTGGGGGGAGCGGGGAGGGTACGGAGGAGTCTAATTAGCAAACTTGTGCAAACTTCAGTGTTGCTTTATACCATTAGTCTGAGAGTTATAAAATATGAGTTAAAGTTGTCAGATTTGTAGCCTCAACACGAATGAAATCAATTTATTCTGTTAGTTTTATAGTTTCTAATGGAAAAACTATAAAAACAAATGGCTACTCTTTTGGCTTTAAAACAACCAAGAAGTCCTTGTGCATTTGAGCAAAATGTCCAAGTCTTTCAATTTCCCAATTTTTAAAGAAATAAATTGTTGAGCACAGCATTACAGAAAAAGCAGCGTTTTAAAAAATCTATCAGATTACATCTAGAGAGGATACAGAGGGGTGTTTTGAGAGAAACACTCTTACAAGAGTTACCAAATTATAAGTCCCTCTGACTCAAAGGTCACTCAAATTAAAAACAAAATACATATTCAGGGAAGTAAGGCAAAACATAAGAGCCAGCAGAAAAGTAATTGCATAACGGGCCAAGGAATTGTCCTAAGATCCTGGCAAAACCAGGGCAGAGTCTGTCTGGTATCAGCCATGGCTCAGGGGGAAATGAAGTTCCCTGCTAACTTGCTAGAAACTGTAGACTGTCACCCCAACTAAGTGACAGCTAAGTGAACTAAATGGCACCCTGTCACACTGCCCACTTCCTTAACCGAGAGCTCTGTTGTTATTATTACTTGGCCCGTGTTTCACTTTTCCCTTTGAGAAAGCTTAGATAATAAACATAAACTTAAACACTCCCATAAAGATAACTTGTCCATGGCCTTCATTGCAATTCAGGCAGCGGTACAGAAGAGCGCAACAACAGAACATCAGCGTTCCCCAAGCCACAGTCACCGTTGTCTGTGTTTTGTGAAATGATTATTAATGAGGATAGGGTGCCAACTCAGGCACGTGCGTTTTGGAGGGTGAGTTGAAGGTGGGTAAAGAACTTAGAGAGACAGGCATAATTTATCTGCTTAATCACCATAATTAAAATCTGGCTTACAAGTACATATTTTTATTATACAGAGATGCTCTAACCTAATATATGTTTTATTTTATTAGGAAAATATTTTCTCCCCTGATCTTTTGTAATAGCTTTGGTCTGACAATAAAAATCATTTAAGAAACCACATCAGTGAGTTTCACTTTTTGTTTTACTGCACCAAACACTGGGAGGTATTTTTGAAAACGTTTTTCTTTCAATGGAAAGAGAAGGAAGACCACGAGTACTTCTCCGCTTGCCCACGTCCTGCTTCGGTCACTTCATCTTTGTCCATCCAGGCCCGCTCACCGGGTGGTCACTGCCCTGGCAGTCACTCCGGCGTGGGGCCTGTGTGGCACCGGTCTCTAATTCAGTCTGTCCTAAAGAAAGTGGCTAGAAAATAATTAAACCTCTAAAAGCTGCCTTTGAGAACCTAAATTTGATTTATTTTTTAAAAAATTCTACAATAGGAAAATGATAAGATGCTGTAGAGGCTAGCCAGATGGAATCGTGGCATCTAATCTCAAAAGGTCCGGTGGAAGTAATCTCACACTCAGCCCGCTGCAGGAGGTACGTCATTCTAATTCCTGCCAGGCCTTATACTAGGGACCCTGGACAGAGGGCAGAGATACAAGTTCCTCCTGAGAATTCATAACCTCCTGTGGGACAATGGTAAGTACACACCAACTATACAACAAGTCTAAACAGAACCCCAAGTAGGTGACATGAAAGCATCGGGCAATATTTAAAAATAGGTACTACCAGGAGACTAAACACATTTTTGTTCTATCTAAACACTGCATATATTATCTTATTCCCTACTGACAAGAAACCAATGAAGTATCATTATCATTACTACCACTTTAAGATGCGAAGATTAAGGCTCAGTGAGGTTAAGGTGTGTGGGATCAGGATTAGCCTGGATTTCTAGGAGTACCTCTGTGCGACAACAATGCATCCAGTATAGCGATGCTCTATTTTTTTTTTAATGTTCTATTTCTTAAAAGTTGAAAGGTCCAGAGCCTCTAAAAGAGAAAAAAACCCGTCTATTCTTGACCACTAGCAACACTGCTTTCTCTGAGGCAGGGATTAACAGGGAACTCACACACCAGGACTCCAACAGCTGATGAACATGTGAGAATGTTCTCAGACACCACTATTAGCCAGAGAGGAGAGACGACACACCCTTTTCTCACCTGTCAAATTTACAAACATTTTCAACAGAGGTCTGTGTAGAGCTGAGGAGATGGCCATTCTCATCTCCGGGTTAGAAACGCAAATCACGAGATCTTTCCACAGAACAAGGAGAAAATCAGGACAGTTCACAAATATTCACAACTTTGACCTACTAATGCTACATCTTGGAGTGTATCCTCCAAGAAAAAACTTGAAAAATATAAATATTTTAAATGCATTAGGGTTTATAATAAAAAAATAATCAGAAATGGCCTACCTATTTAAAAATAGGCAATGTTTAAATATGTAAGCTCATTCATCTACTAGGATATCATTAAAATCACTTAAAAATATGTATCACTGGAAAATGCTCAGGACAAAGTACTGGAGATGAGTTCTCCCAAGGAATGGCAGAACACGGCGGTGTAAGGGAGTGAATTCTAGGGGACACGGCCCCAGTTTGCAGCTCATCTGTGTGACCACCCGTCATTCTATGCGTCCGTCTCATCAGGAAAGCGGGGATTACAACAGTAATCCCTGTAGCAGAAGATCCTCAATGAAACTGAATAAAAACATGCATATAAGCACTTAGTCTAGGCACATGTTTAAAATAATAGTTAAAATATTAGTGGTGAGTATCTCTGGGTGGTGAGATTATAGGCGATTTTTATATTTTCTTTATAATCATTTGTAATTTCCAAATTTTTGTCAGGAAGCTTTAATTTTATAATAGGCATGCTTATAGTGTTCACAAAGTTGGTTGTTAACACAGGGTAGATAAACTATAAAGAATCTATTGCTAGATTGACATTATTCATTGTTGGTTAGAAATGGATCTTGAGTAACTTTTTGGCATTGACTGAGATTAACATATTTTTCACATTGATTTACTTATTAATGGATTGTCTAATAATAAATCTTTGCTACGTTTCCAGGATAAGTATCTAAGTATAGTGGATACTTTTTATTTTATATTTTAAAAAATTTTACTTATTTTTAAAGGGGAAGGGAGGGAGAAACAGAGGGCGAGAAACATCATCACTTGCCTCTTGCACCTGCCCCTACTGGGGTCGGAAGACAAGCCAGGGATGTGCCCCGACTGGGAATCGAACTGGTGACCTTTCACTTTGTGGGATGATGCCCAACCAACTGGGCCACATTGGTCAGGGTTGGTAGATCTTTGTAAATCTACTTTTGAATTTGGTTTGGTAATTTTATAAAGAGATTGAATCTATATTAACATTAATAAGCAGCATTAATTTTGTGCTCTCTCAGGTTTGGGGTCAGGATTACGCTAATTTAAAAAGTGAATAAGATGGCATTTACACCTTTGTCTGTCTTTACAATGGAATGATTTATTCAGCATTAGACCATGTTTCTTGGAAGTCTGGAGGAAGACAGAGATAATAGCACTTTGTCTACTTTTTGAAAGCAAGAGGAAGCTTATTTTTAGAAGTTATGCTTCGGTGAACTTTCAAGTTCTTTTACAACTACCAACGTATCCAAACTTCTTCAGTCTATTTTGGTATTTAACACTTCTCAGGAAAGTGTTCACATCATTCAGCTTTGAAACTTTCTCAGCATCAAGTTTTACATAGTGTTTTTCATTTTAAAAGTTTACTTATAAATGTTTAAAACTTGTGTAACTTAGATGCATGGTACCTAGTCTGGTCCATGTATCAGTGTTATTACTGGTATTGTTTCTGTACCTGTGGCTAAATCATCTTTTATTCCTAATTTTGCTTCTATGTATTTTTGCTGTTTGAGTTATCAAAGATGTGTTTTTACTGTTAGTAAAATCATTTGTCCAGAATTTTTTTTTTTTTATGATTGCTTCTGACTCTGGTGTCTTCCCTGGAAATACCTGTCATTCTAGGGTTGGATTGTGTTCCCTGCCCTCTATCTCTATCTTTCCCTTTTATTTTTCATCTTTCCCTTTTTTTCCTGCATGCCAAGAAACCATATTATGTTCATTCTCTGTATGAATGATTTGATTTTTGCTATGTTAATTCTATTGTTGGTTTCCCTTGTAAGTCGCCCATCCCTACCATTTGGTTATTTTTTTTCACATTAGTCTATTCTCACCATATGATTTTTAGCCTCAAAAGAATGTTCTGGATGCTACTGAGATGCCAACATGTTTTCTAAAGTATTTTGTTTCCTGTAGTAAATCAGATACATTACTCTCTTCTCATTTCCTTTTTCCTAATCTGTAAAATGGTTTTCAAAGCCTTTCCCCCCCCGACCTCGATGTTGGTGAATACACCGGATGGATGGCTTGCCCTCTGCTCCCGATCTCTGTCCATTTGTGTCGATCAACATTCCTTCTCCATTTAATAAGAATAAAAGCAAAAATCATTATCCCATCACTGATAACAATGAATAGGAACAGCTTTCCATCTGAAACTTTATTAAAGAAACTGACAGTCTATTTTGGTCATCTATTAAGAGGAAATTAGAAAAGAAAATGCAGTGATTATGACTAATATGAAAGTAAAGGTAAGTGTGATAGTCCCTGGGGGAGGGGCAGCTGGACCCTCAGTTTCCCCTGTGTGGGGTCCCACGGGTAAATGAAAAAATTAACCTGCAGGTTGTTCATGCCAGATAACGTAGTTACAAAGCTTGTAAAAACTAAGGCTGAGCTGAACATGGTATAATTAAGCTTTAGTCTCATTATTCTTCCTGTCTTGAAGAAATGAGGTTTAGAGATAGATTTAATGACTCATCTGGATTCTTTTTATGCTCACCTCATCTGCTGCACTTTGGAAAAACTTGAGTCCAGTACTTCACTGAGACTGCTATAGGTAATTAAGGTGTCATAGCTTCCTGCTGTTGGTTAATCAAGGTCACCTCTATGTATCTGACTCAAGTTGGAGACCAATTAATATCCATTTTCACAGGGACACAATTTAAAGCCTCTTCCAAGTGCTCACTCAGCCACCTCATCCAAGGCCCCATGAAAATCCACAAGCCTGCACCCATGTGGGGGCAAGAAAATAATTTGATGGTCAAGGGGAAGCACACTGATTAACCCATTTGCATAAAGAGATATATTTTAAATTATGTGTAATATTCCTAGTGGTATAGGAGTATTTGATTCTAGACTAGAAACATTAATCTTAATGATAGGTTTGGAAAACCTGGAACATTCACTATTAATATGTTTCTGTATAACAGACAATGGGTAAGTGCTGAACTAAGTAAAAATAAGCAGATGCCCTTTCCCCAATTTAAAATTAAGTAGTTAAAGCTATTATCTCTTCTATAATCAGAGATTTCATTTGTATATAAATAGAAATGCTGAAACATTTAAATTGCTCTGAACCATTTAGTTCATATCTGCAGAATGGCTGGGAAAATGGTTTTGCAACTTATAGCAAAGCAAGAAAGGAGTCAGGAGCAAAGGTAATCCCACAACTGGGTCTGCACATCCTCCTGCATCTCAGGTGCTATGGAAGGGAGAGAAAGAGCAGGGAGAGAAAGAGAAGGGAGAAGAGAAGGACCTGCTGGTCCTTCTCGGGGTGGAATAGACCACTGAGAATATAGAAGGAGCCATAAAACAGGGAAGTCCTACAAAACTGTCCCATATCCGTGCATGGTTCCAAACTGGGATCTCTACTCTCAGCACGGCATTTGCATTTGGCCCATGACAGACATTTACAAAGTTGATCTGTGCCTGATACTTTAAAGAAGAAAAATAAAAACCAGTAAGAGAAGTGTTCATAGGATTATAATGGTCCACACTGATTCTGCTCCTTATTCATTCTTGGTTACTGGTTTCAGTCTCCTGCCATATGGCCCAGTAGAAAAGAACGAGAAAGAAAACACAGAGATGGCTAGTTATGAAGAATATTACACATTGTTATGGGTTAATATAGACTTTATTTTGAGGAAATAATTATGTTTTGTAAATCTGGATTGTAGGTTACTCTGTAACAGGTGTTTCTGGGTGCATAGAAGGATGGAGGGAGGAGCTCATACCTTGGGCATTAGTATCACCTTTGACTCACCCTACTCCTTACCCCCATGTTGCCACAGTCAACACCAATTCTGTCTCTTAGCTGTCTCTAACCTATGCCCGCTTCCCCGTTTTCTCTCTCACCAGATTAGTTTTTGCCTGGATCCCGGCATTACCTGGGCTGCTAGGCAGGCATCCCACCTCTGGCCTCTTCACAGCGCTGCCTCCAGATTTACAGATCTGAACAGTGTCCTGCTCACTGCTGACAAGTGTGAGCTGAAACTTACAAGGTCTGTCCTCAAGCCACTTTTCTTGCCTCTTGTTCCCCAATGCCCTGTGTTCTAACGACACTCAGGAACTGCTGTTCTCTGGACAACCATGGCACCCTCACGTCCCCTGCCCTGGATCAAAGCTCTCAGTTTTTCTAAGTTCAGTGCAAGCACCGCTTCCTCTGGAGGTCTTTTCTGAGTCAGAATAACTGACTCAGAATAATGGAGTCCAGTCAGAATAAAATGGACAGGCACTATCTCCATTTGGCTTCCATAGTGCTTGCGTAACACCGTATTATTGCGTTGGTAACACTGTATCATATCTAACTGCATATACATCTCTATTTAGGTAGGTGCTTAAGAGGACAGAGATAGATGTTACTTAATTTTGTACCCTATAAGCACAGAGTACGCAGGCATTGCTCAGGGAACTTAGCATAGAGTCTGATACATGACAGACACTGTCTCAATTTGCTGGTTCTTTTATTGAACAACACTGTGAAATGTGCAGTTCCAGACCTACATGGAGACTTCAGGTTTGGGTGTGAGCAGATACAGGGTAAGCATGAGGGGAAAAACAATTTGTATGTGTGTTATTTCCAAGCACAGATTTTGGCAGCTTCAAGTTTCTCTGTCTAGGGAAATTAGACTAAAAGTTGAAGTTTTTAGCCCTGGCTGGTATGGCTCAGTGGATTGAATGCCAGCCTGTGAACCAAAGGGTCGCTGGTTTGATTCCCAGTCAAGGCACATGCTTGGGTTGTGGGCCAGGCCCCCAGTGGGGGACGCATGAGAGGTAATCACACACTGATGTTTCTCTCCCTCTCTTTCTCCCTCCTTTCCCCTCTCTCTAAAAATAAATAAATAAAATCTTTTTAAAAAGTTGAAGTTTATCATAGAATTTAATGACTAGCCTAACCAATCTTAATAAAGCTTAGGGCAACACAGCTTCACTCCCCATTGGGGGTAAGTGCATTGCACACTAGACTGTTTTAGCTGACTCATTCAACTATATATGAAAGAAGTCCACCAAACTGAAACAGGACATGATGGACAATTTCTGTACTTCCGCAGTGGGAGAAGAACAGACTGGGAAAAAGGGATTTTGGTTTTAGACCTCACATGGCCTCTTGTTAAACCATTTAGGGGGGTGTTGAAGGAAGATTATGGGCTTTGGAATTAAAAAGACCTAGGCTGGAATCCTATCTCCAACTCTTAGTTATTTTAAGACTTTAGGCAAATGACGGAAACTACTTAAGTCTCAGCATCCTCACTGAGAGGGCAGGAAGACCGCTGGCCTCAGCGGGTGGGTACAAGCAGTAACAAGTGAGAAGCGCTCAGCACAGCTCCTGCTCTATTCAAGAGTTCAGGAAATACTGGATTCCTTCACCTCTATGGGTCTCAGATTTTACCTTGTAAGATGTAGGACTTTCAACTACTTAATTACTTGATGATCTCAAGGTTCTTTCCAATGCTAAAGTCCTATCATCCTTTATCCTGAGAGGTACAAATAATGCTCAGGATCTTTGAGAGTGTTTTAAAATCTGTTGCTTCTGATGAATGTGCCTTTTTCTCCTAACTTCTTTAGGTTTAATTTTCTCTTCTTTTTCTAGTCTCTTGAGATAGACAATTAAGTCACTGATTTCCAAAATCTCTTCTTGTCTAGCACACATTTAACACCATGCAGTTCCTTCTGTTTTTCTCTAAGCCTGCTTTTGCTGAATCCCACACATTCTGATATGTTGTATTTTTACTTTAGTTCAGTTCAAAAAATTTTTAATCTCCCATGATATATCCTTGACCCATGGTTTATTTAGAAGTATGTTGCTTAACTTCTGCGTATTTAGTGATTGTGTTGTTATCTTTCAGTTGTTTTTTAGTTTTCAATCCCACGGAGGACAGATCAAAAATTTAATATGATTTTAATCTTTTGAAATTTGTTGAGACTTGCATTATTACACACCATATGGATGGATCATACTTTATACTTTAGAAGATGTTCTATGTGTCACTGAAAAATGGTATATTCTGTAGTTATTGATCGTAGCATTCTATACATGTCAATTAGGTAATTGTCAATAAATCAAATTATTTAAAGCTATATATTTAATGATATTTGTTATCTGCTTACTCACTCAAATACTAAAACAAATTTCTAAAAATCTTCTAACTATTAGTGTGTATTTGTCTGTTTCTCTTTTAGTTTTGCTTTATATAATTTGAAGCCATGTTATTAGATACTTTTAAATGTAGGAATATTATACCTTCCCACTAAACTGAACTTTTTATTATTAATGAAATGTTCATTTATCTTCTTAAAGCCTACTATGTGATACTGATGTCACTTTGTTTGGTTAGTGTACAGCATATAGTTGAATTTCTATTTTAATTGGAGTGTTTAGTCTATTTACATTTGATGAAATAGTTGGGTTCAAAGCTATTACCTTTCTATTTGTTCCATCTATTCTTTTTTCTTCTTTTCCAGCCTTCTTTAAAAAAATTATTTTTATTCTATTTTATCTCTTTAATGAGATTTTTATTTATATCTTTTAAATTCGTCTTTAGTGGTTTTCCTGTAAGTGGTATGACAAAATTTACCCTTGACTTAAGAGTTCAGCTTAAATTTGTACTTTTATCACTTTCCAAATAATGCAAGACAACCTTAAAAGTGGTTAACCACATTGGCCCCTTTCACCCTTGGAGCAGTCCCAGACCACTGCAACAAAGCACGCATCACAGCAAAAGTGAGGCACAATCATTTTGCTCGTGGAGGGCCTTGCCTCTGATTTGTGTTAAAAAACAAACAAAGAATCAAGCAACATCTGTAAAGCATAATAAAGTGAAACACAGAAAAACAAAGTTGTATGTTGTATGTTATAAACCCTACGAAGCATTATTACATAGCTTTACACAGTCAACATTCTTTCATATTAGCTTTTCTAGTGCTGTTAATTCCTGCTTATGAATCTGAGCTTCCACCTGTGGTCCTTTTCCCCAAGGCAGAAAAAATCTTTTTGTTTCTCTTTAAACATGGGTTAGCTGAGGACAAAGTCTTTCTGTTTTTGCCCGAAAACATCTTTAGTTCATCTTCTTTTTGTGGGATACTTTCACTAGGTATAACACTCCAGCTTGGCTGTATTATTTTTTTCCTTTCAGCACTTTAAGAAGACATTCCATTGTCTTTGCATTCCAGAGCTTCTCTATCAAAAAAGTCAAGTGATAGTCTGTTTGTTGTTTTACTGAAGGTAATGATTATTTTTTTCTGATTAATTTTAAATTTTAAGTATTTTTTTCTCTTTACTTTTGATTTTAAGCAGTTTACTGTAATGTGCTCAGGTGCAATTTTCTTGCTTGGACTTTACTGGGCTTCTTCAATCTGAGTGGGTGGATGTCTTTCAACAGTTTTGGGAAGTTCTCACTTGTTATTTTTCTCCTATCCTTTTTTGTCACTTTTTCTAGAACTGTGACAATACCTCAAGTTTCTTCTACTTTATTCCATTTCTCCTATTTAAAAAAAAATCTGTGCTAAAATTTAGAAATTTTCTTTTTAGTTCACTAATTCAACAGTAGACTTTGTTTAGTCTACTATGAAGCTCATAAATTTTTAATTTTATATATTGTATTTTTTAGTTCTAAAATACCCATGTGATTCTTTTTTTTTTTTTTTTTTTTACCATTTCTTTGTTGAAATCCATGTTCTCATTCATTGTACCCAATTTTCCCTGTGTTTTCATGAACATATTTAACAGTTTCTGACAGTCAATTCTGTCATCTTGGTCATCTGGGGGGTTGCCTTCTGTTTTGTACTTTTTGTCTTGTTTATTAAACATACTTTCTTGATTCTTTGCATGCCTTATAATTTTTATTGTATTCTAGGCATTGTATTTATTTACTTGTATTTTTTTTTGTTATTTTGTTGATTAGAGTTTGTTCTTAATTTCAATGTCTTGTTATACTTTGCCTGCTTGCTTGTTTGTTGACTAGGTCCCACTTACAGTGGGCTGTGTACTTAAGTGGGTCCTTTTCCTATGTTGCCTGATAGAGCAAGAGGCTAATTCCCTTAGTATCTGAACTGGCTACAACTTGGTTGTAGTTTTAGTTGGATTCAGTTTACTTTGAATTAAAATGTTTCAAAGGTAAGGCTTGTTAAATACCCATATTAGGTTCCAGTGAACTTTGTCTCCTAAATATCAGAGAGACTGTGGAAGACTTCTCTCTGCTTTTCCAGCCCCCCCTTCCTGTCGTTCCATACATCCGATGTTCGGATAGACGGATATTCACAAATATCCGATGGAGAAAACTGTGGGTGCTTTGGGGGCTCCTCTGTCTATAAAGCCAGATCACCAACACTGAACTCTTGTCTCTGGAAATTAAGTTTGTCTAATTATCTCTGTCTTTACAGCTCTATTATTTCTTTAAAAATAGGATGTTTCAATTTGATTTTTTAAGTTGTTGCAGTTCTACTCAGAAGTGAAATTCCTTAGGACTGTAGTCTTAAGTGAACATTTTTCTTACAAATTAAGTTATAAAGAGTTAATTACTCTCCAGTTCAATTTCCCTCCATAATTAATTTTACCACACAAAAATATACTGTATTATGAGAAAGAATGCCTTAAATTGTAGAAGGAGCTCATGTATTTATCAAAACTTATTGTGGAAATACTTCATATATTAGCAACCATTAACTAAATGGCCCTCTTTGGCTTTTACCAGTGACAACTAGCTTTCTTTTCAACAACAGTTTTCAATGTTTGCCCATTCTTCCCTCTTCTAGTGATAATCGAGTAATTTATTATTGGAACCAACTTATATTGGGAACCTAATTGGAACCTATTTTAGAACTATGATGGATGACTAACTGATTTCAACTGGACATGCTTAATTTTATATGTAAAAAAGTCTCTGTTTCTCTTGATATTACAAGCAAATTCTATCTGGAAAATCTGAGGTTTTAGATTAATTTTTATTTTCATTTTTAAATAAGGATGCTAAAAATATAGATGGTTTTTTAATTTAGATGACTGTCAGTTCAAATCAATGACCACTTTCCCATTTTTGTACCTTTTGGTTAGTAAAACTGTATTTCTGAATGTGAGAACTAAATCATAGAAAAATACCTGGACATTTTGTTAAGGTCAAACAAAGATTAAACACTTGTATTAATTTTTCATGGGTGTATTTACTTAGTGTACCTAAAATGGTAAACCAACTATATATTGGGCTGTGGATAAAATGAAATATTTTCCAAAGCTCAACTGTTATAAAAACCCGGTAATTCTTTCCTTAAATTCACTGATTTAAGAACTCTCACTGTACAATTTTCTTTAGCCTAAACTGAGTCTGAACTTTCAAGTAGGCATAACTTAATTCTGCAGAGTGGTGCCCCAGATGGGTAATAAAAAACTAATCTCTGTGCTGTGGGTTTAATTCAGTAGCGTCATACAGTGAGGTACAAATATGAGATGGTTTAGTTGTTTTTTTTTTAACCAGGAACTGCTGTGGACTTGTTTTGTCTTTACTCTTGTGCCTAGCAGAAAATCTTCAATTTCCTTAATAATGACACATTTCTCAGTCCAACCCCTTAAAATTTCTCATATTTGTGGTCTAAAATCTAGCTCAGTCCAAAATATGGATGTATGGATCTCTAAGCTTCCTTCTTCCTACTTCGCATACTGGTCCTCTGTGCAGCTGCCAGGAGCGGCCTGTGGTGGGCCAGAGCCTGGCTGGCTCTTTGTCCCCTGCCATCGGTGCCGCTGACAGACAGGGGGTGTGCGTCTGTGCGCAGGGCTGCACGTCGGCTTTGGTGTCTGCTGACACTCGGGTCAGGATGATGGCAGCAGCCTCACTCTTGGTCTTTGCCACTTCTCTACCCAGTGCTCACAAATTATGTCTGTTTACATCTGTGTGATCTGGTAGCCCCAACGAGGATGCTAGACAGGTTTTGGCTCTCTATGACTTCTGGAAATTGTCAAATCATATGGCAGGCAGTATTCTCTTCGTCCTGACTCTAAGACATGGTGACTCTCCCTCTGAGTACGAAGTCACTGAACCTCTTACCTGTCTCCAGCAGTGGTAACCAGTGCCCCATTTTGGGGTACACGGGCCTGGCTTGGCTTTGCCAGTGCCTTGCCCTCAGTAAGTCTCCACACCACCCACACTGTGGATTGAGGGAATGTGGTGAGATACTGTCTGGATCCCCCAGAACCCCCATGCACCTAGGGGCAGCTCCCCCAATGCTATAACTAAGCTTTTTAAACTCCAATTCTTTAAGCCAACCAATTACTTTCTTTTATCACCAGAATTCTGCCAAGAGGCAGAACTTTGCTCAAGGTCCAGGGTCAATGCTCAAACCCCACAAGCAACTCTTTGAGGCACTCTAAATGTGAAGGACTGGTTAAGAAGAACAGTCTCTCCCCCTAACACAGGTCAGGAAGAGGGACAGGGATGTGAATAGCCAGCATTCCCATGGACCCTGCTCTCCCAAAGGCAGTTTTCCTCTCCCCTTCATAAGGGTATGCTTTTGCTCTAAGTGGTCAGTGGGGAAGATTCTGCTGAACTTTCCACACTTTGTGAAGGCCAAGGCGACTCTCTGCACTTAAGAGGAGAACCAGATAGTGACTTGGACTCAAGTAGGAGTCCAAATCCTGGTCAAAATCCCTCCTTGAAAATGGTAAAGGTTTTACAAAGTAAGTTCCAGCAAATTCTTATCTAGCAAATTCATACTCTGCATTTATGATATTTGTCAAGAATGAAGTCAAAACCCTTCATCTGGCTTTAATTTTTGACTGACTGAATCAAGTTTTAATACTTTCTACATTTCCACTGTCAACACTTTCAAGGGGAAAAATTTCCAGTATCAATACAAACATTTTATTCTCATTTGAAATACCTTAAATCACGAGTTAACAATAACTAATGACTGTGAAGCCCTTTACGGTTTACAAATAACTCCCACATAAGTCCCATAACAGACCTTTGATATTTATCCAACATTTACTTTTCCTTGTAGTTTAACTGTCATTATTTCCCCACGTCATGGCTGTGACCATTAAGCATGGTAAGATAGTGACCCGAGGTCCCACCAGAACCAGGGCTCAACTCAGGTTGGGAAATAAAAATTCTGGGTTTTCCCACTGTATGTTTGTTCCCCTACCCATGTCTACAAATTCTGCTCTTCCTTACTAGTGATGATGTATTCTCCATATGAAATGTTTCTTGGGTTAATTCTCTGAAAGTGAAGCCTGGACACATGTCCGGGCACCTTACTCTATCACCCTCTCCTCCTCGTCACCGAAAAGCATGTGTTCAAAGAGCTGCGCAGGTTTCGCTGGCACAGCCAGCATGTCTCCAGCAGCTTGAGCCATATCCCAAAGCACAGCTTTTAGGAAAGGAAGTTAAAAAGAGCCAAGTGCATCCAACATTTAAGTCCAAGTTCCCCTTGGGCCCCAGTTCCCTGGGTACTTACAAGGAAAGTTTGTTTGGTTCTGAATTTATTTGTATCTAACATAAGATCTAGCATTTGTGAAGCCTGTGAAGATACAAAAACATTTTCTCATCCAGCAATGCTGAATTTTCTCGCCATCAGGTGAAGTAACATGTCATGCTTTGCAGCCCACAGGGGTCATCATGACTTCTAGAAATATCACAAGGAAGCGCTGGGCAAGGGAATTGGAGCTCAAAAGCGACACAAGTATGTCTACTGTTACCATAGTGACAAGAAAGGCCATCAAGAGCACTACGTTCTCCTACAAGCAGTGAGATAAGCCCTGTGTGATTTAGGATCACTGGGGTGAAAATCCCAGCTCTCCCCACAGGGTGGGATTGTGGGTGCCCCAAGTGTCAACATGCAACAGAGAGTAGAGGCGGGATACATTAATTGTTCATGCTCAATAAAGTTGTCACTGATGTTCTATCAGTTAACCTTTACTCTCAGAACCTGCAAATGGTTGGAGATTAATGGCCATGACTGATTTTGGTTGGTCTGAGCATGGCACTACAGAGTGATCAAAGGGGGCACGCCTCTCTCACCCTGCGTTTCGGAGGCCAGACCAGGACAGAGCTGTGGAGATGACAGCAACTGCGACTCCCCAGGCACACTCACAGCGCTATGCACCTCCCAAATCTGGCTTTCCAGGCATGACGAAGTCTGTCTGAACTTGCCTCCCAGTGTTTGGATCTCTTCTACAGCACCACTCCCTGCCACCGAGGTTTGCCTTCTTTACTTTAATGATAATTTTGTTGGTGACACATAAATTACAATTTGAGGCAGGTGATTTGGTCTTTAGACAGCTTTGAGAGATCATCATAATCATCACAACAACAAATAACAACCGACACTACTGTGGGTTATGCTGCATGAAGCACTGTAAGTGTCCAGTAATTTCATCTTCAGAAGATAGATAACTATTATCAACATCTCCATTTTACAGATAAGGAAACTAAGGCTTCGGGTAGTAAAGAAAGTCCTCCAATGTCACACAGCTATGACATGTTAGGACCCAGGGGTACACGACCCTAAAATCAAACAGAGTTACAGCCTCCAATTTCTCCACCTAGAGGTAAAATCTGTCTCCTTGTGTTTCCATCCACTGGGCCTAGTTCTATCTTCTGAAGACCCATGGAAAAAGTCTTCCTTCCTCTGCCACGCCAGCTCTTCAGAAATCTAACATGGCTTTCAGGACTTTTTATATTCTGTTCAGACCACAGGATGCTGTTTTTACATGTCCATTCTTCAACCGCACCCCCCAAACCATGTATTTGTCTTGTTTGCTTATTACAATAGCTGTCTAATGGCTCTCCCTGTTCCGCCTTCTGCCACATACCCAGCAGCCACGGTAAGGCCTTAAACTATGTCAGATCACTTTAGTACTCTGCTTAAAGCACTCTGTGGCTTCTCACGTCATTCAAAGTAAAAGTAAAATCTTTACAGCCAACTTTGAGACGATGAAGCCCGTGGGATAGTCTGTGCCTGTATCTCCATCCTCTCCCCTTTTGTTCTTAGCGCTCCCTGGACATGCCAATCATCCTCCCAACGCCTCTGCCTGGAAGGCTCGGATCTGAGTATTTCCCACCCCTCTTCCTCTCTCTCTTCCAAGGTCACTTTCTCAGTGAGGCCTTGCCCAGCCACCTGGCTGAAAGTCACAAATCTCTCACCTCACGGCTGTCCCCTCTCCTTCCTTTCTGTGTTTCCTCCACAGCATTTCTCACCAGCTGATGTGCTGCTTCTACTTAACCCTTCGGTTTCCGCTCGCTCTCACCCCTCACCCCCATATCAGAATGGAAGCTCCATGGGAGCAGAAAGTTTTATTTTCTAAGTTCAGTTCTAAGGTTAAATCATATAAAACAGTCCTACAAAATGACTATTTTCATATGGTTCCACCTACCACACCCTCAGCACTGAGAGCAGCCCTGGGCAGAGTAGCATTCAATGGCAGAAGTACATGGTGAATAAATGAATAATTTATCCATGTACTGATACTAAAAATACCATATTATAGAGCTTTCGAGTAGTTTATTATCTTTGGTAAGGACTTTATTAACTAGTCAGATTTCTGATATGGTCTTTGTTACCTCAATCCTATGTGGAGCTGCATTTATATGGATGTGCAAATAAGTATTAAAAGCACTTTTGTTCATATGCTGAACGTAGCTTTTAATGGCATGATTTGGCATTCTCTTCACAGCATTCACTGTAATGTTACCCCTCATCTGTCAGACTCAAAACTTCCTGTGTTCAAAGAGGCAACTTCCCCATCAACTGCCAGGATCTGTTTGGATTCAAGAGAAGGGACTAAATTAAGACAGTTTCTGCACAATCCCCTACCATTGACTGACTGTCGTAAATTATTACCACTGTGTTTACACAGAGGAGTGGGTATTGTTTAGAAAATACCGACTAATAGTAATGTTTCACTTAAATTCATAGCTTATAATGAGCTCTAGCAGAAATCACTGCACACAATTTCACAGGGCCTCATTTCCTATCGGCAGATTCGACACTGTATATTTGGTTTACTTTTACAACGTTTCAGCTTCCGTGCTTAAATAAATGCCAGAAATTCTGTTGGTAAACAGAGACACAATGATTAAATACATTATACAATATAAGAAAATTTAGGATAATTATTGTAAGACTCCATTCAGTAATCTTTCTTGATCACTGGCATTGTGGAAATTGTCAAACCCAAGTCACCCCTTTGATTGCCATTTCAAATTATTCCCTGTTAATCTGCAGAGCTTTCTTTACAGGAAACCTGAGGATTTTGTTCTCACACATCAAGGTCAAGGACACAGTTTAAAATTTTAAATAGAAACAGAAAAGCAAGTAGTTTCTCCTTATTTTAAAAGCCCTTTTAGGGATCACAAGTCATCAAGAATTCTCACATTCATCTAGAATTTAATATAAAGCATTAGTTTTTTATACCCACAACAAAACATGGACCTGCAGAAGTTTTCAAACAGTCCTCCAGCAGCCGCATGCGTGTCTTCTGGAGCTCCGGGCTGTCCCACTGGTCTTCATCCACTCCCCAGTACAGGTCTATCACCTGGGAAGCAACGCAGGAGCAGCATTAATCCACCTGTGGGGCATTCTTATTTACCGAGGGGCCTTATTCTTATTCACCATGTAAAGCTAACATCACTTTGAACTTTTCTCTTTGCAGCATTTTTTTTCCCTGAGAGAGGGAACGTGGTTTTTAAGTTCCCCTGAAAGAGGTTTATTTTTCCATCTCACGATGGGTTGGAATGAACATTATGATTTCTTCTTATGTTCCTGATTATACTGTTGACATGGGCCCAGAGAAAATGAAATGTTAAATGTCAGAGGCTTTGCAATGCAGGCTTTCATTATTCTGAAGAGGTAACAAGGCTTCAAAACAAAGTTTGGACGCAGCTGGGAGGTGCTTGTACATTATTTTAGACAACGAAATAAGAGTGTATGCTACCGAATGTCGGAATGTGAGGAGGGAAAACCACAATGGGCATTAACATACACTGACCTGAACTTAAACATCTACATTCCTTTCTTTCTTTCTGCCTTTTTTTTAAAAAAGAAAAGAACCCCCCCAAACCATTATGATTATGGCTTATCATATGGGAACGGCCATTTTTTATGTCTGTGTTGTCTATATGCATCTGGCTTTCATCAATACCTGTCTGAAAAACATGTACTGGAAGCAGTGAAAGGTATGCCTCCCTGAGAAGGGAGGCTAATAGGACCTTCTATCTCCTACTTCAAAGACTACAGGCAAGATTCTGAGAGTCTGTACAAACTTTTACAAGCATGCTCTTTGAAAAATTTGCTATGGAGAGCAGTACGGGTTTCGTTCCCTTTACTCAACTGCTATCTGCATAAGGTAAATGTTTCTAATTGCAGCTTTGAAGATTTCTTCTTTTCCTTTCCTTGTTTCCCACAAGCAGGAAAAAACCCCTCTGCTCCTTACTGACTGTTCGCACGGCATTCAGTGAGATGGAAGCGCAGAACACGGTTCTCCACTGTACCCTGAGCAGGCCCCGGGCACTCTGTGCACCTCCCAGGCTGTGGCCCCACACAGGTGTGCGTGCATCACACAGGTGTCTTTATCTGTCTGCACTGAAGATTTTAGATTGCTGGCAGAGATATCCAAACTTCTTTTAAGAATATTCCCTTTAATTTAATTTGCCTTACAAGGTTTAATCACAATATTAAGGAAGGGGACATCTGGGATTATAATGTCACTGTTCAGTATGAGGGTCTTTAGCTGTGGCTATTTAAAATTAAATATAAATCAGTTAAAAGTCCAGTTTTCAAATGCTCAATAGTAACATGTGGCTATGACCCCTATGCCAGAAAGCAGAGATGTAGAATGCTTCACCGTCACAGGCAGTTTAATTGGACAGAACTATAAAGTACTGAGATTCATACACTGCAATTGTTAAAAGACACTCTGACCATTTGCCAATAACCTGTCAAAATGAATCCACATCTACTGCAATGTTAATGGTGCTTCTTAGTTGGGCCATGCATAAACTAACACTATACACAGAACCAGGTCTCCCTCCTGTAGGCTGGCACTGTTTGGGTATATCTGAAGAAAGGTCTGATGTATAAGCAATGGAGAGGAACAGAAATGGTAGATATGAAGATTAATATAACAGAAGCTATACATGTATACCTGCTCTTCTCACATCTTCTTTCAATGACAAAATTGTATCAAGTAATAACTATCAGAGTATGTCACTGGGTTAGTAACATATACTGATGTCATGTATATAACAATAATGACACAAAAGGGAGGAAAGGGAACAGAGCTACATTGAAGTAATCTTTTTATAGCTCACTGGAATTAACTTAGCATAAATTATAAGTAGATTCTGGTAAGAGACATATGCCTTAAATAACTAGAAAGACAAAACTCAAAAAAGTGAAAAAATCATTAAAGGAATTGAAAGGTTACACTAGAAAGCATTCAAACTTACTATAAAGCTGTAATAATTAAGAGAGTGCAGTACCAGCATTAGGACAGTCAACAGAATAAAACTGAGAACCCAAAAATAAATCCTCACACTTAACGGCCAACTGATTCCAACACAGGTGCCAAAACAATTCAAGGAAGAATAGTTTTATCTCAACAAATGGCACAAGGACAGCTGGATAGCTACCTATGAAAGAATGAAGTTTGACCCCTTCTTCACTCCATGTACAAAAATTAACTCAAAATAGATCACAGACATAAAGAGTTAAAACTCTAAAACTCTAGTTTTTTTGAAAACATAGGATAAATTGTTGTGACCCTGGATTTGACAGTGGTTTCTCAGACATGAGAGCAAAGTACAAGTAATTAAAACAGAAAAGATAAATTGAATTTCCTCAAAATGAAAAAAAGTTTTGTGCACCAAAGGACACATAAAGAAAGCAAAAAGAGCATCCTTGGGGTGGAAGAAAATATTTGCAAGTCATATATTTGATGAGTAGACATTTCATCACAGAGTACATGCAGATTGCCAACAACCACACATGCAAAGATGCTCAGTATCATTGGTCGTCGGGGAAATGCAAATTGAAGCTACGATGAGATAACACTTCATAGCCACTAGGACAGCGATCCTCAGGAAGACATAATGAGTGTCGATGAGGATACGGAGCCCCTGCAGCCTTCACACACGGCTGTGGAAACGCACAGTGGGGTGGCCGCTCTGGAAACTGGTCTGGCAGTTCCTCAAAGGGCTAGACACAGAGTTACCGCGTGGTCCAGCAGTTCTCCCAGGTCCATACCCGACAGAAATGAACACATGTCCACACAGAAACTTGAACTTGAATGTTGATAGCAGCGTTATTTATAATAGCCAAAAAGTGGAAAAAATCTAAATGTCTATCAAGTGACTGATGGATAAATAAAATGGCATATTCTACAACGGAGTATTATTTGGATATAAAAAGTAATGAAATGCGGACGCTACAGCAAGATGAGCCTTGAAAACATTTTGGTAAGTGCTAGAAGCCAGTCACAAAAGACCACCTGTCCTATCATTCCATTTACATAAAATGTCTAGAATAGGCAAATCTACAAAGGCTAAAGGTGGATTCGCGGCTGCCTGGGGCTGGGCAGAAGGGAAATAAGGCACAAAGGGAGTCGCAGCGAAAGGCACAGTGATTCTTTGAAGGGCGATGACAACATTCTACAATTGGCGTGGGTAATGCTCACACAACTGCGAATATACTAAAAATTGTACCCTTTAAATGCGAAAATTTTATGGTATGTGAACTGAATTATTTCTCAATGACACTGTGCACATCTGACTTGTATTGTGATTGTCTATGGGTCGTCCACCCTCTGCTCATGGAACTGAGTGCGAGAACAGTGTAGTCAAGCACCTGGTGTATTGAAAAAGCAGCAAGAGAAAAGGAGACAGGTACCTACAAAGGACTTCCCATAAGACTGTCAGCTGATTTCTCAAAAGAAACCTTGCAGGCAAGAAGGGGCTGGCGGGAAGTATTCAAAGGGATGAAAAGCAGGCACCTACACCCAAGATGACTCTATCCAGCAAAGTTATCATTTAGAATGGGAGGGCAGATAAAGTGCTTCCCAGACAAGGTAAAGCTCAAGGAGTTCATCATCACCAAGCCCCTATTATATGAAATGTTAAAGGGACTTAATTAGAAAAAGAAGATCAAAACTATGAACAGTGAAATGACAACCATTTCACAACTATCAACAACCCTATCTGAAAAAACAAAAACAAACTAAGCAAACAACTAGAACAGGAACAGAATCATAGAAATGGAGATCAAATGGAAGGTTATCAGCAGGGAGGGGGATGGGAGAAAGGGGTCAAAGGTACAAGGAATAAGAAGCAAAAATGGTAGGTACAAAATAGACAGGGGGAGGTTAAGAATAGTATAGGAAATAGAGAAGCCAAAGAACTTACAGGCATGAGCCATGGACATGAGCCAAAGCGGGGGTGGGGAGGGACTGCCGGAGGGAAGGGTGGCACTGGGTAGGGGGGCAAAGGGGGAAATACTGGGACAACTGTAATAGCATAATCAATAAAAATATACTTTAAAAAATAAAATAAATAAAATTTTTAACAAAGAGTTAAATAGTGAGCTCTAACTACTATACACAGACCAAATGACCAGGGTCGAAGTTGAAACAAGGCTTTCCTTCTATACAGGAGCCCGAGCGCCACCTTACTGACACGCTACGCACGGGAGTCTCCTGCAGGAGTTTCTGCATCTGCTTTGCCTTCAGGTTTGGCCACCTCCGCCCTCGCCCAGGCCTTCAGAGCGCCAGGTCTCCTCCCTTCAGGAGCTGGGTTTACAGTCTCCTGCTTCCAGCTTTTCCCCCTCAAACTGCTCTTTTCTCAAATAACTTTATGGGCAGGAAATGATGAAAAAAGATAAAATCAAGCTACCATGAAGACATGGAGGAAATAAATAAATGAAACATCTAACTTATGCAACCAACACACCATCTGGGCAAACAGGTATCCCATCTATCCGCACAATCGATAGCTGGAAAGGGCGGTGGGGACCCAGAGTGCTCAACGAGACAAGATTTATTATATACTTAAAAAATTAAGTTTAGCTTTTAGCCTAATGTCCAGGCACTGCAGACACTGCAATCTAATTTACTATTTATTGGAACACTAAGTTGTTGACAGCACATTGTATGTGCCTTTACTTAATTCATCATTAAGTACAAAAGCACAGGAAAGTATTTTGATCTCTTTTTACTTAAAACCATCTAACTTGTTTTAAAATTTTCTTAGGGAAGCTAATTTATCATGCTTATTTTAATGTGCTGAATTGGTCTGAAAACAAAAAGGCAGCCAATGAAAGCCCTCACAAATTTTAACCACTTGAAATCAGACATAATCATTTAAATACCAAGATTACTGTACAAACTATAAAGCAAACTGTAAGAAATGAATACTCACACTTTCCCAAGAAACAAAACAAAACAAAACAAAAACCTCATGCTTTCCCAAAACAAAACAAAACCCAAATGTGAACTCATAATATCTTCACATTATCATTTCCTCAAAGCGCTTTTAAATTTAAATATTTTCCAAAGTATTTTCCTTCTCAATGTTCCCATGTCATACGACACCACAGAATGTGGACCAAAAACGTAACCAGGGAGAAACAGGGCTGACTTCTTTTCTGAACGAAGGTAGTTCTGAAGTGAAGGCTGTTCCTCAAAGTTATCGCCAGGGGAAGCGACACACTCCTTCCAAGGCTCTGCCACCGCCAGGGGCCTTTCCTCAGCGGGAATCATTATGTGTTGAGTTGAAAAAACTCCTGTCCCTTCTGAGGTGGAGTTTGTTTCTATTACAAACGTTATTTCTCCTGCTTTATTGGCCTTTATATTTATAAGACTTGGCTCTGAAAAGACCATTAGCTCTTCTTAAAATCAAGTCTATCCTTAAAGGGATTACATCTGCCACGATAAAAAAAAAAAAATCAAAAGAACGTAGGACAGGTTCAGAAAGACTTGAACAGAAACATTAGTGTGCTACGGACATGACCTTCAAGGTCAATGCAGAGGTGACGACAGCACTCATTTGGATCTGTTTCAGTAGCGGTGTCCCGTTACTAGAATGTTCACCTCACAGGAGAAGGTAAGCAGGGAGGAGTCTTAAACCTCAGACTAGGTTTGTCAGATACTACTTACCAGTGATGAGTTATACTTTATAGATATGGTAATTCTCACTCTAGTTAGAATGACTTTCCCCAGATTAATGGGATACAAGGAAAAAAAACAACAACACTTCAGGTCCACATTTATCCATATCGACACTTTTACTAGAACTATTGCAAATATTGACTTTAGGTCTTCTGCAATTATTCTGCTGGTCATGAGCTATGTATATGGGAGCATGACTAAGATACACATTTCTGGGAAAATCCTATCTTACATTAAGCCCAGGATGGACTGGCTGGCCCCAGTGGTCATACACAATCAACAGAAAGAAAGAGGGTCCCACAGTGTGAGGTAGGATAATGCTTCATCCGAAACCTCATGAAGACAGCAAACTGCTCAGACCAGATGCCTCTGTCTTGGAAGATGTGGTGGTAAGGAAGAACTAAGCCACCAACTAAGGCAGGACCTCTGACTATTAGGTTTAATGAATGTGGAGGTAGAGAGAAGGTACCAGGAGTTGGGGGCAGAGAAGGAGCCACAAGCCAGAAGCTACAGTGCGTCTGTGTGGCATATAATAGGCTGGAGGAGCTCACTGCACAAAGGGACCTCAGCCAGGCTGCAAACTAAGTACCAGCTTCCTTCAGTGGCAGGGCAGGTGACCTCTGGCAAAGTATGTGACTGAGTGAAAATCCAAACTTCCTTTGCAGCCAGTACCACCCCGGTCACTGTTATTTATGACTGCCTTTTCTGGGAGACTGTAAACTCCATGAGGGCAGGAACTCTTTGTTTCCAACACCATGGCATCCGCTGCACTCGCAGCCCTGCCTGGTGCAGAGCAGAGGCCTGAGAAAGTCTGTGGATAAATGAATAAAGCCCATGGGACTGAGCATCTGAACCTGCCCCTGGGGAACTGGGGTAGACAGACATCAGTGAGGAAGAAAGGAGCCTGCACTTGAAGGATACGCACAGAGGAGACCGTTCTTTAGTGAGGGTGAGAGGGGCTTCTAGACAGAACAGCGCCACAAACGTGACAGGGCATGCCCGTAGAGAGACAGGGTCATAGCACCGTCATTGTGGAAGGAGAAAGGAAGCATCGGGCAGAAGAGAACTGAGCTTCAGTTACTTTTTCAATGGTGGATAACTAATTATTGACACAGTCAACCTCTTAAAGGAGCACTGTTTGTCCTGTGCTAAGACTTGATAAAAGGTCTCCTCTCCCTCCTATAAGAAATAAAAAATGAGAATGGGGAAAAAATGGCCACTCTGTGTTCAGAGTCTGAGAAAAGCCTCATGGTGATTGTACCCAATGGGACACTTAAATGTCACCTACAAATGGGACCCTTCCTTCTGGATTCATCTTACTGGGTGGTTTCCAGCATTGGGGTAATCAGACAGCCACAATTCAGCAGAAGTAAACGTCCAGCAAAGTATAGCTCCTCCAGTAGCTTCTGGGCCTCCCCACAATGCCACTGCTCTACATTTAGGATAAATATTAGGCAGCAAACTGTCTATACACACCAAGTGAAGATGAACAACAATGCTATCTGCGGAAGTCAGGCATGAGAATTCCAGAAGGGCCACTCCACGCTGCACCAACGGTGGGCTGATGTTTACAACGGAACTGGAGCAACTGCTGGTCAGTTATGACCACGTTTCCCTTCCCCCTTCCCATCTCTGTTCATCTTCCTCCCCCTTTTTATAACCTGGCTCACGGAGGGGAGAAAGATGATGCCACGTGCTGCCAATATTTTCACATAATATTAACTTGGTAAGACCTGCTCAGGCTTTGACAGACAGAACCAAACGTGAGGTGAGCTAGACAAACTGAAGTGCTGGCCTGCGTGAAGCGATTTCAGCGAGGGATGCGCCCTTCCCAGAGAAGGAGGCACACACTGGGTCACTAGAAGATGGGAAGGGGCTGGTTAGTTGACAACGTGGAGAAAAGGCCAAGGGCACCGCAACATACCCTGTCAATTACAAAGCCCACAATATATTCTGGCAACTCAGGAGGCAAAAGGCAGTTTGAAATTCCTGAGTAGGTAGACAGGTGGGAGGAAAAAAGGTGTGCAAAGAAGGAGACTGGGCTCCTCTTAGAGCAGGAGGGCTGCGGTGGGCGAAGAAAGAAGCGATGGAGGGAAAGTGGGTGGAAACAGCTAATGGAGCACCTTCAGTGTGAGGCGGAGTAACTGTTCAATTCGGTAAGTATCAGGAAGGTCGCGCTAATGTGAGACCCACGTAATTTAACAACCTACGACTTCGACATGCACAGAGAATGTAACTGCTTTCTGTAGTCTAAAACAGGTACGGGTCACCTGCCCAAGTCTCCGTCCACCCTCTCTGGTCGAGTGCCTTCCATGTGCACTGAAGTCTCGTAACAACCCTGGAAAACAAACACTGTCCCGTTCATTTAACAGACAGGTCAACTATGTGTCAGAGATCAGGCACTTTGCCCAGTGTCACAGGACTGGTATTTTGTGGACCCAGAATTTGAATCCTAATCCAACAAAAAAATGTATGCTGTTTCCACCAGACCCCATAAATGACACAATGCGCTGCATTTTATTGACTCTCAAATATCAGCTGCAGTGTGCCCCAATATTGTATAGTATTGCCAATGGCATCATGACATATGACACACCACTTATTCGTATCCGTGCGGCCGAAGCGAGCACAGACACACCAGTCATTTGTAAGATGAATCTTAATTTCTGAGATGTAAAAAAAAAAAGAAAACAAACCCATGCATCTTAGACTGAATGAAATCTGGTAAATACTGTTTAAGGAAGATTATTTGAGCAGCTGTGTACAGTCTGGACCAGAACACAAAAACACCCAGCCTCAGGAAAGATTGGGAAAAGGTCGCCATTGTCACTCAGCTGCTAAGAAAGGAAGCCTGCATAAAGACAGAGCCTAACGAAATGGGAAGGAAAGGCAGAATTGTAAGAAACACGTTGGCAGGTAAATCTAAAGGAACGATGGCAGTTTAGATCTAGGTTGTAAAGGGCGAAGAATGAATTGTATGCCAAGATTTTAAAGTCTGGAAAACAGGGAAATAGTAGCAAGTGAAAAGCTAGGAAAAGGGGAAAGAAGGATGGGTTCTGTTTTAGATATATTAACATTCAAAAGCCGGAGAATTACCTGCCTGTCACTGCGGAGGACAGAGAGCTAGGGATGCGGACGTGAGCCCACTCACTCACAGACACTGGTAAAGAAGACGCTGAAGCTCTTACTGGGGGCCTGGGGAGGAAAAGAAGCCAAGTGGGCAGGTGTGGGTTTCTGCTGCCAAAGCAAACATGGAGAGATGAAACCCTAAAGTGAAGGAGAGAAGAACAAATTCCAGACAAAAGGACGCATCTTTGGAAGGAGCACCCATCCCCGTGGTGCCTTTGGGTGGCATCACAGTGCCATTGTGAGGCAGAAAGCAGGTTTGCAAGGTCCTCCTGAGGGCAGAAGCTGCAGGCTTCACACTCCCACTTCCCTGCACACCTTGGATCCCAACACGCACCTGGCAGAGAGAAGGAAAAGGGCTGGGGGCCAGAGAACTTGCTCAGAGGCCAAGCTGATACACTTAAATAGCAAAGGTATATAGGGGAACTTTTTAAAGAAGCTATGTTTAACAAAATTGCAAAAAGGTTAACAAATGGCACCCACCATGACAAGGACTGGTCATTTAGGATTGGGAAGTACGCATTTCCATCATTTGCCTCTTTTGATTTCAAATAAAGCTTCAACGTTAAGACAGCTGGCAAATAACTGCAGGCCATCCATTTTAGTCTGTTGCCTCATATATTAAAGCCACCAGTCCCAATTCCACAGCACTTCTGGAAGTTGTATTAACTATCTGAGGTTATGCACCCTATCAAATGTCTGAAAATGATCAAATAAAAGAAAAAGTTCCTAATTCAGTAAGTGGGAACATTCTCTTAATTGTTATCTGGATTTTTTTTTTATATGCACAAACGAATTTCCGTTCCCACTGTAACTCCTCTAGTTGTCTCTCTGTCACTCGCAGCTGGACGCCTGTCACTGGGCAGCCAGGCTCTCATCCCTGTCAGAATGGCATGACCTTGATGCCACTCCTGCTCTGTCCAGCACAGGAGCCCCTGGCCACATGTGGTCGTCGGGCACACAAAATGCAGCCAGTCAGAATGGGGATGTGTTGTGAGTGTAACGACATGAAGACTTTGGTATGGACTTTGAAGACTTGGTATGAAAAGAGAATGTACAATAACCTCCTTAATAATCTTTACACGGCTTACGTGTTAAAATGATAATGTTATGGCTATAATGGCTTAAATAAAGTACATTATGCATAAATTTATTAATGTATTTCATTAATAAAATTAGTTTCTTTTTATTTTTTCATGGGTAACTAGTAGAAAATTTAAAATTACATTTGTGGCTTAGCTGTGAGTCACGATACTTCTTTGTAGCACTGTTCTAGAACTCCAGCTTCTGGGTCTCATTCATTTAATCACTAAATTCACTTCAATCGACCAACATTCATTATGTATACAGTATGAGCCAGGTACTATAAAAAATGCTGGTGATATGAACATATAAGTAATATCATTTCTGACCTCTAAGAGTTTTATTTAGTGGAGTGAGGGCATTTTATTTTGTTTTATTTATTATTTACTTTATTGTTGTTCAATTATAGTTGTCTGCATTTTCTCCCCCCCCCCCATTGGCATTTTAAAAGTAATTAGAAAACAAGGGGGACTTCTGGTCAAGATGGTGGCATAGGTAAACATGGCTTGCTTCCTCGCATAACCACATTAAAATTACGCCTAAAATATAGAACAACCATCACTCAGAACTCACAGAAATTGAGTTGAATGGATGTCTGACAACTACAGAATTAAAGAAATCACATTCATCCAGACTGGTAGGAAGAGCAGAGAGGTGGAACAGGTTGGTCCCATATCCATGTGCAGTAGATAAAAATTCAGGAGAGGTATCTTGGGAGCAAGGAGTCCCAGCCCCACACCAGGCCACCCAGCCCAGAGTTCCAGTGCCAGGAAGATAAGTCCCCGTGACATCTGGCTGCAAAAACCAGTGGGGACTGAGTCAGTGGAAGAAACTACTGGAGTCCCAAGAAGTTCCTCTTAAAGAACCCACACACAGACTTAGAGTCACTCCCTCAGAGTCACTCCCTCTGAGCTCCAGTGCTGGGTAGCAGCTTGAAAGGCAGCAGTAGCATAGACAGGGGAACTGAAGTGTCTGGTATCAAGGTAAGAGCTGCGGGACAGCTTTCTCTCAGACAGAAAGGTGGGCAAAGGCCATTGTTCCTTTTCTGAACCCTCCCGCCAAGAGAACCACAGAGCTGGCAGACAGATGTCATATCTGAGACTCCATCAACCTGGCTAATACTGCTTGCCCTGCCCTGGAGATCCCCTGAGACTCTGTTCCACCAAACTTATGGGCCCACCCAAGTTGTTAACAGTGGCTTTTCCATATGAATGACTGGTCTTGGCTAATGCTTCACAACTTCCTAAATCCTATCAAATAAGCAATAGCTGGCCTCAGTGAGTCCCCAGCCTCCATCCATACCTCTTGCTAAATGGCCCTAGGTATGGCACTAACAGAAGCCAGCCTAGATTCACAGCCTGGGAATCTCCAAGCCCAGCACAAATAGCAGCCGCCTCAGATGACTTTATAGCTCATGTAGGTGGCTCTAGGCAGAACATGGGTGGGGGCTGACCCTGGCCCAGAGCATGCACAACCAGTGGACAGCTACAGACCATGCTGGAGCACCACCATCTGCCCCCGCACAGCTGATCCTCCACAGAGGGCAGAGGTTGGTGGTCAGTGGTCACATCCAGTTGTAGCAGCTGGCTAGCCTGGGTAAATCCCTCCCACTGACCAGCCAACAGCAATCAAGGCTCGACTACGAGAGGAGGGGGTACTGACATGGAGCCCATATGGAGGGCACATCTCAAGCATCCAGGCTGAGTGATAGGGGAGGCTGTGACACTGGACCCTACAGGCCACCTACTACATCAGGCCATGCTACCATAACAATGAGTCATAGCCGCTCTACTTAATACATGGTAATACATAATACCAAACATAGGGAGGCTGCCAAAATGAGGAGACAAAGAAACATGGCTCAAATGAAAGAACAGATCAAAACTCCAGAAAAAGAACTAAACAAAATGGAGATAAGCAATCTATCAGATTCAGGGTTCAAAACCCTGGTTATAAAGACACTCAAGGAAATTAATGAGGACCTCAACAGCATAAAAAAGATCTAGTCATAAAGAAAGAATATACTAATTGAAATAAAGAATAATTTACAGGGAAACCACAATAAAGTGGATGAAGTTGAGAATCAAATCAATGATTTGGAGCATAAGGAAGCAAAAAACAACCTATCAGAACAGGAAGAAAAGAGAATCCAAAAAAATGAGGATAGTGTAAGTAGCCTCTGGGATAATTTCAAGAAGTCCAACATTTGCATCATAGGTTGCTAGAAGGAGAAGAGAAAGAGCAAGACATTGAAAATCTATTTGAAAAAATGATGAAAGAAAAATTCCCTAATTTGGTGAAGGAAATAGACATGCAAGTCCAGGACGCACAGAGAGACCCAAATAAGATGGACTCATAGAGGCCCACTCCAAGACACGTCATAATTAAAATGCCAAAGCTTAAAGATAAAGAGAGAATATTAAAAGCAGCAAGAAAAGAGAAGTTAGTTACTTACAGGGGCATTTCCATCAGACTGTCAGCTGATTTCTCAAAAGAAACTTTGCAGGCTAGAAGGCATTGGCAAGAAATATTCCCAGTCATGAAAAGCAGGGACCTACAGCCAAGATTGCTCTACCCAGCAAAGCTATCATTTAGAATTGAAGGGCAGATAAAGAGCTCCTCATACAAGAAAAAACTAAAGGAGTTCATCACCAAACCATTATTACATGAAATGTTAAAGGGACTTATTTAAAAAAAAGAAGATCAAAGCTATGAACAATAAAATGGCAATACATGTATACCTGTCAACAATGGAATCTAAAAAACAAACTAGGCAAACAAGAAGAACAGAGACAGAATCATGGCTACATAGAGTTGTTGATAGTTGCCAGATGGGAGGAGGGTATGGGGAGAATGGGTGAAGAGGTGAGGGGATTAAGAAGTTCAAATAGGTGGTTAAAGAATAGCCATGGGGATGTAAAGCACAGTATAGGAAATGGAGTAGCGGAAGAACTTATATACATGACCCCTGGACATGAACAATGGTGGGGGGATTGCCTGAGGGAGTGGGAGGGGTTGGGTGGAGGGACAGGGGGGAAGGGGAAAAAATAGGGACAACTGTAATACCATAATCAATAAAATATAATAAATAACAGTGATTAAAACAATATGACAAATGCTATTAAATATTAGGAATAAAGTACTATGGAATCTTAAAGTAGGAAGTTCACTGCTTACTAAAGAATAAGTAGAACTTTTTCTAGTCATTTGTATGGTGGGCAATTTAAGGGTACCCTGCAAAGAGGACAAGGTGAGTATTAAGACCCAGGGAAAAGACAGAACCTGTTTGATAAATTGAATGCAGTTCCGAAAAGCTAAACAAGTCTGCCTGTGGGGAGGTGACAGACAAGACCTCAGTTGTAGGCTGGGGCGGGAAAGAGGACCTCGCACGCTGTGCTAAGACGTACAGACTGTGTCTTGGAGATGGCACAGTCAGATGTGCATTTCAGAAATCCCACTGCGGCAATGTTATGGGGGATGGGCCAGGTGGTCAAGGTGGGAAGGAGGTTGATGCTGGAAAGAAGAAGGAAGAGGTGAAGGTGAACACACCAGCACAGCGTCTGTTGTGACAGTCAAGACGATAAGAACACAGATTGGAACAAATGGGACAGACTCGAGAAATATTCAGGGAGGCGGAATCCACAGGTCTTTGGGATTCACTGAATGTCAAAGGTGAAGAAAAAGGAACAGGTGTATGAACTTTGGTGACTGAGATGAAGTGAGACAATTCCTAGATGACCACTAAAGAAGCTGGCATCAGAATGCATTCTTAAGGAATGACACTAAGTTGAATGGCTGGACTCAAATGAAAACTGCTTTCAAAATGGAGGTGTCCTACTGCCCCCATCAGTCAAGAACCTCATTAGAGGTCTCTGCCCTAATCAGGTTTAGTGGGGGGCTCAGGGGACCAGTGGGGACTAGGTGGGGTAGATTTATAAGAATTCAGGGAGTAGAAAGGGGGACATATCTGGGAGTCAATTATTTGGTTTTCTCTTGTATCCCCAATACCTGGAACATTGACTGAAACGTGGTCAAGGGTCTATAAACATGACTTGAATCATTCTTGATGAATGGTTGGGAGTTATGCATAGGATTTTAGGGGAGTAAAGAGAAGAGTATAAGGTACACCTTGGGAGGGATGGGGGATCAGAAAAGGCTTCCCTAAGCAACTAGTGTTTGGGCTGAGACTTCCTTCACTTACATGCTCATGTAGGCATTCATTCATTCATTCAACACATTTTTACGGCATTTTCCTACATGTCAGGAACTATTCTAGGACCAGGAATATAGCTGCCACAAAGGCAGACAAGTCCCTGTCCTTGTGGAACTTACATTCTACAGGGAGAAATAAGCAAGCCAACACATGAGCAAACAGAAAAGCATCCAATATCAACACATGCAATGCACACAACTTGGGCGATGTAAAGGAGCACCTAAGTGGTTACTCTGGATTGGTCATTCGGGAAGTAACATTTCAGTGGAGATCTAAAGGACAATGAAAAGATGGGGAAGCGCGCCATTGCCACAGAGAGAACATCCAGGGAAAATCCTTACACGGGAACGGGCTGGAAGTGTTCAAGGAGCCAGATGGAGAACATGCCAGAGAGCATGACTTCAGATCAGACAGGAAGAGTTTTAGAAATAAGTGGGACTCAGGCAGTGATGCCGGGAAGAGCCCGAGTGAAAAACACGCATTGTAGGTGAAGAGAACAACATAAGCAAAGGCAAGAGGCATGACTGGGATGTTCGAGCAACTCTAGGAAATTCGTTTCTCCTGGGTTCACAGCACGACCACAGGTAGAATCCAGGCTACTGTCCGGGTAAAGCGGTTTTTTCATGAAGTTTTTGGCACCATATTTTGTTGCAGTTGAAAAGAAAAAAGTCTCTCTAGAAAACGTATCTTCATGGAAATCTATAATCAATCTACCAGAAAAGAACACATCAAAAAGTGTATTCTTAGAAGGTTCAGTTACCACACTGAGCTCCTGTTGAGCTTAGAAGCTGGAAAGCAAATGCAGCCTTGTATATTTTATTTTGAACACATCCTCAGACCTGTAGGCTGTCACCACCTCCATTTTAGACACCAAGCTAAAGCACTGGCAGGTTAAGTCACCCACAGTAGACAGCCGGGCTCAGTTCCACATCTGCTTTGCTCACCACTGTTTTCACTGCTGCCCAGCATCTATGTCATCAACTGAGATAGACGGGCATCAACCATCTCATCAGCTGGGCAGCTGGGCATCAACCTGCCTAGAATGATCCTTGCCATCAATTTCGTCTGTGCACCTTGCTTGCTATAGTTTTAGCTTTATCTGTCTTCTCCTGTGCCTACCTGTCATTGAGAAAATACACCTTCTCCATTTCTCTCCTCAGCTAATCCTAATCGATACCATGCTTTATGGACACTACTCTGTAGTTCAAAGACTCGCTCCCTCTATTGACAACAAGGATGCAAACCCAAACTCCCCCAAAGACGGGATTAATAGGCTCGTGCACATTTCCCCTGGTCACTGGGTCCCCAAGATTCCTTTAGGTTAACACCTTGGTTAACAGTTGAGACCCTGTTATCAGTAGAACCGCCGGTAGATTCCTCGAAGAAGATAATGCTAAATTCACAACAAGAAATCTAATTTTGGTTCCTGAGTTATCAAGCAAATGGTACCTTACGAGTAAGTGTTCAGTAAGTATGTCAATGTCCTGCTGCTGCCTGACACGCTGCACTGAGATTGGAGTCATTTGAGACTATTATTTTATGCACCACATTAGAAGGCATCCTGAGGCGTGCGAAGATAAAACATATATGAAGGAGGAAACGAATGAAGGGTGGAATTTTCTTCCGCTAACAATGGTGTAAGTGTGCATTCTGCATTCTTACCCATAACCCCCTAGTGCATATTCCTCATTTAACAATGTAAATCTATAGTTAAGGTACAGCACTGGAGAATTAAGATTTCCATTGTAAATGAGGTTGAAGAATTCTGTCTAAATATTATCTGTTGCAGGAGCCATTTAGTTTCTGAATTTTTGGATGTCCAAGATATATTCACGTTGTTAAGTATTTTTCTATTAGGTGGCAAAATCAATAGTGTCTGCCAGGGTTTTCATAAACTTTAGTAATGGCTAAAACTCTCCCTTGGAAGGCTGATATAATTTTTTTGGGGGGGAGGGTAAATGGTAAATCCCTGAAATGCTTGGGGAAAAGCACATTCTGCAATGTGAGTAAAACTAAAAGGCCAGAAAGAAGGCGAGAGCTGCTGGACCGCTGAAGGGAAATGCCTGAGAGAGAACTGGCCTGGATTTTCGGGGGCAAATCATTTCTAGAGACCGCAGCTGACAGACAGGTGCTTGACAGACAGGCGCTCAACAGCCTTCACTGTTTCGGTAAGAGTGGAAATTGTCAAAAATGCAAATAAACATGGTTCAAAGAAAGAGACAAGCCAATAAAAGGCAGGGTCCAAGAAAGAGCAAAAAAGTGCAAAACATGAAAAATGACTAAATATTTTATCTAGATTTTCCAGTGCTTCTTTTTACCCACTCTTATAGGACTGACATTTCTCAGGGCTTAGCATTTGTCATTTACAGCACGCAAGTTGTAACAAGAAACAAACAACAAATATTAGTTATTTAGCTGACGTAATTAAAAAGGAAATAAGTATCAGCCTTACCTGAAATTCTAATCCATAATTTTCTCTGCAGAATTCTCTCAATTTAGGATATACATTTTCTCTTAGTGTCTGTCTTTCTGCCCCCGTGTCTGTGGTTGAAAAAAAAAAACAAAGAAAGTGAATTATGTCCACATATATATATTTCTGGGAAAAAATGAAAACTTACAAATAAACGTTAACATTAGTATAATCAGGTTGGGGTGCTGCATTTTAAAATAATGGGGTATTTTACTGCAAGGATAGATCTGCTCTTTCTTTCCTTTTTATTGACTTTATCAAGGTGAAACTATTAACAAAATTATACAGGTTTCAGGTGCACAATTCCACAACACACCATCTGTGCACTGTGTTGTGTGTTTACACCCCAAGTCGTGTCTCTGGCCATTACCATTTATCTCCCCTAAACCTTCCTCTACCTTCCTCCAGCAATCATCACTCTGTTACCTGTGTCCATGAGTTTTTTCTCTCCTTTTTCCCTTTTTGGCTCACCAGGGAGATCTGCTCCTAAAACAGCAGTGGGAGCAGAGATCCCCGCCAGGCACGCACAAGAAGCCTGGAGGATGGAAGGAAGCCCGGCGGCCACTGGTTAGCGTGCAGAGAATTCACAGCTGATTCTTCCCTTATGTCCATGGAGACCCTTGCATGGAGCTTTGAAATACCCATGACCCCACTGTCTTTGGACAAGGTAGAAGGAAAACTGCAGGGTTATCTGTTGGTTTTTTTCCCCTCAGCAAGTATAAGTTTCAAAACACACACACACAAATTTAGGTTTTGACTTCCAGAAAATCCAGACTCTATCCCGATTTTCTACTACATTTAGAAATACTATGACTTCTAGAAAAATTTAGTACAGGATCCATGCAGTCAGCACAGTGATTAGGAGAGGCCAGTTGCGGGAGCCAATACCCCAAATGAGCAGATTCCACACACCATATATTCAATTGGCCAGTGGTTTAACAGACTGCCATCTCTGCCCTGGGATTAGGGACTCCTGATATATCAAAGAGGGGATAGTTTACAGCTACCATGTTGTATAAAAGCTTTGAAATACAATATTTATTTTTCATGTCATCAGAAAATGCAAGAAGAAACAGAGAATTGGAGACCAGGAGAACCAGGGACTACGTGTATACTTAATGTTGAACGTTCTGCACAGAAAGGGATTCCAGAGCTGCCCATGCTGGGAAGTGTTGTATCTCGCTGACGATGCTGTAAGATTCCTACAGCAAAGGGAGGCTGTGCCCTGCCCCACAAACTTCAAAAAGATGAAACACAGAGCTTTTAAAAATTAGGTTAATGTGTTATCTCATGAAAAGTACCATTTGCTCATGAGAAGTACCATTTGCTCAATATACGTCAATCCCAGCCCGAACTAGGAAACATTTGCCTGCCACATTTATAACTAAGGAATCAATTTAAAAGAATTTCCGTATTATTCTCAAGCGCATCTGTCCATGCAAATTCAAACATATGCTATGCTGACCTGCTCTACTTTCCACTGTTCAGAAGCCTATTTTGAGATGTAAATAACCAATCTCCAGAGTCTGGAATGCAGCTGCACCCTGTCAGAGTGACAGGAACCAGTGTTTACATGGAAACCAAAGATTCGGTACAAGGGCTTCTAGATTACCCTGTGCTCCCAACAAATAGCGTCTTTTCCCACAGCAGATCCAACCAGGACCTATGTGTAAGGAAAGCAGGTGGACCATGTTGAGGAGCATGGCATTTGGTCACACACAGCCCACAGGCTGTTATGGTGCTGGTAGAGGCAGTCTATGAAGCTTTTATTATTTTATATAATTTATATAATCTTGGAATCAGACTCCGATCCTCTCTCACTCCATTTTAAGAGTTGAAAACACTATAATAAAGCTGATAGTATTCAAACACTCTAAAAGGCTTCAGATGTTTAAACCCCAAATAAAAAATTTACTCTATTTTTTAACATTTTTTTTTGCTGTTCAAGTAGTTTTCTGCTGTTTCCCCTCACCCCTCTCCACCACCCCAGGCCTCCCCACCTCCCTCCCGTTTCTACCCCCCCTTGTTATTGTCCCTGTGTCCTTTATAATCGTTCTTGCAAACCCTTCACCCTTTTCCCCCATTATCCCCTCCCCTCTCCCCTCGGGTCACTGTCAGCCTGTTCTCAATTTCAGTGTCTTTGATTACATTTTGCTGGCTTGTTTGTTTTGGTGGTTAGGTTCCTGTTAAAGGTGAGATCATACGGTATTTGTCCCTCACCGCCTGGCTTATTTCACTTAGCATAAAGCTCTCCAGTTCCATCTATGCTGTCACAAAGAGTAGGAACTCCTACTTTCTTTCTGCTGATAGAATTGCATCGTGTACGTGTACCATAGTATTTTGATCCACCCATTTACTGATGAGCATTTAGGGTGCTTCGAACACTCAGCTATTGTAAATTGTGCTATGAACATTGCGGTACATAGGTTCTTTTGGATTGGTGTTTCAGGATTCTTAGGGTATAATCCTAGCAGTGGAATTGTTGGGTCAAAAGTTCCATTTTTAGTTTTCTGAGTAAATTCCATACTGTTTCCCATAGTGGTTGCACCAGTCTGCAATCTCCAAAATTGTTAGGTTTAAACCCAAAATAATAAAAAATTTACTTTAAAAATAAACAAATATGATCAGATGTGGAAGTCGGGGCTATATTAAGCCAGTACTATTAAGACAGTCTTTTAAAAAGTATCAGAATAATACATGAAAAATTAGGAAACAAGAAGCAGAAATTATTTGTTGCTTAAAGTTTTTATTGGAAGTCTGGTAACTAAATACTGACTGTGCAAGAGCAAGGAGGCCGACAGGAAGACAGCACCTAAGCACTAGCAGTTACCGAGAGCTTGCTACAGTCTAGCCGTGTGCTAAGAATTGCTATGTGGATTCCCTTTTTTTTTTCAGGGCAAATCTTTTTTTTTTTTAAATAATTACTTTATTGTTTTTCAATTACAGTTGTCTGCATCCTCTCCCCTCCCCTTCCCCCACCCCCTCCAACCCCACCTCCCTTCTCTGCCTCCCTCCTCCCCCTTGGTTCTGTCCATGTGTCCTCTACAGTGGTTCCTGAAAATCCTTCTCCCCATCGTCCCCTCCCCCCTCCCTTCTGGCCACTGTCAGACTATTGTTAATTTCAATGTCTCTGGTTATGTTTTGCTTGCTTTTTTCTTTTGTTGATTATGTTCCAGTTAAAGGTGAGATCATATGGTATTTGTCCCTCACCGCCTGGCCTACTTCACTTAGCATAATGCTCTCCAGTTCCATCCATGCTGTTGCAAAGGGTATAAGCTCCTTCTTCCTCTCTGCTGCACAGAATTCCATTGTGTAAATGTACCATAGTTTCTTGATCCACTCATTTGTAGATGGGCACTTAGGTTGTTTCCAGCACTTGGCTATTGTGAATTGTGCTGCTATGAACATTGGAGTGCATAGGTTCTTTTGAATTGGTCTTTCAGGGGTCTTAGGGTATAATCCCAGTAGTGGAATTGCTGGGTCGAAAGGCAATTCCATTTTTAGTTTTCTGAGGAAATTCCATACTGTTTTCCACAGTGGCTGCACCAGTCTGCATTCCCACCAACAGTGCAGTAGGGTTCCCCTTTCTCCACATCCCCTCCAACAGTTATCTGTTGCTTTGTTTATGATGGCCATTCTGACTGGTGTGAGGTGGTATCTCATTGTGGTTTTAATTTGCATCTCTCTGATGGCTAATGATGTTGAGCATCTTTTCATATGTCTCTGGGCCCTCTGTATGTCCTCTTTTGAGAATGACCACAAGCCTATGATATAGGTAAAATTATTTTTCCTTAGTTTTATAAGAGGAAATTAAAAAATCAAGAAGATAAACAAGGAGACTTATTTGAGGTCATATGACCATTAAGTTAGAGATTTTAGGTTTCAATCTAAAAAGTCGTATGTCATAGTTTGCTCTAACCATAGAAAATATCCAACTGTGCAAGGAATCAATCCTTGAAAATGATAAATGCAGTAACTTTGGAGAATGGTTAAAAGATGTTGGAGTTCTAACATTTATGAAACAAAAAAACCTGGGTTACCCTTAATGGACTCATCCCTTTCTATAATACACCCTTTAACAGCCAACTCATCAGTAGGTTGACTTTCTCCATCTATCTAAACAAATCTCGAATCAGTCTACTTCTCTGCACCTTTGGTGCAGGCCAAACTCATATCTCAGCTAGACTCTGTCTCCCTGGTGCCATACCTGCCCCCTTCAGTCCATTCTACACATGCAGAGTGTGCACAACACGTAAATCAGAACATGTCACTATGTTGTTTAACACTGTCCAGCAGCTCTTTAGGGAACTTGGAATGAAATCCACACTCCCTGCCTTGCATTTTCTCCCTCTCCCTGAGGTCATCTCTCACCACATTCCCAGTTCACATCACTCCAGACTGGCGTTCATGTGATTCCAGATTACATTCTCACTCAGGGCCTTTGCTGTACCTGTGCCTTCCTCCTGCAATACTTAGTCCTGTGATCATCTGATGGCATCTCCTGCCATTCCAGTGTCAGCTTGAATGCCACCTTCTCAGAAAGCCCTTCTGAGCCCTCCATCGACAGCACCACCATCTCTTACATCATATTCTTTAAATTCTCTGCACATCACTCATCACTACAGTTGGCATTTGTTTACTGTCTCCCCCACTGCATTACGAATTCAATGGGAGTCAGAACCTTCTTTTGTCTTAGTCACTGCAGTGCCCCATGTGGTTAGAGTCTGCTCAATGAAGGAATGAATGAATGAGAAACACCCCCCGCCACACACACACACACACACACACACACACACACACACACACACAGAGGCACCAGAGACAAAGATGAGTTGACAGGCAGTATTTCCCTGTAATTACTTCAGGAAGAGACAGGCACCCTACACTACAGTCTGTCCTTGGGTAGACACAGAATCAAGGCTAAGTGAAACTCTGGGAAATGAAACCATGGGATTTAGAAAGGTGGTTTCATGAGGGAAGTGAATAAACTGAAATACTGATTTCTTTTCTGGTTTCTGTGTTTCTGGGAGAACGCTAATACATTTCACAGAGCCACTGTGAGCCTGTCTAAGGATGTGAAGGGAGCCTATGTGCATATCTGAAAGGCATTCTGTGTTGTTATTATTACAAAAATGACTCAGATTTTCACTTACGTTTTTAATAGAGAATGATTGGCTCTGGAAATAGAACAGTAATTAAGATAGAATGGATTAATTATGACGGTGACAGATAAGCTGGCTCCATTATGTAAAAAAGTCTGATTCATACTAACAGCAAATCCGGATGTTGGCAATTAAAAAAACATTAGAATGTCATGAACAGGAAAAATTAAGTCACAGGATGTCACACATAAAAAGGGACCTCTTAAAAAAGTGTGGATCCGAGACAAGGTATGGCATCATTTACTCTTTCCGGAGTCAATGTATCCATCTGTATGTGCCGAGCCCCTTCGTGCTTCGGGGAAAGGTGCATTAACACGTTGGCAGCGCTATTAGGTTTTTAAGATGTTGCTTTCTAAATAATTCCTCAGTGAGTGCAGAGTAATGAAAGTTACCCACAGGAAGCACATTAGTTGGGGAGGGGTGGAATTGTGAATCAATACTATTACCCAACTTCAAGAAGGGTTTCGATGACAAAGTTTCATTAAAAATTAGGGTGCCAAAATGATGTTGTATTGGAACCTCTTATTGCCCCTTCCTCACCCAAAGTTAAGGCCATGAATGGTAGGTTAAGTCTTTTTCTTCTCAGCAGCTCAGAAAATTTGTTTTAGATCCACCACACGCCATCTGCTTACAACTGTTGCCGCAGCCTGGTCTCCAGAGTTCTATATATTTGCTCTTGCCTGGATTCTCCCTCTCTACCTGGTCCACTCAGCCAGTCACTCATGTGCACATCTAACTGGCTTTTATTGCTTGTGTTGATTTCTTGTTTGGTGGCTTCCCAGACGCTGTCTCTTCTCCCTCTAAGTGCCTTCTAAGTCCTCTGTGCCCAACCAGCCACAGTCACCCTTCCTTATTTCAGTATCAGCAAATTCTGCCAGTGTTATCATAAACATCTTTTGAGTTTGGCCACTGTTTTTGAACTCACTGTCTTTGATTGACCAGGTATCTGTCCCTCCTCATCACAGACAAGACACAAGCAAAAACTAATTTGCTCATTAAAGATGCTGGCTGGTATCTGGTGGCCTAGAGGATAAAGGTCAGAATGTTCAGCAGATGTACATGTGTTTTCTAGTGAAGTTCCCCCTTCTACTGCTCTTCACCATGTACCTACCCTCCAGAGCATTTTTCAGATATGAATTAAACCTGAACTACGTCTCAACACATATTACTTACCGTGTTCAGAATTCCCTATCTGGTGCATTCCCTTTGCTTAGCAGACACCCAGCCTTCTGAGTCCCAATCAAAGGCAGCACACTTTATGAATCCTTACTAGTCAGGACACATATACTCTCTCTGGGTGACCCCACAGCACTCTGTGCATCCCCATATAACATTGTGCATTGCACTTTATTATAATTATTTTTATTTTGTTTTCCCCATTAGACCTGTGAATTCATGGAAGGCAGGGACTTTCTTATACATCTTTAATCACAAAAATTAGAGCAGACCCCAGAACACAGTTAGAACTCAATAAAGGAATGAGTAAAAAGATTCTGTTCTAACGAAAACATTAATTAAATCCAAATAAAGAGTTAATTTGTCTCCATTGTCAAAATAAAAAGACAACCCACAGAATGGGAGAACATATTCACTGATACATCTGATAAGGGGTTAATATCCAAAATGTATAAAATACTCATAAAACTCAGTACCCAAAAACCAAAAAATCCAATTAAAAAATGGGTAAAGCACCTGAATAAGACACTTCTCCAAAAAGGACATAGAGATGGCCAATAGACGTATGAAAAGATGCTCAACATCACTCATCATCAGAGAAATGCAAATCAAAACCACAATGAGATACCATCTCCCACCTGTCAGAATGGCCATCATAAACAAACCAACAAACAAATGCTGGCGAGGATGTGGAGAAAGGGGAACCCTTTTGCACGGTCGGTGGGAATGCAGACTGGTGCAGCCACTGTGGAAAGCAGTATGGAGATACCTCAAAAAATTAAAAATGGGTCTGCCTTTTGACCCAGTGATCCCACTTCTGGGAATATATCCGAAGGTACCCAAATCACTAATTCAAAAAAAAAAAAATAAGCACCCCTACGTTCACTGCAGTGTTATTTACAATCACCAAGATATGGAAGCAGCCCAAGTGTCCATCAATACATGAGCTGATAAAACTATGGGACATTTGCACAATGGAAGTCTATTTGGCCATAAAAAAGAAGAAAATGTTACCCTTTGTAACAGTATGATGGACTCGGAGAACATTATGCTAAATGGAATAAGCCAGTTAGAGAAAGAAAAATACCATGATTTCACTCATGTGTGGAATGTAATGAACAAACTGAACTAACAAGCAAAACAGAGACAGACTCATAGATGGAGGACAGATGACAGCTAAGGTGTGGGGAGAGGGAATTTAGGGGGTGGGAGGACTGAGCAAAAAGGAAAAGACCTCATGGACATGGACAACAGTGTGGTGATTGCTGGAGGGAGGGAGGTATAAGGGGACTAAATGGTTATGGAAAGAAATATAATAAATATTATAGATAAAAAATAAACATTTAAAAAGCTTGTCAAAAACAGAAAACATCAAAATCCAATGTCATTTTCAAATAATATTTATGTTGACAGCATTAACAGTCATGTGTGACTCTGGGGTGATGTTACAAAATATATGACAGAGTATGACACAGTAAAGAGTTTAAAAGATCCTCTTCCCAATAAGCAATAACAAAACTGAACAAAATTGTCAAAATAAGCTCTTAAATGCAATGTAAACCAACCCAGCACCAACGGCATAAACCAAATCAGGGAGTGATTAGTCATGAAAAACAGCTGAATTTTGGATAACAATGGAGTCTTACGGGATTCTTGCCTGGGCTTTTCCCATCCCCCTTCACCACACTACACACCCCCGTCTTAGAGAAGGTCAAGCTGTGAACAGAAACAACTTATTAACAGGGAGGACTCATCCAGATTTAGGGCCGAATGCAGGGATCTCCCTGCCCATCGCTGGTGTCAGCAGCAGGAACGGTCTCAGAGGGAGACAAATGGGGAGGTCTGGTGGCTCAGCTGGCCTGCGGCTTCATCCATATTTCATAAGGAGATCAAGGAAATGAACAGCCATCGACGGCCTTGATAAGCTCTCCGCAAATTCCTGGCTGATGGGAAGACTACCCACAAGAAAATTCCTGGCTGATGGGAAGGCTACCCACAAGAAAATTCCTGGCTGATGGGAAGGCTACCCACAAACATAAGCGACACTAAAAACGTACTGATTATCCATATATTCCTGGCTGACTTTGAGACTCTGTATTGACACATGGGCAGTGGAAACACAAGGAGGCCTGGTGGAAAGTGAGAGCTGCGGAAGATTTAAATGCTGACTAAATGTTGCATTTGTTCCCACCCACATGGACCCACTGGTGGAGAGTGGGGGCCCTGCTGGCTTGAGGCACTGTATTTGAAAAGAAATTCTGACAAATCACTGACTAACACCAAGCTATGCAGATAAGTGGATGACTCCTAGGAAGCCAGGCATCCTCCTTATCATCCTCCTCATCCTCACCAAATCACTGGGCAGAGACATCAGCAGCCCACACAGTGGGAAACTGATTCCACAGACTTAGTCCTAGCAAGTCAGTAAACAAACAAACAAACAATAAATAAATAAAACACCACACAAAGAAAAGAACAAATTAAAAAAAAACCCTCTGAAGTAAAAATCAGACTCCATATTTGTTACAATTTATTACCTTAAAATGTCCAGTTTTCAAATGAAATTATGATATATATAAAGAAATAGAAAAGTGGGACATCCATTCACGAGAAATAAGCTGTCCCTGAGTGAGTTTATATATTGGATTCAACTGACAAAGACTTCAAAATACCTATTATAAATATATTCAAAGAACTTAAGGTAACTGTGTTTAAAGATTAAAGAAAAAATGAATGAGGTTCCATAAACCTGTGGGACATTAATTGCAGTGACACATATGTAAAGGGAGTCCCGGAAGGATAAGAGATAGAGAAAGGTGAGAAAATATTTTAAAGAAATAACTTCCAAACATCCCAAATTTATTAGAAAACATTAATCTATGAAATCAAAATGTTTAGCCCTTGCTGGTATGGCTCAGTTGGATGGGTGGTGTCCCACAGACTGAAGGTCACTGGTTTGATTTCCAGTCAGGGCACATGCCTGGGTTGCAGGTTTGGTCCCCAGTTCGGGACATACAGAAGGCAGCCAATTGATGTTTCTCTCTCACATCAATGTTTTTTTCCCTCTCTTTAAAATTTAAAAAAAAATCAAGTTCAAAATGTTCAAAGGACCCAAGTAAAATAAACACTAAGAGATGCACACTTAGACACATAGTCAAATAGTTGAAACCAAATAGAGAAAAACGACTCATCACACATAGGGGAACAACACAATTAATGGCTGACTTCTCATCAGAAGGTCAACATGAGTGACTGTGGCTTCTGCATCAAACACAGATGTAGCTTTGCTCCATTCCTTTTGCCTCCTAGATACAAATTACGAGCACAGTCAATAATGAAACTGTTTGCTGACAGCAACCCTCCAGAACAAAGCCACACTTCTCCCCCAGACGGCAGAACAGGAGTCCAAGCCTGATCATGACCAGTCGTTACCAAGAGGCCGCACGGCCCTCCTGATGTGGGCTCTGTCTCTTAGCAGTGAGCCAGCTAACCCAGCTTCGGTCAGCCGCTGCGCTACTCCTGGGGCAGGTCTTGGCTGGAGGACATCAATAAGAATTTTGTAGTGGACACCTGGCAGACACCACCGTAACCAAGCAATCAAGTAGCATCACCAGAAGTGGAACAAATCAACATTGTATTCCTTCTGATACAATGTACTAAGGAGAACACATCACTTTTATTCCTACCAAAAATGCATAATATAACCATGAAGAAACATCAAACCACACTGAAGACATTCTACAAAATAACTGAGGGACACTTAAAGCCACAAAAGTCAACAACGAAGGAAATGCACTGAATCAAGAGATGGCTAGAGTGACCCAGTGTTACTGCGGCACCTGGTGAGTCCTTATGATACCTGCAGCTGAGGCAATCACTGGATTCGTGCGGACCTTCTCATTCGGATAACCGTATTGTGGTTACAGAAGAGAGTGTCCTTATTCACTAAACATACACTAAAACCTTCAGGTGCAAAGGACAGATGTATATGTTGGAATTGTATGTGTGTACATACATACACATATACACGCAGAGGGCTAAAGCAAATGTGGCAACATGTTAACATCTGGGGAATCTAGGAGAGCGGTATACAGAAATTATTGTACTTTTCTTGCCACTTTTCTGTAAGTCTGAAATGACAGCCGATTCTCATGATTTGCAGTAGTTATGTTCCACCAAGTTGTTGTGAATACAGGATTAGTGAATTCAGAAGCATTGTTCCTGAAGGAAATACATGGTTAGGCTCTCGGAGGCCTCTGGTCACCATATTTTTATCAACAGATCGATGCAAAACTTGGTTTCATGTGTGTTCTGCTTAAAGACACTTTATTTAAAATACTTTGCTGATTCACTAGCACTGAATACCAGCACTGTTAAGTCATGCCTGAATGAAGCTTATCTAAGCACCGACTATGAAACAAACCACACTGGGTCACAGCATGAGAGTGGAGACAAGAGGACACAGTACCGTCACCTTGTTCAACGGCAACAACTGTGCTGCTGGGTAGCTCAAATTTTTCCTCTCTGCGCAAGTCCACGAATGACCGCAAAAGCCCTGGGGGTACTGATTTGAGGGTTCCAAGTAAGTTTTAGTGAGTGGGTGAATTCACAAACACGGGATCTGTGAAGAATGAGGATTGCCTGAACATCAAAATAAAGAGTTAAGAAAATACACTTTCAACCCAGAAGACTAGAAAATGGTGGCACAATAAATGAACTGCGATCACTGTGCAGGGGAATTGTTCTGGGAGGGGAGACGCCATTTAACTCAGGATACTACAGGTTTGAAAGGTTGTCCCAGAAACACCTTAAAGGTGTTCGGAAATCTAGGAGCCGATGAAGGTCAGGGCAGGGCAGGGAATGCGGTCCTGGGATTTACTGATGACAGATCAGAGACAGCTGATGCTACCAGCAGACAGACCCATGGCAGAGCACACGAGAGCCAGACTCGGTGCCTGACCTGCAGCACACATGAGGAGTAACTCGCCGGGAGGAAGACAGGTAAAATCGAGGCTAATGAGTCAGGAATGGGGCACACAGTGGGACCTGCCTTTGTTTGGGCAAAGGTCACTAAACACAGGAGCTGAGCAAGGAGGAGCAGGCAGGAGTCAGTGAGAGAGGTTCCATCCAAAGTGAGAAACAACTTTGACGAGTTAGAGCTTTCCGGATCGAACCAACTGCGTTCGAAGGTGCACGCACTGCTGTTGCAGGTCATCCAACGCAGGCCGCAGGCTCAGGTACCACAGCGGAAGCGCCTCTGAAATGTTGCGATTAGATGATCTTTCAAGACCGGCGTAATTCTAATATTCTATGGCTGATTTTTTGGCAGACTCTTCTTTGGTGACAATTGATTGCCATGTATTTTATCAATCATGAAGCAGGTCTGACATCCATAAACACAGTCAAATCTATCAAATTGAGCAAATTTTTGTCACAGGCAAAATGTTTTTGTCATAGTAAAAGGCCATACCCACATCACTGGAATATCTGGAACACAGAGAAAAGAGCAGAAGCCACATCTTCGCCACTGTTGCCCATCCTCTTCCTTAGTTTGCTTCGTTATTTCGTGAATAAGCAATACATGAGGTAGACTTCTGGGGCCTGGGACACATCCCTCTTCGATGCTCCTTATGGAAAGTCAGCATGAAATGAGTCCTCCAGCAGCATAAATGAGTGCTTGGGCTTGAGGGAGGGAGTGGGGCAAAAAAGAAGACAGTCCTGAAAATTCCATCCCAGGTCTTGGGTCCCAAGGATTTCTGTGAAATAGCCTAGCACCCCTGCCCGTGAGTGGCACACCTGTGTCACTGCCTCAGCTCTGCGGTTTCCTTCCTTACGTTTGCTCGCCTGACAACACAGAGAGACTTGCTTTCTGTAAAGGGGAATAGGGACTTCCTGTGACCAGTCTTCTGACATTCCTACAAACCTCAGCTGCGCTTTTGAATAGCTTAGAATAGACAAGATGTTCGCTGACAAGCCTCTGGTTTTCTGAAGTCCAAATTTCTCTCTTTTTCAAAAATGCACAGTGTCCCAGACTTGACATCTGCTAAGTACTAACCAATAATACATGGTCTGCAACAGCTGGTAGAAATAATAGATGAAGCCGTCTTCCACATTAATAAGAAAGCGTTTAAAGTCCTTAACACTGTTATTAGCAAAAGCAAATATTGATTCTTTATATAAATTCCTTTCACTATACACTGTCAACACAATCCTCCAAATAAACATACAAATCACCACATGATTACAAAATCGACTAAATGTGGAAACGTCAGCGATAGAGAGGAAGGGAATTCATCCATTTTGGCAACATATGAAATACCGAAATAAGAAACGCGCATATGTCATAGTTGATGTTCACTAACAACCGGTAAATTGGAAGACCATATTTAAGTTGACATTTTTGTTTCTAAAAAATCCTTATGAAGATATCAATTAGGTATTGCAATAGTTCCCTTAATGACTGCTTTTTGGAACAAACATTGATTTGTTAGATACTGCTAATGAATTAAATTACCAGCAAATATGTACCGCATCCTTGCCATGTGGAAAGCAATCTTCTGCGGGTGTGGAGGATATGAGAAATCTGCCCTACCCCAAATGTGCAAACAGACATCGGCATAAATATCTATGATCTGGAGAGCAGGTGGTGGTGAACGTCAGCAATAATCTTTGTTACGGTTTCACAGAGGAAGGGGGAGGGAGGAAGAGCGTTAACGTCAGTCCCAGTGCTAGCCTATGGACAACTGACTGGACGCTGACCCGTCTCAACCAGTCACGTGAACAAGTATTTCAGAAATAGACTGGATCTGTTTCATAAGCACAGAGACTTCAGAGAATGCAGTCTGGGTCCCCACATATGTCGGGACACCTCGGAGTCTTGGTACCTGCTCCGTGGGGAGCTTGGGGCCGCAGGGGGCGGGGTGGGGGGTGAGCAGGTACGACTGACTCACTGGCCCCAGTGCTCAGTGCTGACCTTCTAAGCAGGGCTGTCTGACCTTTTGGCATCTCTGGGCCACACTGGAAGAAGAGTTGTCTTGGGCCACACATCAAATACACAAACACTAATGAAAACAAAAAACCTTGTAATGTTTTAAGTAAATTTACAATTTTGTGTTGGGCCATGTTCATAGCCACCCTGGGATGCATGTGGCCAGTGGGCCATGGGTTGGACACCCCTGAAGGGAGTGCACCTCCTGGGTGGGGCTACAGGGAGAAGCCATCAAACGTGCTAAGATATGTACAATGTATTCCCTTTGTTATATTTGAGGATTGTTAGATCTGAGCTTTAGTAACATTAAAGAAACAAACAACAACAAAAAACAGAAAAAAGAAACTGATGCTGTGTGATCCTGTTCACATAAATAACCCAGTCACATAAATGTTCAGTCTGAGGAGCGTCAGTGTGCATGGGGTCAGCTCACGTTCAGAGAACACTTCCTGGATTTTCAGGAAGTGACATAATTCCAGCAAAGCTTAAGGCGCTACCTACACCAAAGGTATAAATAGATGGTGTCTTAATTTTAGCGTTTTGATATAAGTTTAAATGCCTTGATCGTTATGTATTTATGGATGTGTTTATCTGGTCTCATCACTACAGGGGAGAATTATCTTCGTGGTATCGCACCATATGAAGAACATGAATACAGTTTGCATAGAAGAACACAGCAAAGCAAAGTATTAGCGAAGTTTCCTTGCGCTAATGCTTTCATGAATAATATATTATTATTAGTGTGAACTTCTAAATACTACTCATAGCTAAAGGTTGTAAAAGTTTCCTTGTAATCCATTAGAGGATGTTTTCACTTTACTTTTTCCCCAAAGTGTCTATATTGTATGTTATAAAAATCCTTTTAACATTTGCTTTCAAATAAAATATTCAATGCTCGATGCTTTCATGGAACGTTTTCCCTTTAAAAATCCACTACACTACAACTAAATATCTGCGTGGAGCCCACTAGGTTGATGTAATTAAATTCACAAAAAGGTACTGGAGATTTTATCAGCAAGAGTATATAATTCAATGCAGCGGTGAATCACAGGATTTTTCCCCCTATATAATCTTAGGTGGGATAAAAATAATGTTGCAGTTTTTAAAGTCTGAGAGCAATCCTTAGATTGGACTTTTACTTTTGTTACAGCGACTTCATTTTATTACAAAGCACTAAATAATACAAGAAAATCCAAGTGCTACGTAAGAATTCAGCCACATTTAGTTACTGAGACACTGCGGAACTGACTGCTCGGGGAAGGCCGGCTAGCGAGCCTGGGCATCGCCACAGGGCTCCGGGCTCTGGCGCTTCGGAAGGAGGCGGCTGAACTCAGGCCTTGGGTCGAAGCAGCCCTGTGATCCCTTTTAGGTTCGCTGTCGGGGTTCCAGACCAGACAGAGCTGCCTCTTTTAACAAGTCTGATTAGACCCAAACCTTCTCATATCATTTTAAATTCTAGGACTCCTTAGATCTTGCTCTTAGAATTGTTTCTTTTTGAAACAGTAGCCCAGCCAATTCTAGATTACACTCATAGAGCAAATCCAATCCATCTATAGTTTATCTGGGGTGTGGAGAGTGGAAATGATGACAGTCATATGTCTCAAATACCCTTACCTTCTCATGGTAAGAAACCTACTAGATTTACCCTATATCTCCCCTCCAGCCCTCACTGTTTGTCCTCCTCCTCCTTGCTCTGTTTCCAACTTTCTGACATGCCAGACGTCGTCTCATGCTGTTTTCACATGCCTGTAAGCTAACTCCTGTGTATTCCCTCTACCCTGGCTCACCCCTGCCTGTCCTTTAGGTGTCAGCTTAAAGGCACTTTCTTCCAGGAAGCCTTCTCTGACTACCTACATTCTCCCTAAAGACCTAAGTTATACCTTCCCACCGTACACTCCTGTAACACCCTGCACTTGTGCATTGTGATACTTGGCACACCTGTAACCACTGAGAGTGGCTTTCAACTCTGGGCTGACACTCCTATTGGACAGGGACCCTGTTTATCTTGTGAGGGCTGTGTCCTCATTGCCTGACACACAGGAGGCTCAGGGAATCTTTTTTGAGCATAATAAATGAATGACTAATAGTTATTGACTATATGTACACGACTTCGATGTGTTTTATTCATCTTGGTAGCCTGGATGTGTAGCCCAGTAATTGCTACAACAGAAGCCCTTGATAAACGCTGGCCGGATTTATTTCTGAAATGGTGTGCATAACTAACTTACCAAGGGCAGTTTCCTCCTCCCTTAGCTTACCTGTAACTGTAAAAAAGAAGTCAGATGGTGGCTGGAAGAGGAAATAAAATAACATCCTCAGAAATTTATACTGATGTGGAAATGAAAAATGGATTGCTCACTCAGCCTTCAGGCAGGGCACCTATGCACACGCCCAAATACAACCATTGCTTTTTTTTTTTTTTTTTTAAGAGGAAAAAAAGCATCTGCTAATAACTGGCTACTTGGAACTAATCTGTGGTGGAAAAAATCAGAACAGCGGCTGCCTCTGCGGTTGGGGACAGGGACCGATAGGAAGGGACATGAGGGAACTTTCAAGAGATAAGAATGTTCTACACTCGGCGTACAGTTTAATTCCACTGACATGGACGTTTCGAACCTCGGCGGGTGGCACACTCAGGATCTGTGTATTTCACAGCATGTAAACTTTACCTCAAAAAGCAAATGAAAGACCCATCAATAAATATTGAACTCTATTAAATGATATGCATGACATGGTATGTTACGCATAGAGTACACTGATGATTGCAATTTACTTGGAAATGCATATAATAAAAATAATTGATGAAGAAAGAAACACAATAAAGCAAAAAAGTGAAATATTAACCATGGAATAGAGGTGGTAGGTCTATGATTGTTTACTGTACTTTCTCTCAACATTCCTGTATGTTTGAAAATTTTCGTTAAGAATCTTGGGGAAAATGGTTGCTTGGCCTCATTTAGATGCAGGTATATCAGCAACCAAAAGCTGAGTACTGATCTCCAGGGAGCCCTTCAGCTACGCAGAGTCAGAAATTAAGATCATGGATCAAAGGTTAGGATAGAGTAATGAAGAAATTCTAAAAATCTCAGGAAAATGATAGAAGTTCTCATTATGTGAGATTGATCAACTCATTTATTCATTCAATAAATATGTTTGGAACTTCAAATATGTACCAGAAGCTGTTAGCCTAGGCAGCTAGTTAGTTGTTGAGGAAGAAAGGGAACAAATGGAGCCAGACAACATCTAATTAAGCAGGATTAACTAGGAAGATGTAGCTTCCAGACACTCCAGGGGAAAGCCGCATTGCCTCGCCAAGGGGGATTAGCATCCCTCCATTTCCCGGAGCAGAGCGGGCAGGAAGGACAGGCTTTCCAATCTCTCCAGGCAACAGCAGGTTCATTCCCCCAGATTACCAAGGGGAGAGAGAACCAGTAAAGGGGAATTCCTGTGCTGAGGCCTGCAAGGTCAAAGCCAAGATGGCACAGGGGGTGGGCCCCACACCAGCCCAGGAGGAGCCAGGAAAGAGACTGGGTAGTTTGAAAACAGCATGCTCTTTCCCAAGCCTGAGATAACATAATCAAAGCTTAACAAAGGCCCATCGTTTGTTCTTGTGCCCACGTGCAGGGCTGGTTGTGACCCAAGCGCAGTCTTGGTGGCAGACATGCAGGTGGGAAAATGAGACACAGAGAAAGCCTACATCCGGGCCCTGGCTCTCCTTGGCCTGACGGGGCGTGAGTGTGCGGCCATAGAGGCTGGGCTTCTTCCCCAGCGAGACGGGTCCTGGATGAAGCGCCAGGTACCTGGGGATAGACCTTTGTTTTTGCTCCAGTAAACCTCGCCACTACACCTCATCCTCCTACGTGTGGGCCCCTGGGATGCTTTTCTTGGAACCCCATGGAAGAACCCTATTTCTACCAGCAACAAAACCATTTAGAAACACTAAAGAAAACAGACAAAAAGTCTGGTCTTCTTGGAGATCAGATTTTCATCATGGTTTCTAAAAGGTTTCTCCAAAGATGAGAAGAAAGGTGGTGGTGGGGCGACGGGGTTAGAGGTGACCAGGTGGCGGCTCTGCTCAGGTCCAAGACTGCTCTGAAGGGAATATACCGCAGGCGGGTATAAAATGGGCCAGGGCACTGCGATCTGGAGTGCACCGGCAATGCACCGAGGGCACTAGCACCTTCAGCGGAGGCCCCTTTAGTTCACAGTGGTGAGTTAGCTTGCCCTCCAAAGGGAGAACGAATCACTGTCTTTGGTCTTCTCAACTTACGCTACAATCTGCTCTGGCCGACTGTAGCACGTACAACATGCGGAACACCTACATGCGGCAGCCTTTAAAACTAGACGCATCGACACCACAGACAAACTCACGCTCCGCTCCTGGGAGTGAAGAGGCGGTGTGGTGGTCAGGATTTTCACCACACAAACGGCTTCTTTTTTTCAAGAACAAATTTGAAGCCTGTATAGCAAAACATTTGTCATATCTGGGTAGGGCATTTTCTGCCTGTTAGAATTTTTTCAGAATTAAAAATTTCATCATTAAATTACAGAAAACAATGTGGAGAAACTACAAAGGGCACCCCAATGATTCACTTAACCACAGACGACACGGGGTTCTCTGCAATGACTTCACAGGGAAGGAAAGCATGAAAGGCAAATGCGACTATCAAAATAAAAACGTCTCTCCCAAGTAAAACGTCGTTTCATAATAGATTCATTTACAAAAGTATTCCTTCCTACAAAACAATATACCGGGGGGGAAATGAGCAAAATGACCCTATTTATCAGGAAACAAGGCTCAGTAGTACTGCAATTCCTGACATAAATGAACACTTTGATTTAATTCATTTATCAGTCAGTAAATTGCTTATTTTTGAAAAATGGTTCTTCTATGCAAATCTGTGGTATAAGCACATTACAAATGAGAACTGCTGATGATGACTCATGAAAAAATACAGATGTTATGTGGAAATTTCCAGTGTATGTCAGCCTACACCAGATTACATGGGGTGATGAAATGGGAATATTGCAAGCACGTTGAAGGTATTTGTCCAAAAAATCCATCAGTATCTGCTCAACAGCTTGAATTCTGGTCGAAGAGATTCATTACAAAAAGTCACTGGTCATCTCTGGGATTAAACAGAAAATAAGGCAAAGCTAAAGTACCGATGTAAAGTACATGTGCAATGAACAGAAGCACAATATACAAGCAATGACTAATAACTCAGCACCATTTTATAGCCTTTTTCCTAGAGCTCAGTTTTACTGAAACAGCTAACAAACATGATTGATCCAATGTGGGCATGCCTGTTTCTTTATGTTCCCAACAGCGGGGTCTAGTTAATCCCGTAAAAACGAACCACTGATGCAGTTCCCTGGATGAGCATTGCGTAACAGATGAAAATGGGCAGCTCACAGCAATTGCTGCTCTCCCACAAACCCTGCTGCTGTGCATATGGACTGTGCCAGAGGAGGCAGAAGAGATTCTGACGCCCGAATTCCATGCCAGACTATAACCACTAAAGCTCCACAGGAATAACGGCAGGCTGATTAAATTTCTGCACATGCGATCTTGAAAAATGAATACATCAATTAGGTCGACGATTAGAAACACTATAAATAACACGTTTTATTTGATAGCCTGACTACTGTAATAAATTTAACAACTGTTTCTCCCTCTTGCTATATTCATTTTCACCTCGGGGTTAAGTGATGCTGGCTAAAGCGATCCCAGAACGGGAGGCATTTGCAGAAGGCTAACGTGTGAAATTAATTTTCCTGTCCTCACTGGCTTTATTCCTGTTGACACAAAGGATCCACATAAAACATTTCACACCAGAAAACATCTCGTCTTCTTTACACTGATTTCTTTTTCTTTCAGCATCGCGAAACGAAGTTCAGCTTTGTGAGAATGCAAGCAGTAGAGCTTCATATTCAACTCACAGCTGCGAAGGCCTCCCAGTAGTGCTCCAGGTGCTCTGACATGCTGCATGACACCTCCCGACAGTCGTGTGACGAGCACCATGACCTCTACGTCACACGGGCGGAAAGTCAAAGTTGCTAAGTAACCTACCCAGGTGCCCACACATTTTACTGGTCAGTTCATGACTGAATCCTGGGCTCTGTGCTCCAGAGTCCACATTCTTCCGACTGCCCAGAACACTGAAGCTAAAGCTTTGCCTTCTCTACCCCACGTAATTGTCACTGCACATGCCTACTTCACTGTGAACTGGGCTTCTATCTGACTAATACCTACATTAATATCTTCTGAAGGTACTTTCCCATTCCAGGATGTAAGGGCCGGTTTGGTCATGTAACATGACGAGAAAGAGTTGAATGTGTTTTCCAGCCCAGACATTGGGGGAATCCCGACCCAATGAGGGCAAGTGTAATTTGGCTGCTGCTTCACCCCTAGGGGATCACAGAGACTTCATTCTCACTGTCGTCACTGTTAACCAAAGTGCCAAGGATACAGGAGTCTCCAAAGCTGATGCCAGATAAAACACAACAGCTCATAAAAATGATAAACTTATCCAATCATATCAGAAAGTTAGCATTTTTTACAGACGGCAATAAAAGTTTTATTTGAAAAGAACTGTTATGCATTAAATAATACTCTGTGATGCTATATCCTTTTTGTTGGGCCAACTAAATACAGGAAAGCTGTCTCTGTAGATTTCTGCTGGCTGCATCTTTCAATGACCGACCCCCACACAAAGGCTGAAGGCCAGGGGATGTCGTGATTCTACCATCACAAATGCTTTCAAAGTCCTCACATGCATCTGATGAGTCTTCCCGAAATCTGAGTGAAATTCTCTTCAGAACAGGTTTGATGCTAAAGTAATTTATAAAAAATGCCATCACTTGAATAGCATACATAATTGGCACTATTAAACAGAAATACCCTATATTATGAACATTAAAGAGGAGAGAATTTTCTGCATATAAAATTTTTGATGAGAAAAAGCAGCTTACTGTAAACTTCTACATAAAACTTTCAAGAGACTAATTGAAGATAAAATACATAGATATTGGAATTCCAAATAAAGTAACTAAAGATAAGTTGGAAAATATTATCCAGTTCCAATGAAACTAAAACATGTATGCTCTCTCAGAGAAAATTAATTAAATGTCACAAAAGGCCATCTTTCATGTCGATAGCATCAGTTACTGTAATAAAAATGAATTTGTAAAAACAATGCCTATATTATCTTTTTCATTTGATTCTTGGCTAACTTATAAAAATTATAAATCAGGATAGCTGTATTGTATTCATCCATATTAGTATAAATATATTATTATACTGTATGTTACCAGAAGGTCTTACACAGTCTAATCACTACCCTAAAGGTTAATTATTTACACATTTGTTTTGGCAACCCCAGCGTTTCTTCCCTTTAACAATTCCACAGCTTTGGAAAAATAACCAAGTGTTACTGAATAACAGGGAACACGTATCAGTGATCATTTAAAAAAAAAAAACAACAACCCACAAAATAAAAAGCCTACTTCCTTAAAAGTTACAAAATCTGCTGTAAAGTTGGCTGAAAAGGGAGACACATGGCTAATTCAAGTTTTGCCAATAATTACCGTAGCTTCGCTAGGCTTGTTACTCACCAGTAAAACGAGTGTACTGGCGGGGGGCGTTGGGGTGGTGCTGTGTAAGGGAAGGAGTGTCAAATTATATGGTATCCAAGTGCATACAGTGACCAGATTTTTAAAAAATCAATCCTACCCATCCTTAGACATGGAAGTAAATGTCTAAGTGTGGAGTTGGTGGAGAGAGGCACTTCCGTAGAGAAACAACTACCGAGAGTGACTGAGAGCCAACTCTGAAGGCTAACAGGCTCCCCGCGTTTGTCTATAACCCCCAACCGCAGGTCTCCAGTCCCTGAAGGACACAAGGAGAGGAATGGCAGAGACAGAAATGCGCAGCCTTTGTTCTGGGCTGTCCTCCACAGACAGCCCACCACGGGGGCTGTCAGCGTACCCTGAACACCAGAGACTCACTGGTGTTGGGCAGAGAGGTCTGTGAACCTCACCTCAGTTACCATAGACAGAACGGAGATCTTCCAGTGTCGCTAAGGACTCTTAGATGCACACTGAATTAAAAATGAAGCACACACATGAAAGAGAACGTAAGTGCTACCTTTTAGAAGTTATTCTGTCAAAAAAGATGGTGGTCCTCACAGAGAATTTCTCCTAAAGCTGTATGTACTGAGCCTAACATGCTTCCACAGTTGGATAGAACAGATTGGTGCATATTAAAATATTCCTGATAGGAATGCTAATTTATACACTTTGGGTGGGGGAAGGCTTGTCACTGACTGCAGAAGGCTGCATTTGAGGCAGTTTCAGTAAATGAACAGCTAGTAGCTTGGAGCTTGAGAGTCAGGCAGATGAGGATGCAAGTTCTGCCTTTTCCACACACTAGCTGTGTGATCTTGGGCAAGTTACTAAACCTCTCTGAACTTCAGTTTCCTCATTAGTAGACACTTCCTAATAATCTGTAATATTATGTAAGTGACTTAGTAATCATGCAAAATCTTGAGTGTTAACTAAATTAAAAGTATTATAATTACATTGTTGACATTTGTCAATTTGTTTCTTTCTCACAACGATCTATGACACAGCTTTTAGAGTCAAGAAAGAGAGCACTGAGGGGTAAGTAGTCTCTCCAAGGGGACTCATGGTGTAACTACACCCACAGTCCTCAGTACATGCTACACAAGCAGAACTCAGGGAAGGAGAAGATAATGCCTCAAACCTAAAATAGAGATATATAATGTGAGCATGCCTAGCATAATAGCTGCAGCCAAATACAAAACCGGTAAATGGTGCCTAAGTATGATGGAACTGCAGCTGACTATTTCTACAACTCAAATTGTACAAGGATTCAGAATGATTGAAATGTCAATGGGTCTCACTTACTAAATTACTGATGCTTAATAAGGAGAAGGTTTACTATTTCTACGCTCAAAAGCTGCATTCACTGTGCAAGAAATAAATCCGAGTAGACAAAGTCTTCACATGTTTTCCTAACCACCTCAATTATTTCAGGGCCAGGATATGACGCAGGCTCAGGGGAGAAAAACTGGTGTTACTCTGCATTCTTCCCTCTGCCTCAGAAATAAAGCTGTACTGTAATTAGTTTATAAGCAATATACACATGTATATTTTTTCAACCTGAAGGTAGATTATACACTCTATGCTTAAGGTCTTGGAGATGTTTTGGTTTCTTTGTTTTGTTTTTTATTTTTAACAGCCTTCCCTTGAAGGAACTGTGGCTCCTAAAAGAAATATGCTGCTGATTTTAAATTGAGAGGCTATTAATTTATATTATTGAACACTAAAGGTATATGTGTAGTGACTCTACATATTGCCAGAGATAAGCAACATTTTCCTCAGTGTACTGAAGAAAAATCCTAAGAACAGCGTACGTGTGGAAAAGTCAGATCCTTCCATTTCTCTCCAGGCAATCGTAAGTGTTGTAAAGACTTTACCAAGCTATGTTTAGGCAGACTACTCCCCCCGCCCCCCCCCGCCCCCCGCTGAAGTGATGTATTACAGAATCCCAATCACATGACACAGATACGGTGGCACCGATCAGGGAGGACAATGCCAGTGACATCAGAGCCGACTCTCTGATAACGTGCAAGGTGGCAGAATTTTCAGTTGTCTACTTTGGTAGGAAGCAACTAATTTTAAGAGTGGAATTATCATATGCAAATGCATGCTTTGTATCAGATTATTTTCCCCCCTGTTCAAAAAAATATATTTTTCAGTTGTAGTTTATGTTCAGTACTGTTTTTTATCAGGTGGGCAGCACAGTGGTTAGAAAATCACATACTTTACAAAGTGGTACCCCTAATACTTAAGTACCTACCTGCTGCCATACAGTTATTCCAATATAATATTATTGACTGTATTCTCTATGCCGTATTTTACAACCCTGTGACTATTTTGTGACTACCAATTTTCACTTCTTAATCCTTTCACATTTTTCACCCAGCCTCTCTCCTCCCAGCAGTGATTTCACTTCTGGGTGTGTATGCGAAGAAATCCAAACATTAATTCAAAAGAATATACTGTATGTACCCCTGTGTTCTTCACAGCATTATTGACAATAGTCAAGATACAGAAGCAGCCCAAGCATCCATCAGTAGATAAGTGGATAAAAAATTTGTAGTATGTATATACAGTACAATATGACTTGGCCATTAAAAATAATGGGCCCTGGCTGGTATAGTTCAGTGGATTGAGCGCGGGCTGGGAACCAGAGGGTCCCGGTTCGATTCCCAGTCAGGGCACATGCCTGGGTTGCAGGCCAGGTCCCCAGTGAGGGCCATGTGAGGAGCAACCATACATTGCTGTTTCTCTCCCTCTCTGTCTCCCTCCCTCCCCCTCTCTCTAAAAATAAATAAATAAAAATCTTTAAAAAAAATAAAAAATAAAAATAATGAAATCTCAATTGTGTTTGCAGCCACTGCTGCTCTCTAATGCCAGCGACTCCTCCAGTTCATCGAGCTCCAGCTGGAGGAGAAGGGGGTAGGTAAAGAGGTCTCTATACCACGGCTCCTACAAAGCAGACTGCCTGCAAATTGCCCGGTGGCAAAGCCCGGAGGGAGCAACTGGCTACCAAAGCCACTTGCAAGAGTGCGCCCTCTCCTGGAGGGGCGAAGAAACCCCATTGTTACAGGCCTGGTACTGTGGCACTTCGTGAAATTAGATGTTATCAGAAATCCACTGAACTTCTGATTTGAAAACTTCCCTTCCAGCGTCTGGTGTGAGAAATTGCTCATGACTTCAAAACAGATCTGCACTTCCAGAGTGCAGCTACTGGTGCTCTGCAGGAGGCAAGTGAAGCCTGTCTGGTTGGCCTTTTTGGAGACACCAACCTGTGTGCTGTCCATGCCAAACACATAACAATTATGTCAAAAGACAACCAGCTGCAAGCCGCATAGGTGGAGAACGTGCTTAAGGATCCACTATGATGGGAAACATTCCATTCTTTAAAAAAATAAAAATCTCTTCTTCCTGTTATTGGTAGTTCTGAATGTTATTTTTTTCTCATGGGCTCAAAAGGTGCCTAAATATATGACTGCAAGTAGGAAACAGGGGACAGAAATCAGGTGTTGGCAGTTTTTTTATTTTCATTTGTGTGTAAATTTTTAAAATATAAATGTGGAGACATAAAGCATTAATGCAGGTCGAAGTGTTTCAGTGAGCAAGTTTCAGCAGCTCAACTTTATAACAATATAAATAAACCTGTTCAATTTTTCTGGACAATGCCAGCATTTGGATTTTTTTTTTTAAACCAGTAAATTTCTTACTGATGGCAACTAAATGGTGTTGTAGCATTTTCACCATAGAGTAGATTCCATCCACTCACTGTGCTTTTGCAAGTGAGTCATCCTCCGTGCACCTATGGTTTTAACGTTGTCTGTCTTCTGTGCCGTCCCTGTAAGTTTGCTATTAAAACACATAAAACTGTAAAAATGAAATCTTACCATTTCCGACAGCATGGGTACTATGCTCAGTGAAAGTAGTCAGACAGAGAAAAACGAATACCATACGATTTTATTTAAATGTGGAATCTAAAGATCAAAATAAATAAACAAGAGAAATAGTCACACTGCTTTGACTGAGCTACTAGGATGTGACTGTGCTTGTGTAAAGGAGAGTTTAAGTTAACGAGGATTTTTATATCCATAAACTAGTTTAAAGTGAAAAGGTTTTAATATGATCCATGAGGATTAACATATTGGATAATAGAATAGAATGAAAATATATAAGGAAACAGAAGAGTTTCTATTGGTATTACCACTTTATTATTAACATCTCTTCTACGTTCCACAGTGATGAACTGTATCGCATGACCACTTACAAGGGATGCAAGGTGCCCACTGCAAAGCTCTCATAGAGACGCTGTGTGAGACTAGAATCATTACTCCATGCTTTCGACCTCTTTATAGTGCAGGTGGTTTGATACATTAAATAAACATTAATTGATCATTTAAAAGTGGATGTTGTAAAAAAACAAGTAAAAATAGTTAGCACAATGAGGGGACCCAGCAGTTCCTCATTAAATGGCAGCTATTATCACCAGAAAACTTCTTCCTCCCATTCTCCCTCTTTTTGTTGCCTTTCAGAGTAGAGAAGAGGGTCGGAGGGCCCTGGAGTATTAGGATGGGAATGGGGCTAAAGCAATATGACCTAGCTCAAGTCCTAACTTCACTTCTTGCTTACTCTGTGACCTTAGGCATGTTATTTAAACTTCTTGTGCCTCATTTTCCCCTATGTAAAGTGGGAATGATAAGGGAATTAATTACAGAATGAATCCTACTGGGTTAGTCAGAGGAAGAATAATTTAACACATATAAAATACTTAAGAGGAGAAATGGGTCCTGGGCCTCTACCTCCCCCACGCCTGTCTGCTCTGGTCTCCATTGATATGTCCTTCCAGACATTGTCTAATGATGCCTTTCTCATCCTTTCAGGCCCTTGAGGGCTGGAATTGAGTCTTTGTTTTACCAACTTTTGTAACCACACAGAAACTTTATTCCTTAGCATGACCTTTTTTTGTTTCTGTCCATCCACTCCCTTCCTTTTAACCAGTAAGCCCTTAGCACATCAGAGTCCAGTCAGCATCAAACTGTCTTCAGGACCAAGCTGCAGGCCTGTGCCCGCAGAAACCGAGTTCTGGCCAAGCTGAAGACAGCACCTTGACTCCGGCTGTGTTCCAGTCCCAGCCCGTGAAAGGGGAAGACCTGACACCCCACACCCTCAGGAAACCAGACGGAGCAACGCCGTGGCTGACATCCGGACCTGACGCAATGGTCAGCTACCCCTGCCCTGGCCCTGAACAATCAGCACAGCCCCCAACTCCTTCAATCACCACGATTAATGATGTCTGCCCTGTAGAACCCACTCCTGGAAGCTGTTGGGCAGCCAGGTCTCTGTGCATCATTAGCTCACCGGTGACTCTGGGCTTGGCGCCATTTGCCCAACTAATAAACCTCTATTTCTTTTTTGCAAACTCTTGTTTGCATTTGACTGGGCTTTGATGCAAACAAATGAATGGACGCCTTTAGTCCAATAACACTTTTAACAAAATGTCTGGCACATAGTAGCTTTCAAAAACTGTGAATTCTACTAAACTCCTCTGCTGGTCACAGGAATACTTGGTGTGGTTCAAAAGAGGGAGCTACACACTGCCCCTGTGAGGATACCCAGTGGGTAGTTTATCTGAGATGGGGGGAAATCCTTCATTTAAAAAGTCTGGATCAGCCCTGGCTGGTGTAGCTCAGTGGACTGAATACAGGCTGCGAACCAAAGGGTCACTGGTTTGATTCCCAGTCAGGGCACATGCCTGGGTTGCAGGCCAGATCCATAGTAGGGGGGGCGTGAGAGAGGCAACCACACATTGATGTTTTTCTCCCTCTCTTTCTCCTTCCCTTCCCCTCTCTCTAAAAATAAATAAATAAAATCTTAAAAAAAAAAAGTCTGGAACAGAGTCCTGGCATTTAGGCTTTCTTGCTGGTGCTCATATTTAATTTTGTTGTAGCTGTTTCACTGAGGTCTCTCTACTGGACTGTAGGTTCCATAGGAGCAGCACTCTAAAATAACGAGTGGGTCAGCTTTATTCCGTTTGCTCCTCCAAATGTATTCTACACCCTTCTCCACCTGTTCTTTCCCCAAGCAGGAGGCTGATCTGTAGAAACTGTATCAAAGGGCCCCTAGTCCTCCAGCTTCCTGAGATGTGTGGACACTGGGACCCACTGAGCGAGGCTAGAGAAAAAAAAGAGAGAAGTTAGGGTCTTTATACCCCCAGGGTCCTGACCTGTAAGGCCCCCCAGAAGGGCCTTCACTATATGACTCTAAACGGTGCTTTTTTCTGGATCCTTTGGACCTGGGGTGGTAACAGATCCATTATTATTGGCACCAGGGTGCTGCACCATGCCTTGTGATTTCTCTCCACTTTTCTCCCAGCTTTGTTGAAAGTCCCTTTCTTAAACCCTGTAGAAATAATCCCGTTTGAAAGTGCCATCTGTTTCCTGCAGGAGCTCTGATTAATCCAGTCCTTTAGATCTAAAAAGGGAGGACCATAAACCAATTGTCACATTCCCTGTGGCTCCAAGGCCAGACAGCAACTGATTCTCCTCTTTTATGCAGAGTTGGCACCCAAATGCTCTCCCCTCCCTGCTCCCAAACGATTCCTATAAATCTCTTGGTGAATTCTGAAATGATGAAAGCTTCTCCTTTCATTCTTCTCCTTCAGGGACTTATTTTAAGAGAACAAATCTCTGCCATAACTTAGGGATAATTTTCTATTTCTTGTTTTTATTTTTTACTTTTAGTATTTTTTTGAGGCATTACTTTGTGTAGTTATAGTCTGCTGTCCATGTTTAAATTCAGCCATAGGTGACAATATAATCTGAGTGTAAAGCAGTAAATTTTTCAAATGCAACTCTGCTCTTAACTGATTTTTTTTCAGTGAATAAGTTTTTTAAATACACTTATAAACATGCCACTAACAGGAAATGTAATGTAAAATAAATTATTTTTGAGATAATACAGATATAATAGAAATGCTTCTACTTTTCACATGTGGTCCAGATGTTAAAACAATCTAGTCCAGATGTTAAAACAATGTTAAAACACATTTGGAAACAAGAAACTGATATTCATTTGCCATGAACTTCCACTTCTCCAGATTGCTGGTGTTTCTGGAGATTTCACCATGGAGTTTGAAAACGAACAGCCAACTACTGTGCCCATCTTTTCCTTCTGTAGGTGTAGTCTTACTGTCAGGCAACTCTCCAGTGTGTGTCAGCAGCCCGTCCATTTGGTGAGGAGGATTTTCAAGAAAAGGTTTTGTCCATTTCTGTTTATTTTGGCTTCCAAAGGGACTGATGTTCAAAAGGAAATTAGGTGGGTAATAAAGCTCCTTGCCACAAGTAGACCTAAAACATTAAAAAAACTAGTAGTGAATTCTACATCTTTTCCATGTAAAAGTTATGGTTCAATATTAACCATGGATATTTCTCTACCTTATTTTCATTTCCTTTTGCATTCTTTCTTCTTCTCGTGGCCATTATTCTTGATATTACACAAAAGAGCCAAGAGTGCCCTGACTGGTGTGGCTCAGTGCCCTCAGGGCATCATCTGCAAGCTGGAAGGTTGTTGGTTCGATTCCCAGTCAGGGCACATGCCTGGGTTGTGGGCCAGGTCTCAGGTTGGGGGGGGGCATGTGAGAGACAACCAATCCCTGTTTCTCTCACACATCAATGCTTCTCTCCCTCTCATTCTCCCTCCATATCCCTTCTCTCTAAAAATAAATAAAATTGAAAAAAAAAAAGCAAGTGCAATGGGGAAAATGCCTATATATCAGTCAGGTTTGTCCCCCCTTGTCCTGATGTCTTGACAGAATTGACAATAGTAGTCAGAAGATCTTTATCGGGGGGCTGAGTAAGCTGTACTATACTGATAAATGGCTGAAGAAGTGAACGCTGATTCTCATGATGGATCGGGGAATAGCAGAGTGATCAAAACCCTCACAAAGGCAGCAACGCATTTCAGGAATCACTTAAGTGCTTCTCTTTCAACTGATATAACCATATTTCATCAGTTTCTAGTTGCATATTTGAAGGAAGATGTCACTTAAAATTATGGGTATTTCACAATTGCTGTTGGCCAGCAGGACAGACATGGAGGTACCACCAGGACAGGGAAAGCCAGGGCCAGGCCAGGCCATGAGACTGGCGCTTTCTCTGCTGCAGGCACAGGGGCTTACTTGATTTGGAGTGGTGGGTAATACCCATTCCCTGTGCATGTTATAATTATGTTCCAAGAAGTAAAAGAAACCATTTTCTCCTGGCTGGTGTGGCTCAGTGGATTGAGTGCTGGACTGAGAAGCAAAGGGTCACTGGTTTGATTCCCAGTCAGGGCACATGCCTGGGTTGCAGGCCAGGTCCCCAGTAGGGAGCACATGAGAGGCAACCACACATTGATGTTTCCCTCTCTCCCTCTCTTCCCCTCTCTTTAAAAATAAATAAAATCTTAAAAAAGAGAAATCATTTTCTAATAAATTATAGAAAAGTATGACAACAATGAATGAACAAATAGACCCCATCAAGAAGGAGGCAGAAATTATAAAAAAGAATTCTGGAGTTGAAAACTGTAATAATTGAAATAAAAATTCACTAGAAAGTACAACAGCAGATTTCAAATGGGAAAAGAAAAGAATCGATGAAATTTAATACTATGCAATAGAAATAATCCAATCTGAAGAGCTGACAATAAAGATAGCTGAATAGACCCTTGGAGATCTGTGGGACATCTAGCATATCAACATACAGGGCAGTCCTGGAAAGAGAGGAGAAGGCAAGGGCAGAAGACTTCTTGAGAAATAATGGACAAAAGTTCCCAATTTTGATGAAGGGTGTTAATATATGCATCTATGACACTCAATGGGACAAGAAAGATGCATATAAAAAGATTCACACCTGGACACATCACAGTAAGCCTATGAGAAGCCAAAGAAAGAAAATCCTGAATACAGAAAGGGAAAAACAGGTCATCCCATACAGCAGAGGATCAATACAATTCTTGGCTGACTTCTCATCACAAACAATAAAGGCCAGAAGGCAGAGGAATAACAAAATCAAAATGCTGAAAAAAATTTTAAACCCTGTTAACCCAAAATTCTATATCTACAAAAACTATCCTTCAAAAATGGAAGCAAAATTCATAAAGACTGAGAGAATTTGTTGCTAGTAGACCTGCCTTGTAAGGAATACCACAGATAGTCCTTCCGGCTGAAGACAGTGACTCAAATCCACTGGGTAAAACGCAGACACGGAAAATGTGCGTTACCATATGACACTACATGTTTTTCTCATTTCCCATTTAAGTTCTTTAAAAGACATAGTTATATAAAGCAATAAGCATAAGACTATTTTATCGGGCTTATTACTTAAATAGATGTAACTATATATGATAATATTAAGATTAATGGAGAAGGCTCTGGCTGGTGTAGCTCAGTGGACTGAGCACGGGCTGCAAACCAAAGGGTCGCCGGTTTGATTACCAGTTGGGGCACATGTTTAGGTTGCAGGCCAGGTCCCCAGTGGGGGCCACATGGGAGGCAACCACACATTAATGTTTCTCTCCCTCTCTTTCTCTCTCCTTTCCCCTCTATCTAAAAATAAGTAAATAAAAAAAAAAAAGATTAATGGAGAGGGAATGAAGCCATTTTGGAACAAATACTCTATGTTTTACTAGAATTAAGTTAGTGTTAATCTGAAGGTGATCATGAAAAAATAAGAGGCACATTACAATCTCTAGAACCACTAAGCAAATAATTTTTACAATATAGTTAGAAATCCACAGAGGAATTAAAATATTTACTGAAGACAAAAAAAGGCAGGCAAGGAGAAACAGGAACAAAAAAGACAGGAGGCACACAGGAAACAGATAGCAAAGTGGGAAATACAAACAACATTAAATCCAACTATATGGTTACATTTTATGTGAATGGTCTAAATCGAAAGGCAGCAGTTACCAGACTTGACTGAAAAAAAGCAAGGCCAACGCCATGCTATCTACAAGACATCCATCACAGACTGCAGGATATAACTAAACTGAACGTGAAACTGTGGAAATAGGTATGAATGCTAACAGTAGCGATGAGAGAACCAGAGCGGTTATATTAACATCAAGAACAACAGACTCCATGTCAAAAATTATTACTAGACACAAAGTGAGATGTTTTAAACAAAAGGGTCAATATGGCCCAAGGATTTAACAGTAATAAATACCCGTGCCTAACAACAGAGCAAACACTGACAAAAGGAAAAGAGATAGCACAGTTGGAGATTTCAATGCTGACAGACCAGCAGCCAGGACATAAACTCTCAACCAGCTCGAGCCGACAGTCACGGAACCCTTTGTCCAGTCCACACAGACAATGCATCCTCTCCACGCTCGTGTGGCGTGTTCCCCAGGACAGACCATGCTATGCCAGACATGCTTATATTAGACAAGAAGAATGGCTTAAATCAGTAATTTAAGTTTTTCTGTTAAGATGATAGAAAAATGTAAATTAAACCCAAAATACAGTAAGTGGAGTATAGGAAATAAGCACAGAAAGCAATGAAATAGAGAGAAAATGAACAAAGCCAAAAGACAGTTGTTTAAAGATTAATAAGATTAATAATAATATTCATGATGGTTAACATTAGAGCAATTAAGAAAAAAGGAGAGAAAATGAAAATTTTCAGTATCAGAAATAAAAGGGTTACCACTTGGGTCCCCTACAGTTATCAATAAATAACAGATTGTGCAAAACTTTATGCTAATAAATTCAATAACATCAATGAAATAGACAAATTCTTCGAAAACATCAGTCTATCAGAACTGATGCAAGATAAAATAGAAAACCTGCATCTGTTTTAAGAACTGAATTATAAAATGTTTCCTCAAAGATACCATTGGCCCACTGTACATTGGTATACTCTGTCAACCACTTAATGAAGAAATAATATCAATCTTACACAAACTATTTTAAAAAATGGAGGTGGCAGTAACAATCGCAACTCAATTCATGAAGCCAGCCATACTGATACTCAAACCAAAGGGAATTACAGATTAATATCCTTTGTAAGCACTGACTGTCTTTAAAACATGAGCAAATCAAATTCATCAATACAAAAAAAGGTAATGAATACATCATGACAAAGTTAGGTTTATCCCAGGAAGGACTGGTTTAACATTCGAAAATAATGTAATTTGCCACAATAACAGAATTAAAAAGGAAAAACCTATATGACTATTTCAAATGATACAAAAAAGCCTTTGATAAAATTCAAAGCCCTCATAATAAAAGCCCTCAGAAAATCAGAAATAAACTGGAACATTCTCAATCTGATAAAGAGAAATGGCAAAAAAAATAAAAGCGAACATCACACTGTATAGTGAAATATTAAACACTCTCTCCTTAAGATTGGGGACAAGGAAAAAATCTTCTCTCATCACTTCTGTTCAACTTATTCTGGAGTACAATTAGTTAGTGCAATTGAGTCAAGAAATAGAAATAAAATATATAAAGACCTAAAAAAAGAAGAAATATAACTTTTTATTTCCAGATGATATGATTGTGTACAACATCTAGAAAATACCAAAGAATTTGTAGAAGAATTACTGATAAATCTCCAAAGCCTCATGCTAAGTGACAGAACCCAGGTGAAAGAGTATCTACTGCATGATTCCATCTGAATGAAATTCAAAGACAAAACCAATCATTGGTGATGGAAACCGGAACAGGGATGCTTATGTAGGTGGAGATTGACAGGTGGGGAACACAGGTATGGGTTAATGCAGGGGTCCCCAACCTCCAGGCCATGGATAGGTACCGGTCCGGGCCTGTTAAGAACTGGGGTGCAGAGCAAAAGGTGAGCTTGAATGTAATGTGCTTGAATCATCCAAAACCATCCCCTCAACCTTGGTCCGTGGAAAAATTGTCTTCCACGAAACCAGTCCCCGGTGCCAAAGAAGTTGGGGACCACTGGGTTAATGGAAGTATTCTATAATTACATTAGTGTGTGGTTATACAAGTGAGAATATTGTCAAAACTCATCAAACTGTCACCCTGGCTGGTTAGCCTAATTAGTTAAGAGTGTTGTCCCCATATGCCAAGGTTGTGGGATTATTGCACCTGCCTTGTCTACCTGCTTGTCTACCTGGTCTGGGCACATACATGAATCAAGCAATGAATGCATAAATAAGTGCAACAACAAATCAGTCTCTCTCTCTCTTTCTCCTTCCCTCCCTCCCTTACTCCCTCTCTCTCCCCCTTTCTCTCTCTGTCTAAAATCAACTCCTCAAATTGTGCAATTAACATCCATACATTTCATTGCTCACAAAAGGATTGGTAGCAGTAAGACTGTGGATTAACCTTCCATTTTTTATTTTAATATTCTAGACATCAGTTTTGCATGGCACACACTCTCCATGATTAAAAGTACAACTATTGAGAGTAGCATGAATGGAGACAAGAATCTGGGAGTCCTGAATCAAACCAAATTGACTGACATCACTATTTTCAATATGTGTAGTTGTAGTTTAAAAATCTTATTTGTGACTGTAACACAGTTATGTGTTTTTTACTCTAGCCAAAGATACAAGCTATTTAATTCCTATAAAAATATCAATACACACATCTATGTAATACTAATGCAATAAATCTCATAATGGCAAAGGAATTCTTCAAACACTGGGCTTAAAAGTCACTGCTTTGGCAAATCAGGAATCCATTCTGACTTGAGTAGCTAAAAATGGACTCTTCTTTCCATCAGTTAATGGAAATAAAGCCTGATGATTTATTTTGCTTTGTCAAATGAGCAGCATTCAAACATGGCTCCTGATGGGCTAGGTGTCTGGGAGACCTCTGGTCCGGACACTCTCTTGCCTCTTAAGCTTGATTACTGCACCTGCCTTGTCTACCTGCTTGTCTACCTGTCTCTAGTCTCCCTCACCTTACCAACCCACCATGCTTATGGCCCCAGAATAATTTTCTTAAAAACTGACTTTCTCAGGTCGACAGTCTGTTTTCCCTGAATATTACTAAATATCCTTTTAAAAGCTCTTAGCCATTACTAATGCCAATGAGTGATCTTACTCAAGAAAAGTACCAAATGTCCATCCACACTTGTAATTTCAACATTGAAGCTATGTATTGGAATCCTGCACAGGCACTACTGAAGCTGCTCAGAATCGACAGAGGACTATAACAGAGTTTTTATTAGTTAACGATGAATTTGGGAAGCAAGGCATAGAATAGACATTAGATAATGGAAGAAATGATGTGAAAGGTCTCTGATTAAAAATGACTATTTAAGCAACAATTTCCCTAAGAGCTCATTCAGGTCAGCTTCCTGCAGGAGGCAGACCTGAAAACTGAAACATGTGAACACATGAGGGTAGGTACAGGAACACGTCAGCTAGCTAATGATGCCCAATTATGGAAGTTTTGGCAAATGAGACTCTTGAGTTCACACTTCACCCCACAGGTGGTGAGGGGTAGCTTAGATGTCTTTGGGTTGAGAAGGAGTATAGGGAAATAGTTTTCTGAATAAAAAACTACCTTCTTTCTATAGAGGGCTCCTGAAGGAAGTGAGACAGGCCGTGGGAGCAGGTAAGGGTGGAGCAGACTAAGAAGATGAACAGGGAGCAATCAGGACTGGAGGCGGCCATGCAGGGGGCTCACGGCACTGGGCTCCAAGGGCTTCCACGTTCTCATTGCAGCTGATTATTTTCTATTTCATGCTTCTCCCCCTCATCAGACATGAAGTCCTTTCAGGCAGAACCCATTTATTATTCATTGTTTCAACTTTATCAATTATTATTTTAAATCATGTTGTAATGACAATTACTATTAATTCCTGGCATATGAGAGGGACTCAAATGTTTGTTTTTAAAAAACACATTAAAGTGGAGAGACCGAGGATGAAAGAAGAAAGAAAAAAGAAAAGACTCAGGGACACAAACTTGTGTGCTGACTGCGGGGTGGGGCTGGGGGAGGGGAAAGAAGGTAAAGGGGGTTAAAAGGTGATGGACAGGGACCTGACCTGCAGCAGTGAACACACACGATGTGCAGATGATATTTGGTGGAACTGTGCACCTGACACCTGTATAATTTTGTCAGCTAGTGTCACCCCAATAAATTCAACAAAATGGGGAAAAAAGATCCCTTATTTAATCACACAGGCAAAGTCTGTTTTGCCATATAGGGTAACAGTCACAGGTCCTAGGAATGAGGATCTAGGTATTTGGGAAGCCATTATCCAGCTTGTCTCCCCCTTCCCTATAAATTTAGTATTTGTACTGAATCTATAATGCTCTAATAAAAAAGTTTTAACAATGTAATAGACAAAACAAAACAAAACAAAAAGAAAATACGTCATGACCAAGAGAGAGTTCAGGACTCTGGTCCCAGGATTTTTATCACTCCCAATTTATAGCCCTCCACCCAGACGCCATGGACTCATCCTCGGGGGCACTACGTTTCCCAGAGAACAGGCGTATCAAAAAACACACAGGGCCCTCTGGGGTCTGCTGTAAAGGTTACGGATAGTTTTGTCTGACAGGTTCTTACCAGACGGATAGGTTCTTAGGAATTCTTCAAGTTCTGGGCTCTAATGGGTGGCCCTGTTTTCCCCCAACTCGTTACCGCCCTCCTTGAAGCCCTAGTAGGTTCCTTAGTATGAGTGACAGTACTCACTATGCATAAACAATCACAGCAAACCCCCAATAACTAATTAAATGAATGACTGGTTAAATGAACCATTGCAAGATACGGTAAAACTGTTATTCTGCAATGACAATGTTTAATTAATGTGAACATGAAATATTTATGATTTATAGCAACAGGGTCATAGAAGGAGGTGCCAGACCCAGGAGACAATTCTACCTAGAATTTAGTTATATGTTTCCCCGTACTTTCTTTATGGTCGCATGCATTCCATAATGACCCATACCCTGCTGTCTGTCTTTCTTTTCTACCTAAATTCTACTCATCTTTTAAGTCCCAGCTCAAGCTCTGATATTTTCTCAAGTTATTAAGCTCCATAGCGCATTTCATTTCTCTGAAATTTTAGCCCTTATTTTAATTAACCTTAAGCTGCCTTAAGATATCTCTTCTCTTACAGTGTTATTTTCAACCCAATTTAACACATTTACTATCAGTGCTGCACAGTTCTAGGTGCCAGGTGGGAGGGGTGGGGTAAAGATGAGAAAGACCTAACACTTCCTGTTGGGATTCAGCATGCCAGTATAATGATCCAAAGAATGTAGGAAATGATCGATGCCGTGAAAGAAAACCAGGGAAGATAAAATAAAGATGCAATCCTCATGACACATTAAGGTGACTATAAATAGACTATAATGGGGTTTGAGAAGACGTTGCACTGGTGGTGGCTGCAGCAAGTACTATGTATCCAGCCCCCTTACCTTCCTTTCATCTGTTGAAAGGTTGTTTTCCCCATTTCTACTCTCCAGCTTTAATACATGACCATCTGGCCATAGTGACCTGTCTAAGGGCTGGGCATGTGACCTAACCCAGGCCAATCAGAGTCGTTTACTCAGACGTTTTTTCAAAATCTGGTTAAAGCTGTAAAAGTATAAGCTTGAAGTAACCTGTGGTCACATCCACTTCTGTCCAAGTAAGAAAAGATGGTTGAGAGAATTTGGTAGGCTCAGAGAGAGAAGCAGAAACAAGCAGGCGGTCCTGATGGTGTTCAAGTTCCCGACTGCTATGGACTGAATTTTTTTGTCTCCCCATAATCCATAGGCTAAAGCCCCGATCCCCAGTGTGATGGTATTTGGAGGCAGGGCCTTTGGGAGGTAATCCTATGATGGGATTAGTACTCTGTTGGGAAAAGAAGCAGCGACCGGAGTCCCCTCTCTCTGCTGCGTTAGAATATGGAGAGAAAAGATCCATTTCTAATCGGAGAAGTAGGCTCTCACCAGGAACCAAATCTCCTAGAACCTTGGTCTTAGACTTCCAAGCCTCTGGAACATTGAGAAATAAATGCGGCCTAAGACACCCAGTCGATGGTATTTTGTTACAGCAGCTTGAGCTGGCTAAGACACCGACCACTGATCCCAGCTGTTTCTAGGCCAGATCCACCCCTCACGTGCCCTTACACAATTCAATTACTTGAGTTAATCAGGTCTCCAGTGCTTGCTTAAATGAGTTTGAGCTGGGTTTCTGTCACCTGTACATAACGTGTCCTGGCTCATTTGGGAACATCAGAAATACTGAAAGGAAAACAGAGCACTTGAGACTGACCTTGAAAGATGACTAGGATTCTGAAAACTGAACAAGATACAAGAGCATCCACAAACAAAGGCTCAAAGGAGGGAAAGGGCAGGACTGCAGCCAGAAAGGATGCCCTTAGAGGGTTGGTGGAAGATGAAACTTAGAAGAAGAAGCTGTGGCGTTACTGTAGAATCTTGAAATTGAGGCTGCAAAGACATTTTCTTCTGAAAGCCTCCAATGCTGTGGTAGGCTAAATAACGAACCCCAAAGATGTTCACATCCTAAACCCTGACTACCTGTGAATGTGACCTTACATGGCAAATGGGACCCTCAATATGAGATTAAAATAAGAATCCTGAGATGAAGAAATTATTCAGGATTATCTGGGAGGACCCCATATAATACAAAGGTACTTATAAGAGGAAGGCAGAGGGTCAGAGTGAAAGGAGGAAATTGAGTATGAAAGCACCGGCTTTGGGGATGAGAGAGAGGGGCGTGAGCCAAAAAGCGCAGGCAGACTCCAGAAGCTGGAAAAGGTAAGGCAACAGATTCTCCCTAGAGCTTCCAGAAAGAAGGCAAGCGTGTTAACACCTTGACATTAACCCAGTGCAACTGAATTCGGTCGCCTGAGCTCCAGAGCTACAAGATGATAAATCTGTGTGGTTGCAAGCCACCAGTTGTGATGACTTGTTATAGTAGCAGTAGGAAACTAATACAAATGTTTTATGTTTGTTAGATGCTTTCCAGTTTTTCAGATGTCAGTGTTAGTTAGTTATATTTCAAGTTCCCAGGTGTAAACCCTGTGTCTCGTGCTCCTGTGGGTCTTCAAAGAGATTACAGAGGAAGATCAATTAAATCTCACTAGTTTGTATAACTCACCTCAAGTTACTTTATTAGAAGCGTATCCTTTGCTACCTCAACATAAAAAAGGTCTTACCTTTTCCTTAAAAAGACTTACTCAGTATTGTCATGATCATCACGAAGTATTCCTTCTTTCCCTTCTGCCTCTCCACTTTTACAGGGCGGTGGGGTGGGTGGTAGAAAACTCTACAGTCAAGTCACGGAGGAGCTGGACTTGGGCTTGAAATGGAATAGTTTGTTTTGGTTTTATTTTAACATTGAAATTTATGTAAATTTAAGCATTAAATGGCTGGGAGACCTACTTTGTGGTTCATTCAACCTTACAGATTCTGCAATAAACGCCCTACAGCATATTTTGATAATATAACTGTCATGGCAAAAGAGTTATGCCAAAAACAGATGCTCTGCATTTTATTTTTTATCTTGCAGATATTGTTTTGGTTAGAAAATGGTATTGAATGTCTAAAATATTAAAAATATACTATATAAATCTAAACAATCTTTTATAGAACTTAAATGAGAAATTAAATATTTACATGTATACACAGAATATAATTGCATTAATAAGAAAAGGGCTAGATCCTGTATTTATTTTTGCTTCTGATTTTACTGCTGATCCAATAGAAGAAAGCTTCGTTTTTACACCTTGTGAACCTTTAAAAACATCTGGTTACATGTTAAGGGCGTTTGTTTTTAGTTCTTTGTGTGGAGCAGAGACTTCCACAGTGCTCCAACCTTAACAGCTTTGAAAGGCAGGCTGAAGAATCTGTTTGACATACGGACACGTCCAGACAGAAACACGTTCAACATCCACGGGTGAAAAGCTCCAGAACACCGAGTTTATTGGCTGTACATAGAATGACCTATTTAGGGAAAAGGTCAGCTGGTTCTAAAAAATAAAAATGATAAAACCCACTCCGGGATGAGGGGGGCTAAAGAAACGTCATTTTACTGACGGGAGAGAAACTATCCAAGTCACATACCCACCAAAAGTAAAGCAAGCTCTTCTGAAATGCTAGGGACCTCTGTGGTTTATGCTAGCTACTCGACCTTCAGCAAGCCACTCAAATTCTTCCTCTTACACAGGAAAGGACTGACTAAAAAAAAAATTCACTTATCACATTTGAATTCAGCCAGGCACTAAATTAAGCTTACAGTTATCTGTTAGGATTGGGAGTCGACGGACGGATTAAAGGAGTGGGGGTCCCAAATCTCCCTCTGTTTGAAATGGTTTAGCTCCATCTGAAATGGATGGAATGGCTACTAACTGCCTTGTTGCCCCATTCGAGAATTCCCACCTTGACAGCCATCAGATACAACCCCAGCACTCTCTTCTGCTGCTGCTCTGTTTCAGGGATGCTCAGAAATATTGCTCATCTCTCCGTCTACAGGTTCACAGCCAGTGGTCAGCAATGATGGCAATCTGCAATGGCTTCCAATGACCTCCAAAACCCTATTGCTAAAATCATGCCCTCTTTTGTTTTAAATAATTTGGGGCTCATTCCAGTCTATCACTCTCTTATCATAATTTCTCTATTAAAATTTGAAAGGAACTTGAATGTTTTGTCTTCACACAGCATGGCTCACTCATTCAATTTTCTTCCCTGCTGTATTTATCCTGGATATTCTCCTCTCCTCCCTCCTTCCTTTTACTCCTCCCCCCCCCCAACTCTAGCCCCTGCCACACGCACTATAATTCTACTTTCATTCTGAATCGTCATCACAAGTAGTATGAATGTGTCTATTACACGGGCCCAGCGCTAAGTGTGGTCCATACATTATCTCATGAATCCTCATAGGAACCTTACAAGTCAAATACTATTATTAGCCCCCTTACGACGTTGAAGAAAGCAAGGCTCAGACAGAGGTTAAGGAGGAAGACGCACTGCCACAGAGTGGGGGAGCCCCGATGCCAGACCTAGCACTTTCTGACTCCTGAGCCGGAAGTCACACAATTCTTTGTTATTGTGAACATCTGGAAAGGTTTTGTCACCCATGCTCCCTCCGCCTCCAAACCAGCCTGGGGTGGGATCAGGGCAGGGGGAGTGGTGGACAGCTCCAGCCACACGGAAGTGTTTCCTGAGTGAGTGGAGTCATGAATGAATGAATAAGTCACAGGGACCACAAAACTCCTGGTCACCTCAGGAACCTGCTATGAAACACGTGGCTTACGTGTTCTCCTTGAGGCGCGTTGCATTTTCCTGCTGAGGTGATGGGATCTGAGAGCTCCAGAATGCCCTGGGCTCTCAGCATCTGCAAAAACTGTACCATGCAGCTCCCGGCTGTCCCTGATGGGGGTCACATCACAGCTGCTCCTGCTGCTGGGCTGCAAAGTGCCCCAGGGGACGTTCACTTAGGCCTGATGCCGATCCCCATCAGCCTCCTGGCTGCTGCTGCGCCCTCACTGGCACAGATGCGGCAGTGCTGGTGGTCCTTGCCCCATCAGCTTCATCATGGGCTCCTGAATTGCTGCCTTAGTTTCACCTCTCAAAGAAGGCTTAATAGGTTTCTAGAACCTGTGGTTAAAGAATGTGGCAGGGAACCCACCTGCAGCTATAACAAGAAGCCTGAGCCACTTTTCAGTACCCAGGGACAAAGACTGACCCTATCCTCTGCCACCTCAGAGAGGATTTCCTGTCTACTCAGGTCACAGGTGAGGTGGCTCTTCCTCTCTTGTGTAACTCTTGCTCCCAGAGTTAAGGGCAGTTTGCCACCTGCCTCCTCAAAAGATCCAATCCCTATGTCTCTATTCCCTTCCTCCTTGGTTCCCTGGGGCGGGGTGGCCAGTGCAGGTCAGGCTCCACGTGCTTCCACCCCACCAGGTGCTGAGGAACTGCTGAGCCTCCCAAAAACACAGGTCAGGTTTCTGTTAACAAACCAACCAGAGCACATACACCCAAGTGGACGTGGACAAACCCTCTTTTCCAACAATACTGGAAATAATTTTTACAACTGAGCTGTAATTCCAGATTGGTCCTGGGAGGAGGTCAGTATGACTTCCATTCACTCCTTTGCCATCGTCCCCCTGGAAATAATTTTTAAGTCTCACTGTTAAAAACACGTTGAATCGATGAATGAATATACTTCCAATAAATAGTGATGATCCTCATCTTTTGAGGGTAAAGTTGGTTTCTGGAGCTAAGTCTAGAAGTTACCGTGAGAGAACACACCAGCCCCACAGGATCCGGCTTCTGTGAGGCCTGCGATCTCACTTCCTGCCAAGGCTGATGCTCAGCAGATACACAGTGCACTGGCCGCTTATACGCAGCATTTTTGCTGGCTGGTTGCCACGTGGGTTAAAGTTTGTAAAAACTGCTCTCTCTCCATCTATTCTCTACCACGCTGACCTTGTCGAGGTCCTTGGACACCCGAGACATGATCTGCCTCAGGGTCTTTGCACTTACTGCTGCTCCTCTGCATTTACTTCTTGGCACAAATGCTTGGTTCCTTCCTCACTCCATTTATGTCTGTTTCCAAATATCATTCATCAGACATCCTTCCTCTGACCACTTATTGCTGAGAGAGAGAAACTCTTGCCCATTATTCTTTCTCTTTACTTTGTGTTTTTCTTCACAATACGTATCATCCCTTCCACAAACTTTACAAAAAAATGTATTTTATTTGCTTTTTCACATTATGGCTCCTCCATCAGAATGTGGTGCCGGGATGGGATGGGCATGTGCATGTCAAACAAACACAGTCACTGAACACGGTTCAGCTCTCGGGGCTTAGAACAATGGGTCGCTTGTTGAAAGCCTTCTATAAACATCTTCTAAATGACTATTGTGAATTTCTGACTAAAAGTGGGTTCTGACTGTAATGTAATAAACTATGCCTATCCTTGTGGCTTGCAAAAACTTACTTCTGATGATAATTCTACAAAGACACTTTTAAAATGTTTGTAATTGTGTCCTCTTAAGATGTCGACCTTGACAGACAGTTGGAAATAAACATTCTGGCTTGATATAATAAACAGAATATAAATGTTTTCTAATTGTAGTATCACATCACTCATCTTTCCTTGTCCTACTGAATGGGCGACAAAGACAATACTGGCACGTGAGTATTCCTTGTTTTATTTACTTATTTTTAAGATTTTATTTATTTTTAGAGACAAGGAAAGAGAGGGAGAGAAACATCAATGCGTGGTTGCCTCTTGCACACCCGCTACAGGGGACCTGGCCCACAACCCAGGCATGTGCCCTGACTAGGAATTGAACCAGCGACCCTTTGGTTCACAGGCTGGCACTCAATCCACTGAGCCACACCAGCCAGGGCTCTTTCTTGTTTTAAATGACTGCCAGTTAGTTGAGCCAGGTTTGATGTCACCTTTTTTTATCCCCACCCGAGGACATGCTTATTAATTTTAGAGAGAGGGGAAGGGAGGGAGAGGGGGAGAGAAACATTGATGTGAGTGAGAAACACTGATAAGTTGCCTCTCACACGTGCCCCAACAGGGAATCAAACCTGCGACACCTTTCGGTCTACCGGACGATGCTCCAAATGGCCAGGGCTGATGTCATTTCTTTACTAGCTGAGTTGTCAGCATCTTCCAGGTAAGGAGATAATGGAGCTAATAATAATGATAGTAATCCTAGTTACACTTAATCAGAGCTTATTCTGTGCCAGGCATGTAATAAACATTTCACAAGTTTCATCTCATTTAAGCTCCATAAGATGATCATGATATTTTCAATTTTAGAGTAAGGAAATCTAGGATTAGAAAACTTAAGTAATTTGCTTAAGGTCACTGAGTCAGAAAATGGCACAGAGCAAGACTCAACTGTTTGCAGCTCCAGATTCTGAGCCCTGCAGCTCCCTCACTTACTGCCCCTGTGTGTGTCGTGGGTTGTGTGTGCCCACAGAATGGACTGCACCACACAGTTCAGGGGAGAGTTGATCCTTTCTGTCCAGGAGTTTACACACAGCCACCTTACCCAGCAGTGCAGTGACCTCACCCACCTAAAAGTCTCACATGTAGACCTAGCGAGGTCCTTTGTGTTTGTTTCACCCACTCCCACTCTGCAACTTTAGTACCGAATACTTGGCAAGAGCTTCTAAATCCTGAGGCTCCCCAATGAATTTGTTGCGCTCTCTCACACTTCCCGCATTCAAATATTCAACAGTGTACATTTACCTAGTATATCCATCATCACGCCAAACCTCTGAGCCAAGAGGACAGGTGATATTTTTCAGACGATGGTGCAGACACATTCACAGAGTCAGAATAAAGACCTGGACCCCAGACTTCCTCTCCTAAGAGAGAAATAAAATGAAGTGGAACTGCTGGGGAGTTTCAAAGAAATGAAATAATGTAATGCTGGAGTTGGAAGTGGCCCCAGAAGTCTAGTTTTTCATCCACCTCATTCTACAGGTGAGGAAAGAGAGTCCTGGAGAGAATGCCCGAGTACAGGGCCAGACGTGTACGCCAGGCTGTTTTGCCCGTTGCCTGCCCCCGTACCACCTCGGGGTGTCTCAGGAACGAGGGCGCGCGCACACAATGCTATCAGAGAACGGAAGAACGTTCTCTTAGGAAAACACTCATCTCTCTCCAACTTCTATATGACTGTTACACAGCCCGACTGGATGTGATTGAAATGAAAAAATGAAACTTGCCATAAAAATAATGTTACTTCAAGTGACAGGGTTCCTAACTGGAGTCCTAAGCTAGCCCATAATACTAGCGGTATTTTATTTCTTCTTGTTTTCCTGAGAAACACTTGGACGTGGAAAACCGTGCTGCTGTTGTCTACTTTCATGGCAGAAATCTCTTCTGACCTCCTCCCTCAGTCCCTGCTTTCCCAGGAGTGACACCGCATTATCTTCCCACTGTCCCCTCCCTTGCTGGCTTCAGCAGAAAATGGGGAGCTGTGTTCATGGAACACGGCTTCCTGGGAGCCCCTGGGCATGTGGAGCATCAGTGGGGCTGCCATCCTGCACGTGCTTACTATGATGATCTGAAGGCCAGCAAACGTAGTGCTCAGCCAAGTGTTCGAGGGTTTGTTTTTCTCCTGAGATTTAAAAAAAAAATTTGAAACTCATTTTTTAATTCGGTGCTTAATGTATACAATCTTTTCTTTTTGTTTTTCCTTTCTTCTTTCAGAAGATGACGGTTTATCTCTACTGTGTCAAAGAGGGAACAAAAGGTGTCACTTTGGCTGATAATAGGAGTAGGAACAAAGTAGACGACCCTGTGCTCTGGGGGCAGCCGCAGAGGGTGTGTAAGTAGGGGAGGGGGACCCCCCTCTGAACACTCTGCCGACCTAAAACTGTGGATGTAAATGCCCTCCCTGACAGGACCTGCCTGGGCCAGGGCACGGCCTGCAGGTTTCTAGGTCAGGGGCTTCATTTGCTACCAGGGCATCCCAGACCCACACCATCAGAATTCTGGGCTCAGCACTGCCCAGTCGGTTACCAAATATGTGACGGGGGGGCAGGGGGGCAGGTTCTAGAACCTGAGTCTCACTCTCCCCTTCTGCCAAAACAAAAACAAAACAACCCCCACCCCCCGCCATGCTGTATATCTTATGGATTCTGAGGATTCAATTCCGATGTAGTTACTGTGAGCCCTACATACATGGAGTGGAGAGGGGGGGGCAAAAGTACATTTAGAGTTGTTCATATGGAAAGTGATACAATAATTATTAAATAGTAATAAAAGAATAAACTCTGCTTTGTGTACTCACAACTATAAACCTACTTTTGTCCCACCCTGTAGAAACAAAACATTATTTTTGTCTTAAAAGTCTTCCCAATACCTGAGTCTTAAACTGAGTCCGTGGGTGGTACTAAGTTATCATATTACAGTACTGCATAAGACAGTAACAGTCAGCACTCCTACAAGTAGGGTCTTCAGAGACACTTGATGAATCTAAGGGTGCCCTAAGAGAAACAAAAGTGGACAGGGGACATGGGGAGGGGGCAGTCTTCCTCCTGACCTGGCCTTCCTTCCCAGGTGTTCCTGTAGGTTCTGCTACGCCAGGATCCACTCTAGTCCACAAAACCCACCCCCTATGCCCTGCCATCTCCCAATCCCACTGCCTGTTGGTATACCCAAACTCCTCCTGCCTGTATCTCCAGGAAGCTCAACTCCCTTCCCCCAGGTAGACAAGGCCTCACCCAGAGGCCAAACAGATGACTACAGAGACCCAGCCCTACAGTCCCCACCCCCCTGAAGCTAGTTCTCCCAACAGACCATACTCCACGAACGCAGTTCCAAGTAGCACCAAACTCCAAACTTAAGAATCAAGCACCTATCTCCAAACTCCTAGATTCCTGGGCCTTCCTTCTCACTCCATTCCACTCTCAGATGTGCAGGGCAGAATCCATGAATGAATGAATGGTCAACTTATCACCCATCTATCCTTGGTCCATGGGCTGATTCACTCAAGAGACCCGTTTCCTCCCCTTTCTTCACACCCCTCTGGCCTGCAGCCCAGACACCAACATCTACGGGACTCCTACCTTGTTTCTCAACAGGATGTGGGACTGCAACGGCCACTACAGGCGCCACGAGCAACTTATGCAAGTCCAGCCACTCCGCTGTCATAGCCGCTTGGAATGAAAGAGCTTTTAATCATACGTGAGATTTCTATTGAAATCCTTCCCAGGTAAAAGGGGGCTGCGTGTTTTCACCAAGAGTGGTCCTTCCCACGTCAACATGAGCACCACAAGCTCTTTGGATCATCCGTGGCAAGCAAACTGGGCATTAAGGTCTAAAAGATGAACAGCAGCTGGAAAATGATATATGAATCTCTATGCAGATTTACAATATTATCAAAGGGATTATTTCTGTGTGAAAAAATTATGATTTTTAGTACATGACTTCAGCACTTTTTGCATTAAAAGGTGAAAGTGCTATCTTTTTATTCTCACTGAATGTCATTTTATTGAAAACAATTTGCACTCTATGGTTTTAAAGGAGGTTTGGGACTAATTCTTTTAAAAAGTTATCAGTAGCTTCTGCTCTATTATTTAGAGATAAAATCATATTTATGTGTTAAATCAACTTCTAAAAATACTCATATGAGGGGGGGGACCAAAAAATCCCCAGAATTTGCTTATAAAAAATTGTGTATACAATTTATTTATAAAACTTGTTTATACAAGTTCTTACATGTTGGAACTTGTCACCTTCAAAGTACCCTCCATTTGATACAATACACCTATTAAGATGTTTTTCCATTGCTCAAAACAGTTTTTGAACTGGTCGATTTTGATGCCTTTCCGTGCTTCAGCCATTTTTTGTTTTACCTCTCCCATATCGGCAAAATGCTTCCCTTGGAGGGCTTTTTTCATCCGAGGAAACAAACAAAAAAATGTCGCTCAAGGGAAGATCGGGGAAGTAGGGAGGAGAGTGGGACATAGACAGGGGTCATGCCGTTTTTGGTTAAAAACTGCTCAACACTCACAAATGTGGGCAGGTGCGCTCATAAATCACTCATCATGAAATGGACAAACGCATTGAAAGAGTCTTCAGAAAACAAGTCACTGAAGCCAAATGCAGCCTCTCACAACAACGCCAGCTGGTGCACTGACACAGATGAGTTCCTAGCACACTCACCTAGCGGGGGAAGCCTGTACTACAAGGGGCCCACTCTCCAGAAGAAAATTCTGTGCTTTTTTGAGTCCCTTCCATAAGATGTTTTTATGTAGTCCCCTCCAGCTGGAAAGTACACACGATCATCTAGACGTGTCATAACTTGGGAATAATGACCTATTTCATGCCACAACTTACAAAAAAATGAAGTTATTCAAAAATATCATTGCCTTATAATCACGATACCTCTTCTTTTCTTTACTTCCCACGGCTGTTAACAAACTGATCTATAAATTCTGAGTTCCTGCCTTTCAGGCATTGATGAGGGCTGAGGTTCAGTATTTCATTTATTTCTCACAATACCCCTGCGAGGTAGTCATCATCATGTCCAACTTTCAGAAGGGACAGTGGAGCCTGAGATTATGTAAATAGTTTACCCAACTAACAAGTCTTGGGATTCAAATCCAGACCTAACCCCCAAATTCTTTAGTCTTAGCTATTAATACACTACTATGCATGTTTTATTTTACTAATCTGGTAATTTATTACTGCATAACAAAGAAAAACCATTGGCTTAAAACAACAACCATCACTCATTTTTCTCTTGAATCTGCAATTTGGGTGGGGCTCCTTGTGGAAGGCTAGTCTCTGCCCATACTGCCTCAGTGGGCTGGGACAGCACACACGTGTGTGTGCATATGTGTGCATGTGTGCGTGTGCATATGCGTGCATGTGTATGAGAGATCCATCTCCCAGAGGGCTCAGTCTCCTGGCTGGGGTCTAAAGAACAAGTGCTTCAAAAGACCAAAAGTGCAAGGGGCCACTTTCTAAGAGTCTAGACCCAGAAACAGTACTGCACCCTCTCTTTGGCCCAGAACAGTCAGCGAACTCAGATTCAAGGACAAAAGTCATGGATTCCATCTTTCAGTGGCCAGTGTGTCACTGATGTGGGGCCATGTGACAAATTCCCTGCACCTGGTAGGATTTCCAGTTCAGCAGTGACTTCATTAAACTGTGAAATCCCTCTTTTATAAATGCTCTCAACCCCCATAACTTCTCAGATGAATACCTCCGAACTGTAGGTTGCTTCTCGGAGGTGGGACAGTCTGGATCTTTTTTCAATTTCCCTACAAATTCTCTCCATTGTTTTTGAAATTCCTTTTCTGTACAGAATTGGGCTTCAACTTCAACCTTGGGCTTTAGGGAGCTTTTTCTTTCCAGGTCTTCTTTTCAGTGTTCTCAGGGGGAGTTTGTTTCTCCTGAACAAGTGATACCTTTGGTTATCTTTATCACTTTTTATCACACAGTGAACGCAGTACTTTCTGAACTACACTTTAATTAGAGAACTTCCTAGAATACTGTCGTCTGAGTGTGGTCTACAGAACCTGCACTCTGCTTGGCAGCTAACTAGTATGCAGGTTCTACCCCACGCACGCAGACTGCCAGTCTATGTAACAGTTTCAACACATCTTCCTCCTTTAGAAGTGATGATTCTACCAGTTCTGTCGTTTGGGCAAGAAAATTTCTCACCAGTTATTTCCTGGGAAAATTCTTCCTTTCACACAGGCTTGCCCTCACCACCTTGGCCAAAATAAAACATAACTCGAGCCTTCCTGCTCCTCGTTGCTGACACTGTCCCGTTCATTCCTCCCCCGCACGGTGTTCGCAGCGGCAAGCGCACTGCACACGCAGGACATGCACCGGTCCTCACCCGGCAGACGTTCCTGATCAATCGCTGCTCTCTTTCCCACCAAGCCCAGGTGTGGCCCCAAAGCATTTGTGGCTGCAAAACATTTTAGTCAGCCACTACTGATCAAGCAACGAGACTTCCGGGATATACAGTATTCCCCCTCTCTCTGGAACATCTTCCGTTAGGATAATCGTCTTTCTGATCTCTCAAATATTGTTCTGAATTCTTCATTTTTATTCAATAACCCTTCCTGCTGCCCAGCCCCTGCATCTATTCTCTGAGAAACCTGAAGTCGCACTTCATGCCAACTGCAGCGCTGGCTGTTCCTGGACCCAATAGTGACCTCAGCCAGGAAAGGTCTCGTCACTTCTGCCCCAAACCCCTGGGGCTCAGGGACAGATCACTCAGGCAGCAGTTCTGACCCTGGCCTTGGATTCCAGCCCTGACAACGTACCTTGTCCAAGGACCTCAATCCCACCTTACAACTAGGGGCCGGGACCTTGGTGGGATTTTACCAGATGCTCCCTCTCCTGTCTGTACCCCCATATTCTCCACCTCAGGGCAGGGTTTTGTGCCCGCACCTTTGATTTACCTTTATTCTTTGCACCTGCCTGAACTCCTCCAATTACTATCTGAGTAAATTCCTGAGTTATTCTTCTGACATGGAAGGAAACTAAATTTCAGCATATGCTTTGCTCATTTGCTGAGTAACCTTCGATACCAGCTCTTCTGGTAATAAATGCTTTCTCTTCAAAAACTGTGTTCCATGTCTGCACCCCTCCTACCAGCCTCAATGGTTGTGGCTTCTTAAACCTGTAGTTGTTAGACTTCCATTTAACTTGATTTCCGATGTTTCTGAATGATGGCTGTTCTATAATTTAGTTGTAATTTTGATGTGGTTGTGCAAAGAGGCAACCCGTGTCTGCCAATGCCGCCAGCTTGACCAGAAGCCTGCAAAACCGTGTCCTCTCCTGGACCTGGACTTGTTCTCATCATGCACAGCTGGACCAGCTCCCTCCAGCCGCTGCAGTAGAAAGGTCTGTTTCTCAGATTGGGTACATCTTGGTTTTTGCCGCTTGCCTACATTTGGATGCCACATGCCTGACTGGGAATCAGATGGGGCAGTTTGATTCCAATGATTCTAACTGGCCTTTCCCGTAAACAGCCCTGTCACAACCCCAGTGCCTGTCCTTTTAGTGGTGGTTGTTTGTCCCGCCTTCTGGAGGGATGAGTCTGAAGACTAAAGACGGCGATATGTAGGTATCTCTTACTTCCTTTGTAACTCTCCACACCAACCATGGAGGAGTTTGGTTGTATACAATGGGTATCTAATAAATCTGGCAGCTGGTGCTTAGAATAAAATCGAAAGGAAAAATACTCAGTGGCCAGAATCTCTCTGAATGACGCTGCACATAATGGATCAGACTAGCATTGTGAGAGATACTTTCAGTTCTGTGGTTTCATTTCTGCGTTAGATTCTGTAATCACTCTTGGAATGAGACACCTGACATCTGGGCTCTGCTCTTTTGAGTGTATCCATGTCAAAGTCTTTGATACATTTTGGATTGAAAATGAGATTTCAAGGAAGTATTTCATTAGAAGTGGGTATTACTCCATTTGAATGGCATCCAAAGCTGTATTTTATCCTTTTATTAACTTTCTATCACATAACTCTTTTTTCTAATTATACATCAGCCAACTTTAATTTCTTGAATGAATCTTGTTTGATTTCAACAAAAAATACGACAGAAGCTAAAGCCTTGAAGAAGCAACACAAAGGCGTCTCCCTTTTAGTAACACCAGCCTTTCTTCTCAATTGATGGTGCATAGCTTGGCACTTGTGTATGCTTTTGAGACACCTACTATCAGTTTTACATTTATTTAAATCATATGACCATTAAGAACAAAACTTAAAAGAATTTCTGAGTTGAAAAAACACTTAAGCTTATCAAACCAATTACTTTGTAGACGAATTCCTGTTACTCAGTAGGAACTGCATCATTTCACATTTTCAAAGGTGTCTGTGAGTTTGCATTGAATTTTTTCAATTGTCTATTGCTGCATATCACTCTACCCCAAAACCTAGTGGTTTAAAACAACGTATTATTTCTAGAGAAATTAGGTGACTTTTCCCAAGGCTGTGCCAAGCATTTCCCCTACAAAAGCATTCTGATGCTGGCATTTGACATAGGTCTAACTTTTATTCTCAAGGTTATGTCATATCTTATATCTTACTGTATTCTCTCTGTTATTAAGACACTTGGCTGCAATATAATTTGGGTTATGTCAAACTGGATATCTAATTTAAAGGATCCAGAGTAATTAAAGGATCCCACTGTGCACAAATGTTAAAACTGAAATAAATATTCATGTCAGGGTTAGGAATCTTTGCTCCGTCTAACTGGAGGTCTCTCCTGGAACATAAGACCCCTCGGGCTTTTCTTTATCTTCTCACTTGCTCTTTCCAGACCTGGAGTAAAGGGCATAAGGGGTGATTTATTTGATGAGAAAATGTGGGAAGAATAAACCAGTAAGCTTGACTCACCTGTTCACTGGTTTCCCCTGGGACTGATCTGTCCACAGAAAGTGTGGGTACACTCTCTCCTCTAGGCCGCATGTTTCATGGGGCATGCCCTTGGAGGCCCCCTAATGTGGGCATGGAAGAATGTCTGATTCTGGTGTTTAGTATTAGGAGGCCCCAAAGCATTCTCCACTGTTATCTTTATCAGTCCAAACAGGATATTTTGATCTCCTGTCTACAAACTGTCTGGTATTTTTTCTCAGTTTAGAATTTGGGAGGTTCTGGAAGGGTGCCATTTACAAAGTCAACATCCACCCTCAACAACTTATCATTATCATCACCAACCATGATTACTAGTACTGGTTTAGCACTGTGCCAGGCTACTAGTTTGCTCACTTTCCATGCATTCTACCATTTAACCTAATTATAACAAAGGTCAAAGAAAGCACACACTGTATATCCTGCGGCTTTGCTGCTATCGAAATCCGCCACCATTAATCCTTGCCCTTCCTGGATGCACACACCTCTCCTCACATCCAGAGCTGGGGGCTCTTTCTCTTGCTTTGGAATCTCGGCTAGCCTGTGATGTGCACAGACAGAAAGCAGCAAAGGGACGTTCTTGGGCTTCCCAGCCCAGGCCTTAAGAGGCCCAGCAGTTGCCAGTCCCCTATAATGAATCCTTGGCTAGACTCCTGCATGACGAGAGAAAAATTGGGGAGAGCGAGGCCTCGTTGGGGAGCCCCGAGGAGCCAGACACACAAGTGAACCCCGACTGTCCAGCCCTCCCAGGCTTGGCTGAATGTTGAGTGACTCCTGCTGATGCCTCAGGGAACAGAGGAAACTCCCTGCTCCTGCAGGCCAAGCCTGGCCCAGAACCCCAGACATGCAATTGTGAGAAATGATAAATCATTCTTTTAAGTCAGTAAGCTTTCGGGTGGGTTGATATTCGGCAAAAGACAACAGAAACAAAATACAAACTTGCAGACGCCCTTTAAAATGGCAAATGGTGTCACTGCTATGGTGTGACAAGAACCTTAAAAGATCTGTTGATGATTTATTAAACCATAAAATCACGACCTATTTGTATGTAGCACACCTATATGGTCCTAGTCACGCTTTCTTTTAAATGTCATTCTAAACGAGCCACCTTCAAAGAACAAATGACAGTATCACCTCCACTCTTACTCAAAGAGATAAAAGTTCTTCTTTGAATGGTAAACTTCTTCTACTGTATGCAGAGAACTCCTCCTTCCTCACTTTGCTTCCTATCTGATCATGGTGCAGAATAGTTTCTACATCCTGGCTCTCCATTCAATCCTCTGAGGAGTCTGCCCAGCTCCTCACTCTGAGCCCTCAAGGGGGCTTAACTCCTATTCAGTAGAATAGTCTCCTTAATGTTCTGTTCATATTTTAGCACAGTGCTCATCACATATATTACATTATTTACATAAACCGCATGGGAGCAGGGTCCTGGCTGTTTTCTAAGCCCCAAACAGCACTGCACATGCAGCAGGTGCTTCGTGCATATTTACTCGTTGAACAAGTGAATGAGTGAATGTCCCAGCTTCCCCTGGGCTAGACACTGTTTCTTGGTTTTGAGCATCAACAACCACTTCCACTCATTCTCTCCCTTGCGATACAGGCGCTGGAAGCCTCAAGTCCCAGTCTTAAAAAAATTGCCAGGGTCTCAACGCAGTTCTGGTTCTGCCAGAGGGCTGTATTCAATAGCTCCGTGGGATCTGGAGGCCAAGGGAGACGGGAAGTTCCTTGGCCACCAGCTGTGCTGGGTGTCACGCGGTTTCAGCTGATGCGCACGTTTGTAGAAGCTGGCCAGCTACCCAGTGCCAACTGTGATATTAGCGGTGGCTTCTGTAGTTTCCTGTCCTCTGAGTGATGGCTTTGTCAATTTACCTAAATGCCTAGGGAAGCCCCTTCACTCTGCAGACCCTTACAATGCTTTTTTCCGAACACCTAGTTCCATGAAGTATCTTGAGTGGTCTCTGTTTTACCACTGAGTCCTAACTGATACGGTTCTATGGACTGCCTTCCATGAGGGCAGGAAATGCCTTATTCATGTTTGCATAGCCACACCTGCAGTCTCTAGATCACAGTGGAAACTAATAACAATAAAGATAATAAGAAAAATAATAAATATTTACTTAATGTTTACTAAGTGGCCAGCACTGTTATAAGTGCCTTACATCTACTAGCTTATTTAATCTACTCAATAACCCTGCAAGGCGGGTGCAGGTATTGTCCTCTTTCCTAGATCAGGAAGTTGAGAACAGGAGAGTTAAACGGCTGCTCAGGAAATCCAGCATTAAATGATGGACTGAGGCATCAAACCCCGGCAGTCTGCTCTCAGGTCCGTATATCTATCTAGTACCCACTTTCTGCCTGAAAAATGTTTGCTGAAGGGCTTCAAAATACAACCCCTACAACTTTAGAACTCATTTATTATAGACATATTATTTGTATTTATCATAAAATAGCATTTAGGATATTCTCCTTCAAGACTCTTACCTTTAAAAGATGTTCCTGCGTCATGAAAACAACTCTATCTGTATATATACACACAAACTCATATTTTTTTTGCTGTGCTCGACTGTATTTTTTTCTGATTACTCATAAAAATGAAGGAAAAAAAAAAGCCAGGGATACTTGGAAGTAACATTGTAGGCAAGGTAAGAAGAACCATGGTGAAGAGTACTCATAGGTTCTCTGTATGAATTTCTTCAGCACATCTTTCTACCCCTTGTCTGGGAGCATCTGCTAAAGCAAATGGCCACTGGTTGCAGCAACTGTAGGGAAAACATTTCTCTATTCACCGTGGCTTCTGCCAAAACAGAGAGCAAGCTTTTGTACTGAGACTCCAATGACATGGAGTATCCAGGGAAGATGCAAAGGCATGCAAAGTAGAAAAGTCTACTTGGGAACTGACTGAGCATCTGATCACTGTTCCTGTGGACAAAGTACACAACCCTTAAAGAGGCATAAATCTGTGTGTGGGGGGAATGCACAAAAGTAGGTGTTAGAGTATCTCCTTCTCCAGATGTCTGCTGACACACAGAGGGAGATCCACAAGGGCAGGAGTCCTGGGCGGGGTCACCCGCTACTCCTCCCCGGAGAGGTGTCTTAATCTGACAGATGCATCTGGAAGGAAAATCTGAACACAAAGAAACCAGCCCTTTTGTTCTCTCCTGTAAGTAAATCTGTCATTCTTGTCTGTTCCTCCAAGTCTTAAATGTTAAAGGGGAACCCTGTCCACTGGTGGGGTGGGGCAGGTCTGTGCCTGCCTGTCTACTGCTAATAGTGACTGGGAGGGCAAGTTTGTGCAAGCCGAGAGTCAAAATCCACATTCCTCAATATAGGTCCACAGCTCTTACCTGCCATTGCTGTTCAGAACATACTGAAATTATCTTGAAATGCCCCTAAGGCTACCTCCTGGTGGAGGTCAGGTGGGTCAGGACAGCCATGTGCCCTTCCTGCTACTCAGCTTCTCCTGGCTGTCAGGCTTCAAGAGTAAGGACAGACCTTATCTGCTGCATCCAGCTTATTTTCTTGTCTATACAGATATAAGATACGTTATAGAAATCTGGCATGAACGTAGCCCTGGCCAAAGAGTACCAGATGTTTTGAGTCCCCTGCAAGCTCTACACTTGTTTCATTCTGCCATGTGAGTTCAGGCAAGTAGCTTAACCCATGCAGCCTCAGTTTACTCATCTGTAAAATAGGGAGAACAATCTCTGGCCCACCATCCTCACAGGGTTTGACGGAAATAAAAATTGAAACGTTGAATGAGCTAATCTATAAAAAGGTAAGCTTTCCATTCTAAAGACACGTGTTATCTTTATTACTGATGGGAAATTCCACACAGCCTTGTAAAACAGTACCTATAAAAACAATCATCTCCGTGAGAGAGACCTCAGACCTTAAAACTATTGCTCTGAGTTCAACACAAAGCAGCTTTTATTTAGAGCATAAATTGAATTTCAACTTGTAAAGGAAAGCATGAGATAATGTTCTTTGCCTTAATTTGACAGTGGAGAGGTTCTTGAGTATTGGCCAAGAAGCTAATATTGGATTGTACCAAAACACACCATTCGCTTCCTGAGTTGTATCCATAAAGGTCTCACAGTAAAATGCTGCCTCTGGCAGAGCATTTACCACGACTGGAAGTCTTCACATTCAGGTTCTAAAAAATGCCCATCTCTGTCTTTCCCATTCAACATGGCCTCTAACTCAGATACAATCTGAGTGGTCCTGGCCCCACCGACACTTCTCAAGTAAGCGTCACATTTCTGATGTTTTAAAAAGCTGATGTGCAAGCTGCTCAGCTGGCGTTGGTTCCGGTCAGCTCAGCGCAGTGACCAGAAGACCTGATCAGCAGCTCTCCCTTCTTTGATTTCCTCAGGTCAACATATGTTAAAGTTTTTATTTCAAAAAACTAGAGAATTTAAAGAATCATGTGGACAGGCTTAAGAAAAATGACATTAGTCTTAAAGATTAATTCAATAGTCAGCTGATTCAATTTAAATTTATCATTGATTTTTATCCCAGAAATTACAAACTTAACAAAAAGAATTAACTTCTGATGATGTTAACAATTTTCACTGTATTTTAGAAGCAACTTATCTAAAGAAAAACAGTAATTTAGCTAGTTTTACATCAGTGGATTTAAAAACTTCATGAGATTTTTTCCCCCAAACTCAGGAGAACCAAAAATTTTAAGACTAACCATTTTCTAACACGATTCTCTCAAACACTTTAAAAATGTTTTAGCAGTTTTTGTAATCCTTAAACAGGCTGCAAATCTCCATGGTTTTCTTTATCCAGAGTAAAGTAAAAATCCGGGAAGACATATTTAACATAACAAGACTTTCAGAGTGTACTGTAGCTTTCTAAAAGCTCACTTCATTATTAAGTTCTGTACAAGTGAGTTGTAAACTGATAAAAGGCCAGTTGGTGCCCCCACCTAAAAAGTACAAAGTCCTTCTAAGACTAATTAGAATTAGTTTCTGCTAGTGCCTTTTTAAAAACAATTTTTAAAGAAAGTTTTGTTGGTGGTGGTCCACTCTGCATGCTTTTTATTGGCAACTAGAGCCTTGGGTTTTCAAATGATTCTATCCAATGACTGCTTGTCAACTTTCTTCCTTCCTTTTACTTTTTTGTCAGACTCCAGGCTTATTACCGCGCAGAAAAAGCCCGTTTCGGATCTACCACGTCTATCCCAGTCTCCTAAAAACTCATCTTACAGCTGAGCATTTATTGTTCTGGAAAAGGCAATTCCAGCCGTTTTATCCAGCTCACTTCAAATGCACCCTACTTTTTCTTCACTTACTGGGAATGAAAGTTAACTTTCAGGATGGGAACTAAAAAGCAGTGATGAGCAAGGGAGTAACCACCCAGCGCTCAGCCGCTGTGATTTGTGAATGTAATAAATCAACAAGTTTCACGTAGCGCCCGCCGACCAAGGTGTTCAGCCTTAAGCGGGTACAGGACTGGGAAGGCCAGGTTCTGGACCGGGGAGATCAAGCCGGGGACCTAGCTGCAGAGACGGACTTCACTGCGAAACCAACTCTCGGCTGAGCGCCAGTTGATCCCAGGACCCCACGGCTTGTTTCTGTCGACCTCTGCGGGCCTTCCGTCGACAGGGGTCTTCTCAGCCCCCCAAGGACGCGAGTCTGGGGGAACACTTCGCCTCGGCCTGAACAAGTAGCGAAGGAGGGTGTCCCTACTCGGGAACCGGCCGCGGAGAGCTGCCGGTCTGCAATAACCTCGGAGAAGAAACCGCTAAAAGAAAGGGAAAAGGGGTGGCGGGGCCCGGTCGGAGCTTCCAGAAGCATCTGCTAACGGTTGGGACGTTTCTTAGCTCGGAGGAGTAACCCAGGGTGTGAGAATGGGTGTCTAGGGGCAGTCAGCAGGCAGAGGGGATGAGCGAGGTAAAAGTGACTCAAATTAAATTCCCAAGCGCTCAGGGCAGCCAAGGCTAAATTAGCTGGAGGAAGGGAGCGCGGCGGACGCACGCCACACCCGGCTGTGCTGCGGTAACTCTGCCGATCCCGCCACGCGGACGGACAGAAGGACAGACAAATGCGAGCGACTTACCTTCAGGGTTGGCGCTGATGAAGACCCGGACGCTGCGGCCGGCGGGCACCAGGTGAGAAGGCAGGGCGGTGAGGTTCCCGGAGAAAGCCGCTCGCCGAAGCGCAGAGTCCCGGGGGCAGGGCAGCTTGGTGCCCGCACCGGCCGGCCACATCGCCTTTTGGGGGAATAGGCGCCGCCGCCTTCTGCTTCTCGGGTTCCAGCCGGCGGCTCCGCGGAACAGCGAGGTCGATCCCCGCAGGCTGCGCGGCTCAGAGCCGCTCCGAGCCCGAGGTGCCGCCGGCGAGCTCCGTGGCGCACACCACCGGCCGGCGGGGAGTGGCCATACGGACCCTCGGGCCTTTGTCGCCGCCGCCTCCTCCTGCCCCACTGGGCGTCCGCCTTCGCTCACTGCCGGGGCTCAGCGCAGCAGCTGGTGGTAGCGGGAGGTCAGCGCGCGGGCGGCTACGCGCGCGGCGCCCCTTTGCGCCAGGAAGCGCCCGCGCCTGTCGCCGAGTCCACGGCCATCTCCCCGCCCGTGCCCGCCGCGGGAGGAGGGGGCTGCCAAGGAGGTGGGATCGAGAGGGCGTGGGAAGGAGACCAAACTTTATCTACGAAAGGCGTCCGGAGTTTATCGGAAGCTGCCCCCCGCGGCTTAAAGCGCGGCAGGGGCTGGGGCCTCCGGCTACTCGGGGACTTCCTGGGCTTCACTGACGACGATCCCGAGCGCGGGCGGCTGCCTCCTTGGTGGAGGACAGGCAAGAAATTAGCCCGAGATCCCTACTACTCCGCCACCTATCCTAAAGGTCAAAGAAGCCCTGAGCATTTTCGGGAACGCACGGGTGCCGGCGTCTGCACGTCTTTGCCTAAGTGCCGGGAATACGGCATCAAAGTTAGACACACGCACTGGGCCAGGACCCCGAGAGTCTGAAGCATCAAAACGTGGCGCCGTTTGGGGCGTCTTGGAGGGAGTGTCACCGCCAACCTGTCTCTTGTGGAGCAGGTGGCCCTGCCCTGCTGCTCCTTTCGCTCCGCTCCTCACGCGCAGCAAGCGGGGGTTTTTATAGGGAAGCTGTGCGACTCACGTGCTCTTCGTCGCGTGGCTGTGGAACCTTTCCAGGAGCGGAAATCCGCCGGGAGCCCTCCCAAGGTCTCTCATCCTCCAGGGGGTCCGCCCTGCTCCAGCTTCGGTGCATTCCTGGGCCATTCCGCCGGCCCACCGTCTCTCAGGCCCCCACGGGCCTTGACAATGCACGCCGCCCCGCGCCAGGTCCGGCAAAATGCAGGTGACCACGGATTAGGGTGAGGTGCTGGAGATCAGAATTGGCGCTGGGCCACTATTCCGAGTCCATGCGAAGCTTGACTTGGCTCTACCAGGTGTGGCCACAGCGGACGCAGGACAGTGCTACCGGGGGTCTGCGGCACGAGGCGGATGGCTGGAGGGGTCTCACCCACGTCCTGGGTGAAGTGAGATGCAGATGGACACAGCTGTAAAATTGCCATCTCTGGGTTACACTCCATTGCACCTACGGAAATACTGCAAATCCCAGAACAGGAATGAAAACCTTGGGAAGAGAGGAGAGATTGTCTTGTCCCTTAATTGGAGTTTGTTCTTCAAAACCCTCATTTTGAGCTGTAGGGCACGAACTCTTACCTTTTAGAGAGGAAGAGCAGCTCTTCCAAATCTTTGAAATTGGGGAAAGGGGGGTGGGCGCAGGTCAGAAGCAGCTTAGCTGTAAGTTTCATCCTCTCACCGGGGGCTTCAGTAGGCAGCTCCTGGCTCCCTCCAGGCCTGCACTTCTTCTGGGCCCTGCTGGTGGCAGTGAAGTCTCAGGCGCTGCTGCTTATTTTGCTACCACACCCCCAACACACCCTTTCTGGGGTAATCTTTTTGCAAGAATTGGGTCTGTGTTTTTTTTTTTTTTTAATAACTACTTTATTGTTGTTCAATTACAGTTGTCTGCATCCGGGTCTCTGTGTTTTTAAGGCTGTTTCTTCACTGCTGAGAACCAGGGGTTCTCTAATTTGATGCAAGCAATGAAGAAGTCCTGAATTTGCCCAGGCATTTGTTCAACTGATTCCACTTAGCAGATTAACTCCTTCTGCTCTCCATCCTTTAACTCTCAAGTGGGAATGTTCTTCAGCAGGAAGGAGGTCTCTGGAAGACCTCCTGCTGTCCCAGGAGGCAAGGACTGAAAGTTCTGGAACAGGCTATGAGCATACATTATCTATTACAGTATGATCCTGTATGAATATACTGTCCTTACCACTGGAGAAGGCAGGCAAGACCCCTTTATGCCTGATCTCAATGTTGTTTGAAAGAGACTGAGAAGCAGTTGCTGTGTTGCTAAGCGCCCCCCTTCCTTTCTTTCTTCCCTGCCCCCTGTTCACTTGGTGGTTTCTCTCTTAAAACTCAGATTAGTATTTGTGTCTTCTGACCTTTGCTTTGGATCTGAAAGTGTTGCCCTTTCTTAGGATGACTTTGGGATTTTTGGCAGCCTCTATAACCTAATTAACTGTTCTAGACAGGCCGAAGTTTAGCATCTGCCAGTGTCACTGCAGACCAAGGATGCAGAGAGAATTTCACAGTGTCTGTGGGGCCAGATAATGTGCAGGGAGCTTTGCATCAGGTAGAGCAGGCTGCTGTCTATGGGTTATCAGGGAGGTTTCTACCTAAGGATACCTGACCACTCACCTACCCGCTCCACACGTTCTTACATTCTTCTCCTTCCTTCTTCCATCCTGTCTCTTACTAACATGTGCTGTTCTAAAGCCAGAGATTCATTTGCATGCAGATGGAATAGGGACGAGTCACCCATGGCACTCACACTTTGTTATGAATTAACTAGATTTATTTTCCACCCTGAGGAACTGTTGGCTAAGAGAAGGGGGGCTGGGGGAAGACACTTAAAAGGGAAGGGAAGCAGCAAGCATGAATCTGGAAGGCAGACCCAGACGCGTGGCTTTGTTTTTATATCTATTTAAAACACTTTACATCTTCTCCTCTTCAGTAAACACTGAACGTCTTATTATGACTCCCCTTTTACACATGAGAAAACCGAGGCTCACAAGATAAATGACTTGTCCAAGGTCATACAACCAGTTAATGCTAGAGCCAGGGTCCAGGTATTGTGGCCTGTCCCAATACTCTTTGTGACACATCACCTCTATTTTCTAAATTTGCCTGGGTTGGGCCCTGGCTGACATCTTAAGTCACCTGGAAAATAGATATGTAGGCCTGTGTTCAGGTGTGGAAGTCTAATGATCTCTTCTACTTTCCAAATAGGAAAAGTCTATGTCCACAGGATCACACAGGATTAGACTCCAAACTTGTAGAAGTTGGTTGGGTGACAAAGACTTCCAGATTCCTTGTTTTCTTTGGGTCCTGTTCTTTCCCTATAAGACCACAGGCAGACATGTTTCATCCCTGAAGTCGGTTGGGCAATTTAAAGCATCTAGAATAGGGTTGGGACCATGATTGTGATCAAAAACAGGAATTCTCTTCTCCTTCCTCTCTCCCCCCAACTAGCAGGCCAGAGAGCCACAGAGAGGTGTCCTGTCTCTGCTGAACGATGCTGCAGGCCCTTGACAAATCAGCACTGCTCAAAGGTAGAAGTACTCCCAGGTTCATCCTATCCATTGAGCTAGAAGGAACATTGTGATCTTAGAATGCCCCTCCCACAAAGTAAATTTTAAATCTAGAAGGAAGGAAAACTAATGTCTAGTAACATTGGCCTACGGAGCATCTGTAAGCTAGATACTGTATTAGGCCTTTAATAGGTATCTCATTGAATCCTACTGTGTCTGGCGTGGGGGCCCAACACCTCCTGTCACTTTTGTGATGTGTGGGCAGGTTGCCCGAGCCAAAGTCCATGATGTGCGACTGTATCTCATCCTTCCCTTCCCTGCAATGGTTGATGGCTTTTCATCGATCTACATGGTTGTATCACCTGTCCAGTTGGTTCTGCTTAGGTGACCGAGTGGTGATCATAAAGTATATAACCAGAGCCCATGTGACATCTCTGCCCCAGCAAAAGGAAGATCCATCACCCCACCTGTGTTTGCCTGCAGGTGCACTCACATTTCTGTATATCCAGTATCTTGGCTCGGATGCTTCTGGCCCAGTATTCTCTGTTTGTCCCGCTGTGAACAGAAGTAGAAATAGAGCCCCTACTACTATAAAGATGACCAAATTAGCACATCACACTACTCTGTCTCAGGAAATCTAGCCAAGGAAGCCAGTAATGTGCTTTGTGTTTCCCAAACATGAAGAAGAGTATCACGCTTCCTGTGATACTAATGTTCGTAGTGACTCTCTGGGTGAAAAATATTTGACTCTGCTTTGCGAATGTGAGAAATGGGTTATATAGGGTCAGTCAAGCGAGGGCTTCACTTTCCAAAGTTCCATCTCAGGATATAAGCTAGACCATCAGGAACCCACTTACTTGTTTACAAAATGGGAATTTTCAGTTTACGTGAGAATTTGTCAGCATAACAACATGCCCACAGAGACTGTTGAGTCAGAGGTGTCTGCAGCATGATAGGATTCGCAGCAGCTCGGATTTAAATAAAGTTACACCTTTCTGAAATTGCTATCTGATGTTTCTGTGACTCAGAAATGCTAACTTTATCTCCACCCCCTTCCAAATCTGTTTAATGTATTTTTTGATCAGTCTATTTCTCACAACCTTCTCACACTCCCATTGTCATGAGAGCGCTATGCATACCGCACAGAGTGGGAGAAGGGAAGGGAAGTTTCTGAACTTGTGGATTATTTCATATTTCTAAATTTAATGTTTTGTTTTTGTTTTATGATGGCCAAGTTTGTTTCCCTCTCATGACATTAATCTAAAAACAGCACCTTAAACATCCTCTTTCCTTGTTCCATCGTCTGATACTTATTTGGAGAATTGCTTCTTACAAAGCACTTTCATACATACCTAGTGACAGAGGTTCTACCAAGTGTGTATAAGTATTCCCTTTTCTTCACGTCCTTGCCAACACTTGTTACCTTTTGTTTCTTGGATAGTAACCTTCCTAACATGTGTGAAGTAATATCTCACTGTGGTTTTGATTTCATTTCCCGGACGATTAGTGATGTTGAACATCTTTTCACTTACTTGTTGGCCATTTGTATGTCATCTTTGAAGAAACATCTATTCAGATCCTTTGCTCATGTTTTAATTGGGCTTTTATTAAGTCACATGAGTTCCTTATATTTTGAATATTAATCCCTTATCAGATATGTGGTTTACAAATGTTTTCCTCCATTCTGTAGGTTTGTTGATTATCTTCTTTTCTGTGAAGATTTGTTTAGTTTGATGTAATCTCAGTTGTTAATTTTTGCTTTAGTTGCCTGTTGTCATATCCAAAAATTTATTGCCAAGACTAATAGAAAAGACAGTCCTAAAATTCATATAGACCCACAAAAGACCTCAAATAGCCAAAGCAATCTTGAACACGAAGAACAAAGCTGGAATTATCACACTTCCTTATTTTAAATTTTATTACAAAGCTTCAGTGATCAAAACAGCATGGTACTGTTATAAACACACACACACACACACACACACACACACACACCAGTGAGATGGGATAGAGACACCAAAAATAAATCTACCCATATATGGCCAACTAATCTTCAGCAAGGGTACCAAGAATGCAAAAAGAGAAAAAAGTAGTTTCTTCAAAGATGTTGTTAGGAAAATTAACTATTCATATGCAAAAGAATGAAATTTGTTCCTTAAACCATATATAAGAATCAACTCAAAATGGATTAAAGACTTGGATATAAGATCTGAAACCATAAATTCTTAGGATGGGAAGTTAGTGTTTTTAAAGATGACTTAAACACTATTTGCTAGGTTACAAGATACTCTGGGGAGTAAAAGTAAATAGAAAATAGTACATCAAAATAGACTTTTGCCACCAGACTTTCTTGGAATAATAGTGTTAATAAGGATATGAGAATAAAATTTACTGCACATATATACTACATGGCTAAACTATCCTTTGAAATCAGGTGCTTGGCTTATATATGATTTAGATACAAAACTAAGAAATGACACACCTGCCCTACATAGAGTTCTTGGCTGAAAACAGTGAAACGTGCTGATTGATTTAAGCATAAAAGCAGTTGACTGGAAAATTCTTAGTTATTAACAGTTATTAGAGGGATGGAGAACCAGACTTGGAAGATGGGAAGGGACCAGAAGAGGTCAGCTCATTGGAGCCACACCTACTGTCACAAGAACAGACACCCAGGAGAACATGGGCCCTGCTGCTGAAGCCTGGACACCGCAGGGCGACCCTGTTGTCACCACGACCATTGGCTGATGCCATCACTGGCAGCACTGGGCAGTGGATACTGCCATCATGACTGCCCTGCACAGTTCTTCACTGTGGCTCCTGGTTCAGGGAGCCAAGGTATGTGATGATCTACATCTAGACTTGGGCTCAGCAGAGTCTTCTAAACACTGCAGGGAGGTTCAGAGGTGATTAGAGTGCCAAAACCCTCACACACCCCACCAGCAAATGTATAATGCACTTCTGTTCTTATATGGCTTAGAACACTTGACGCTATGGATAAAAAATGAATTGGATGCTTTTCGATTTCCTAGTGATAAAATTAGAATAATGATATTCCACGTTTCTAAGTCTTAGATGCCTGGCAAAACTCACTTCTCTTGGACCACAAACAAGAATATGAATGTGATCTAAAAAGAATCTTCTAAGCAGCCAGACTCCATGTTACAATGTTCAAATGCTGACATTTATTCCTTGGACTCGCATGAGATCCTCAGAGGCTTTCTGTCCAGGTCTCTTCACATTTACTGTATCATAATGCCAACAAGCTGGGTTTTCCTGTTTGGCAAAACCACAGCAGATTAGACAATGAATCAGAAGGGGAAGGGCTGCTGTGTGGAAATGAGAAATTACTGCTCACTGCAAAAAGTCAGAAAGCATATGAACACAGAGGTGATAGATATTATACACACACTCTCTTCAGTGATCTAGGGCCCACTTAACTTTGAAACAACAGGACTCTATATATCTCAAATTGGGGCAGATAAGGAATGAGTAGATCCTGAAGCTGAGACAGACTACAGGGAATAGCACGTTGCAAGTATAGTCATACCTTGGTACTCATCAGCTTCAGAACTTGTCAAACCTGGTACTCATCACATTTTGACTAGGAAAAATATTTCAGCACTTGGTGCTTGCTCTTCACTTGTCGCACGTGATAGAATTTGTATGGGTCATGATGCTACCCTGCAAGAAAGCATGTTTCATCCATCATCACGTGCTCGCCACTCATGGGAACAAATTAATGAGTACTGAGTTACCACTGTACTTGGGGACAACTTTCAGCAGCAAACAACTCAGAATTTAGACCAAGAGACAACTGGCACTCATTATATCCAATAGTAAACATCAAGTAGGTGGAGATTCAGGTAGAACCCTACCTCTGAGGAGGACATTGTAGGGCGCTTTTACTTAAATCCCTGAAGTAATGGTAATAGTCATTGTAGCAGTAATAGTAATAGTATCAATGAGAACAACAACAACAACGATAATAAACTAAATGTTAAAAGACTTCCACTGGGCTCAATATGGTTCAATGAGCTTTATAGACATCAATTTATTTAATTCTAAGTTGTCATTCCCAAAAAGAAGGCACTATTATTATTCCCATTTTCCAGAAGAGGAGCCGGAGGCAAGGTAATGTGAAGGTACTTGCCTCGATCACACAGTTAGGATGTGGTGTGGCCTGGACTTCAATGCAAGCAGTCTGGCCTCAGAATTTGAGTTTCAAAGATTATGGTATGCTCACTCCATCTCCAGATGCTAGGGAGCACACCAATACAGTTACCCAGGCAAAGGGAACCTGCTCAAGACAAGGAGACTAGGAGGGAACTCAGGTCGCAACACTTACCTTAAAGGAAAGGGAAGGGAAGTAATATTCAGTGAGGGTTTACTCTGGGTTGCATTTATTCCTTCACTGTCTCTTATGGCCTTCCGTATGCTCTCTGATACTATTGCTCATTGTACAGATGAACAAGCTCAGGCTTAGAGAGGCATGTATCTATGCTCACAGATCTTATAAGCAATGAAACTAAGATTCGATTTCCAGGCCTGACTCCATGAGCTTTCTGCTACATGGAGACATTGCCAGTACACCATGCAAATGATGATTGTGAGAATGAGCTATTAAATGTGACCATTCATATATGCATCCATTTCACTTATCTGTTCATTTATTCATCAAGCATTTGTTAAGCACTTATGTGTGCCGAGGACAAACCCTGTTTTCAGGATGTGCAACCCAATATGGGACTCCAAAAAGATGGTGCCTGTGTGGGGCAAGATCTAATGACATGATCAATCAGTTTAGAGAGTTTTTAAAGCGCAGGTAAGCCCAATAAGATAAATACATAACTGAAGAGATATTAGTTGACACTTTAGAAAAAAGAGCTGATGGAAGCAGAGGGTCACAATGACCAACAATATAAGAGCAGGGGTTTGATGCGCTCTACTTAAAGAGGCAGTAGGCCATAAAAGCAGAACGTGTGGCTTGGAGACCAATTGATAAATGTGGGTTCCAGTATTCTCTCCAGCACTTAACTAACTGTGGCTGCCGGCTAGTAAATCTTCTCTAAGCTTCAGTGTCTTCCTCTGAGAAATGGACACAGGTGCTTACTGGGACGGGGTAAACGGCAAAAGTGTTAAGGGGCCTGGCACAGTGCTTGGTACTCAATGACTGTAACTGTTGTTACAGGAGAGACCTAGCTACTCACAGTTCTTGATTCAAAATGGGATCATGAAAGAAAAACTATGTCAGATGATCAAAACTCTGTAGTTTTGTTTTTTTCCTGTTCATATTCATAGGGTCTAGTGCAAACATAGAAACACAATCAAACAAATCAATCGATTAACAACTCTATTCTGGCCTTTTGGTGTGGCTGGGATAAGGGCTGCATGGCTGCCAGTTGGAGCTGAAGACTTTGGGTTTCACTCCACTGCCAGCCTAGCTGAGATGGAAAACATCTAGGAAGGAAAGAGCTACAGTGACATGAAAAAGGCAGAAAGGGAGACCACAGAATCTCAAAGGCAGTCTTGCAATCTGAAGGCAGAAAAACCATATTGCTCCTGATATCAGGGTCCAAGGTCCACATGGAGCCAGGAACAAGGCTCACCCTTACATGAATGCTCAGTAGCTAGCAAATACCCTCTGGCTCACAGTTGGAGCACTCTGGAAGCCTCAGTCGGTGGAGTATAGGTACTACTAATGCTCTACATGTGGACATGACAGAGGGCTGGGAACAGGAAGCACTCACTACTCTCTAGCTCTGGAATTTGCTATTTCCTCTCTAGGCTTTTGCAAGAGCCTCCCGATGGACAGTACTATCTGCAGCCTCAACTCTCCACCACCACTTTTCACCACTTTTCTGTTCCTACATTGTCTTTCCTGACTTCTCTCCGCTCTTCCTTTACAGATTTACTCTGAGTCAAGCTATAGAGCTCTGTATTTTTTCATACTGAGTGACTTTACTTCCACCCTTCAAGACATCCTCTGCAGTCAGTCTTACAAAAGCTTTTCCTGATTTTGTCAACGAGATGGAATCTTTTCTATTTTTCCTTCCTAATATTTGCATTATTGATATAAAAGCAACATTACATTGCAGTAACAACCAACCTCAAAATCTCAGGGATTCCATTCTTGAGTATTCTATCAGAGGCTCTAGACAGAGCAACGAGGAAAGAAAAAAATAAAAGGCTTTAAATTGGAAATAAAAAAGTAAAACTATCTTTATTTTCAGACATTACCTTCTATGTAAAAATCCCAAAGAATCCACTAAAAAAAAGAATTCAGCAAGCTTGCCAGATATAAGCTAAATATTTTTAAAAAATGCATTTTTTAAAGATTTTATTTGTTTATTTTTAGAGGGAGGGAAAGGGAAGAGAAATAGAGTGAGAGAAACATCAATGTGCGGTTGCTCTCATGTGCCCCCAAATGGGGACTCAGCCCACAACCCAGGCATGTGCCCTGACTGGGAATTGAACCAGCGACCCTTTGGTTTACAGGCCCGTGCTCAGTCCACTGAGCTACACCAGCCAGGGCTAAAAAGAATGCATTTCTATACACTATCAATGAACAACACAAAAAATTAAGAAAACAACTTCATTCACAATAGTATCCAAAAATTAAAAACTTATTAAAAATAAACTTAGCTAAAGAAGTGCCATACCCATATACTAAAAGCTACAAAATATTGTTGAAAAAATTAAAGGAGATCTAAATAAAAAAGATACCCTATACTTATGGATCAGAACGCTCAATGTTGTTAGGGTGGCAATAGTTTTAATTCAGCCCCCAGTGCAATTCCAGCTAGGCTATTAAAATTGTTTTTGAGAATTGACCAGCTGAATCTAAAATTTATGGAAATGCAAAAACCTAGATGAGCCAAATTAATCCTGAAAAAAGAATAAAAAAGTTGCGGGATTTACACTACCAGATTTCAAAACCTGTTACAAAGCTAAAATGCTGTAGTGCCGACATAAGACATACACGTGTAGAGTAGAATTGGGAAAATAGGGTTCAGAGACCAAAAATAACCCCTTATGTTTACGGTCCATTGCTCTGTGACAAAGTTGCCAAAAAAGTTCAATGGGAGGAAAAAAGAATCTTTTCAACAAATGGTTCTGGGACAAAAGAATAAATATGGAGCCTCACCTCACTTTATACAGAAAAATGTACTTGAAATGTATCACAGATTTAATTTAAGAGCTAATACTATAAACCCTTACAAGAAGCCATAGCAGTAAATCTTTGTGACCTTGGCTTAGCCAGTGGTTTCTTAGATATACCACCAAAAGCAGAAGTGCTAAAAAAAAATGGAAACACTGACCACCAAAATTAAAAACCTTTGTCTTGCAAACATGGCATCAGGAAAGTGAAAAGACAATCCACGGGCTAAGAAAAATATTTGCAAATTGTATATCTAATAAGGGACTTGTATATAGATTATATAATGAACTCTTTATAACCCAGCTATAAATGATCAAAGAATTTTGTAAATGTTTCTCCAAAAAAGATTTACAAATGATGACTGAGTACATAAAACAATGTGCAACATCATTATTCATCAGAGAAATGCAAATCAATTCCATGGTAAGATATCATTGCATCCTATTTCGATGAGTATAATAGAGAAGCTAGACAGCAACAATGGGTAGAATGTAAAGAAATTGGAATCTGTATGTGTTGGTGATGTGAATGTATGAATGTTACAATGGAAAATAGTTTGGCAGTTCCTTAAATTGTTAAATACAATTACCATATCATTCAGCAATCTCTATTCTAGAGAAATTCCGAAACAAAAATATATATCCACAGAAAACTTGCACGTAAGTGTTTGTAACAGCATTATTCATAAATGCCAAAAGTGGAAGCAATGTAAATGTTCATCACATGATAAGTAAACAAACAAAATGTGGTACATACACACAACTTCCAACTATGCCCAAGAGAAAGGCATACGTCACCGAGAGGTGTGACGCCATGGACAAACTCTCAAAACATTCTGTCTAGTGAAAGAAATAGTCACAAAAGAACACATACTGTGTAAGTCAGGGTATGGGAAATGCCCAGAATGTGTAAATTTATAGAGACAGAAGCAGATTAGTGATTGCCTAGGGCTGAGAGAATGAGGGAGAAGTGGGGAGTGACTGCTAATGGGTGTATGATTTCTCGTTGATGAAAGCTTCTAAATGATGTTCTGATGAAAGCGTTCTAAAATTAGATTATGGTGATGGTTACACAACTTTATGTACTAAAAATCTTTGAACTGTACACTTTAAACGGGAATTTTGTGAGGTGTAAATTCTCTCTCAGTAAAGCTGTTAAAAATCACAGTGGTTTAATACTGCGAAAGTTTATTTCTCATTCATGCTACTTAATCACTGAAGGTTGGGGGAGGGGCTCTGCTTGTGGGGGACTCTGTAACACCCCGGCTGATAGAAGCTATACTTGATCATATCATATTTCTGTGAACACTAAGGCAGGACAAAAGAAATGTGGTGTATTGCCTAGTGGCCTTTAAAACTCCCACCTGGAAGTTATACACATCATTTGAACTTGTTTCATTGGCCAAAAGATGTCACATGATCACACCTAACTTCAGAGAGGATGAGTAATTTCAACTCAACTATGTATGTAAGAGAAAAGAACTAGAATATTTGTGGAGAGTCCTGATGAACACATTAGTCCTCTCTTCTTTCCTAGGTTTTAATTCCTGAGAACAATGCCTCCTCACTGCAATAATAAACCAAGTTTCTTTAAGTTCTTTCATTTTCTTTTTGAACAAGATGGAGATATTAACATATATATGTATATGTATGTATATATATGTGTAAGGTTAAAGAGAAAGGAAACAGACATCAACCTAGAATAGTACCTTCTTCACAGGAAATGTTTCATAATTGTGTGCTGGTTGAATAAATGAACATGAACTGATGAAGCCACAGTGCAGAGTCGTGAATGACGAAGAGCCCAATGTGTGAATTAAGGGTGAGTACAGCAGGAGTTCAGGAAAGAGGAGATCAAGGTGAGCCGAGGCGGCAGCGGAGCAGAAATCAGTGTTCTCCTGCATCTCTTGTATCAGTACAGATGGATCACGGCGAACTGCTGCAGTGACCCAGATGGACCGTGTTATCTGTGTCACAGTTTGTTTTCTTCCCAGGTATGTCTTGGGCAGAGCCCTGCAAACTTAATGAGGGCAGAAAAGAATAGAATCCATAATCACTTAACCTTTCTGAATCCCCATTTGCAAATCAAGATTGTAAAATGTGGCTGTCTAACACCTAAAGACTTGTGATAAAAGATGCTATTAGCATTTTGTGCAAAATCTATCAGAGAGCAAAATGGTACTTCATGGATACGGAATTGCTGAATATGTCAAAGCCTTAATAACCAGTCTGGAGGTAACCCTGTATTCTGCTGAATTCAGAGTTTTTACAGAAATGCTTTAATGAAGACCCCCTTCTTCCCAGAAACTCCTTTGGCCATTCAATTGCACATACACTGGAGTCATTTTTACATTACGGAGAGGTTGTTAAGTTGAAAGGAATGCTGAGAGTGCTTTCCAGGCATTGCCAGTTCTTCCGTTACACACGAACTTTCAAGCAAGAGTTTACTGTTGTCTTAGCTGGCAGATATCTACAAGGTCTGCCTGGAAAAAGTCCAACCATTTTTAACATAACGAGCACAGTTTACGTGAATGTAAACTGGCAGCCAAGGCGAGTGAACTGGAATGCGCATGTGTGACCAGTGACTTCACTGTACTAGTCAGTAGGGGCAGTGGACACCGTTGAGTGAGCCTGTGTCCTGTGTGGCTGTCACATTCAAAATGACTGAACGAGTAGAGCAACAAATTGAAATCGAATTTTGCATTAAGCTTGAACTTCCTCCGTGGAAACTATTCAGATGATTCAGAAGGCCACAGCTATGGGCAACTGGTGACTGGCAGCTTCATCACAACGATACGCTTGCTCATGCATCACGTCTCCTGCAGAGTTTTTCTGTGAAACATCAAATCACTCAGGTGATGCATTCCTGCTACAGCCCAGATTTGGTGCCCTGAAACTTTTGGCTTTTCCCAAAACTAAAATCACCTTTGAAAGGGAAGAGATTTCAGACTGTTGAAGAGATTCAGGAAACTACGATGGGGCAGCTGATGCCAATTGGGAGAACTGTGTGAGGTCCCAAGGTGCCTACTTTGAAGGGAATTGAGGTGTCATTGTCCTATGCACCATGTGTTTTGTATCTTTTATCTTCTTCAATAAATGCCTTTATTTTTCATAGTACATGGCTGGATACTTTCTGGACAGACCTCATAAATCTCTACTTCCTTCATATTTCTGTTAGACATATATCTTCACTAATTTCTGTTCTTAAGGAAAGGACCTTTTCCCTCAAGAAAGGTATCTATGTTTTCATTACTAGTTTTGGTTGTAATCATGACCAAATTAACCTGAGAGTGTGGCCACACTTCTCTACCTTGTTTGTGGACAGCTCGAAACATGGAGAGAACAGTTAACATATTCTTAGAAAACAGTACTTATTTTTAAAAAAATATTTTGTTAAAAATATTTGGTTTTCTCTACCACAAGAAAAGAATAGTAAGAATATCAGTTAAAAGTCACGTGATGAGTTATATTTTAAGATGCATTTTGCACTGAAGATATACAAAAGTCATATTAAATTGTCTAGAGACTAAAATTAAAGTATTAACTTATTTACAAAAGAAGAATATCAGTTAAAAAGTCATGGGGAAAAAATAAAAAACACACACAAAAGCAAACCACTTACCACTAGCACATGTAAATTTTAGTTTAAGCTGTTTTATTTCATTTATCACTGTTATTATTTTTAATTTAATATTTATTATATTTTCCATTACCACTTAGTCCCCTTATAACCCCTCCCCCCAGCAATCACCACACTGTTGTCCATGTTCATGAGTTCTTTTTCCTTTTTGCTTAATGAGAAAAAATAACTAAGGAATATGGGACAAGATTTCAATTTTCAAAAACTCTTAGGGTTTTGGACAGAATAAGGGAATATGAATCATTTTGAGACAAACAGTGAACAAGTCATAAATTAAAATGTATATAGCCTGCCCGGCTGGTGTAGCTCAGTGGATTGAGCGTGGGCTGAGAACCAGAGGGTTCCGGTTCGATTCCCAGTCAGGGCACACGCCTGGGTTGCGGGCCAGGTCCCCAGTGAGGGCCATGTGAGAGGAAACCATACATTGCTATTTCTCTCTCCCTTCTCCTCTCTGAAAATAAATAAATAAATAAAATCTTAAAAAAAATAAAATAAAATGTATATAACCTGTCTTAGTAGTTATGGTTTTTGGAAAGATGTAGAATGTCTTTGGGAGTAAAAATCAAAACTATTGTCTTACCATAACCATTTATCTTAGCTTTTTACTTACTGGAATTACACAGCACTTAGCACAGAGGAAAACACTTCTTTAAAAACACTTCTAGAATGAATTGCTCATACCTGTCAAATGATCTTGGAATATCTTCAAAATATCAGGTAGGCTGTTGCATCCAGCACAAGGACACCTACCTGCGTAACATTGAGAAAGCCATATGTGGAGCAGAATATTTTTAGTACTTCCCTAGGGAGCCACATCTACTGCTAATTCTGAAAAAAGAAAAAGAAAAAACCTTCATAGCTAGAGTAGCGAAGACAATAATGAATAATACCCTGGAAATATTCATAAAGGACCTCCTAAGTATATTGATGTATACTTAAACATTTATCTCTTCCCTTTTGCCGGTTCCACCAGAGGAGGGATGGCAATGTCAGTCATGTGACATTTCACAACTCTTTGATAAACACAGCTCATTTCAGCAAACACACTGAGCTCCTACTACCATCTTTGTACTGTGAAGTGGACACACGTCGCCACAGGAATAGACTTTTGAATTAGAACATTGAGGAAAGACAGAGAGAGGAAAAATGACATTAAAATTTTAATCCTAAAAAAAGAGAAGGAGCAGTAATTAATATTTACTTTATGCATCGTTATTTTTCTAATTCCCTTAATCCCATCTGGCTCAATGACATGAAAATTACAGTAAGTGAAGAAAGTTCTCCATCTGTTAGAAATGTAGAATAAGGCACTTACTCTTGTGGGTAACCACACAGAGCACGAAGAAATGTCTCACAATTGAAACGGTAAGAGTAGGATCCCCTCTTTAGTTGTATGTAGCTGATACAGATTTCTAGAAGATCTCTACTAGATAGAGTTGCAAATATTTCTACGGGACTAGTGCCCTTTTTTGTTTTCAAGTGAGATGAAATACACTAGCCAACTGGTGTAATACTCATAAATTCGGAAGACCATTTGCCATGCATTACAAGTAAATGATGCAGTAGATATTCATTACATGTGCCCCTTGTCTTTCGCTCCTTGCTCCATCCACCACTCTGAGATTTCCTTTCATGTGGCTGTAGGACTAGCACTGGGTGCCATGTTGATATAACATTAACTCAGCACGTTCCCTATTGGTCAGTTCAAAGGTAGACTCGTCAAAGTCTTTTCCCTGGGAATCTCGGTGGCTGGATCTATAACAGGTAAATCCAGGAGGCATCAGTAGTCATGTTTCTTCTATACACACCAGAGAAGCACAGGAAGCTGGTTTAGACAGAGAGTCAGAGTAGGTTAAGAGCTACAGGAAGCGCAGAAGGAAAGGAATACTAGGAAGAGAGACTAAGAAAGAAGGAAAGAAATACAACAGCACATGGGCAGGAGACAAGAGCTAGAAAATGGGTTCAGACAGGGCTTGGATCCCTAAGTCACAGTTCATCTTGAGCTCTGCTTGCACCCGAGCCTAATGATCCGACGGGAAAATCTTTTTTTACAATTAAGCCTCTCTTCTTTGTGCAAGTACCTCAGATGGTTTCTGTTATTTGCAACCATGTCAATGTCATATCTCCAAGCAATAATGTGGTTGTGCCTGGGCATTTATCTCCCCTTCTCTCTCACTTAATCCAGAAGAGACTTTCTCTCTTTACCAACTCACACAAAAGTAGAAACAATGATTTAAACAAGTCTACCAAAGTCACAGGGAAGAAGGTTGCCCAAAGGTCCTCTTGTATCCAAGTGGGGAGTGATCAGATATGACCACCATGGGGGAAGGGAAAGAGGAGACAGAAACTTAACTGACAATCAAAGAGAGAGGAAGGATGGTTTGGGGGTCGAGGGTGAAAGCATTCGGTCAGGACGTCTGAGAGCAGAATGAAAGAAATAAGAGGTTGAACACCCTTGCGCTCTCTCATCTCCTGCCATTCAATGGTCCTGAGCCCTGGGAAGTCCTTTGGCTAGACAGTAGAATTGAACTTCTGTGTGGGGTTGGGCTGGACTAATACATTTGCAAAGGGTCATAACTAAAACAAACCACACTTCACAACATTAAGGCTATTTTTCCATTAGCAGAGTAAAATGCAAGTGATTATCTAGGTACTTCAGATAATTAAAAGGAAAGTAGTTAAGACTGAAAACTATTACCCAACTCATCACAAAATTCAGGTCAAGGTCTATGATGTAGGGATTCTTAGTGGATTCTTAGTGTCTTCTGTTTGAGGACAAGCTCGTTTGCAGGTGTACTTGGAGTAGAGCCTGTGTAGCTAAATATTAAGAGGAAACAATTAGAATAGAACTTTGCTTGAAGGGAAAGGGGATGCGATCCATCTTTTGAAGCTATAGCTGGGGAAGCAGATAACTCAGACATCACTGGGGTAATTCAAATCTCAACGCACCCCTCTTCCATTTGGATTACCCCAGCACTTGAGACTCTGTATTAGCAAGAGGCATTGACAAGCATATGGATAGTTTAGCTAATCCTGCTATCTTTGTGTCTCTAAGAAACCGATCCTTGATGAGACACATGGCTTGTATGCCTGGCCCTGTATGATTCTCTCTTGTACTCACCCAGGAAAAGCAGCTAGTCTACAGCTTTTGTTATTGGCCCTATATCCACAGCCACCTCTGTCACATCTTTGCCCATCTGACTTCCAGCCGGCCTGATGTCTCCAGTTTTCTTCCTCACTTGCCCACTCAGTTTCTTCCACAGTCCTCTGTGCACACTGATCAACTCCCAGTCTACTGGTACTCTGCCTACACTAGCCATGGAGGACGCCGGCTGCTTCAGGGGAAGTGGGAGGTCCCATCTGCTCAGACACATGACAGGAAACCCAGTTAGGGTACAATGAAGAAGGGCAAAGGGAAGCCTGGAGTTGGGCAGGGTGTGGAAGGAATTGAGCCAGAAGCTCAGAAATTTGCCACAGAGCAAGGCTTGTTAATTATCTAGGCGCTGTTCTAGGCACCGGGGATGCTGAGATGAAGAGGAACTTTATTTTCCAGTAGAGCAAACAGAAAGCAGTGGATAAATAGATCAGTGAGATAATCTAGGTATTGATAAGAACTGTGATTTCTAAAAGAGAGTATTATATAAAGAGTTTGGGAGGGGTGTTCAATTTAGATAGGATGGTCGGGGAAGCTGCTTTAGGAAGTGACATCTGAGCCACTAGAAGGATGAACAGGACCCACCCACACAGTGATCTGGGGGGAGAACATCACAGGTAGAGAAAAGCACTGGTGGAGGAGTCCTGAGCTGAGACAAAGCCTGACTGTGGTGGAAGGTCAGTGGGGCTGAGGAATGATTAGCAGGGGAAAGGATGGTCCTAGATGCCTTGAAGGGAATCTAGACAAGGCCAGTCCCTATGGGGTCTCGCAGGCTGTGGTAAGGTGTTTAGGCAGCCACTGGAGAGTCTTAAGCTTGTAAATAAGATCATCAAGTATATGTTGGAAAAAGCTCAGTTGGGCATGGGAACGAGTTGTTAGAGGGCAAGAATGAACCAGGGACTCCAGTGGGTGAATGGCTTGGACTAGGCATGGGAAACAACTTGCTCGAAGACACTCAGAGAATGTCAAAAACAAGGACATGGGGTCAGTGGAAGCAGAGGAGTGGAAACACACCCTTCCCTCCTGACCCTCTTGGTCTTCCTGACCTAGAACGTTGGCTGATATTCCAGCTCTGCCTAGAAACCACAGACGTGGACATTTGTCATTGTTTTTAGCAGTCTGGCACCTTTGAACATGCCTACTTTGGAGAGTTCTCTGAGAATCTACATTCCCTATGGAAAATATTAGAAACTAATTTTTTTCCAGCCTTTTTATAGTTCTGGCATAAGCAACGACCTAGGTGCTGCCAATCAGAGATTTTGCACGTCAGTCATAGATTCGGCAGGTATCATGAGGAGAAGCAGGTGCTGAGAAGAACCTATTGTGGGGAACACGGCCCCAGGAAGGCATAGCTCCCAGACCAGCAGAGGAGGAGGTTCTGAAGGTGTGTCCAGGGCCCAGGGTTGCTGATGCCGATACACTGAGTGTCCGTCTGTTTGGGCCGTGCTCCTCGGTAAAGCAGACGTTTTATTCGGCCACAAAGGTTCTGCACCTGGTTCTCTGTTCTCCCAGAGAAGCCAACGCCAGCCAGCATCTGTAATGCATCCCTTTTCTGCTTAAATCCATTGGTTCTGTTTTGTGGACTCCTTACGAACCAGAACTGAAACCTCTGTTCTCTTTTGGGATGCAATTACGGGGCTGGAACTGTCAGAAGAGGGAGGCTCCTTGTCTAGTTAAAGGCTATGGCTTCCACAGATTCTCCCCTGTCCCAACTTGCCTGGAGGTTCTGCCAAATTTCCCTCTTCCCATTTGGAAATAGAACCCAAGCTGCCTAGGCTGCCTCATGTACTTCTTGGAAAAAGAGGCAAAGTGAAATTTGTCAGTGGGCTACACCCCGGGCAGACAGCCCTGCATGCTACTGAAAGCAATTTCTCACCAAATAGAGGGCAAAGTGAAAACATGTAACCATTGTTTTGGGCTCTTTCACAGAAATTATTTTGCTAATGGTAGTGTTCACTCAGGACTTGGCTTCTTACTGACGTTACCAGAGAATGTGCAATTTCTGATTCATCAGCAATATTTGTAAGCACTTTTCCCACTACAATTGAAAAATCAGAAATGAATGAATTAAAAAAAAAAAACTACCCAACTTCTTCTTGTAAGGAGTCCTAGTGAGTAATAATAAATTAAAATGTGCCATGAGCTCCCAATTCCCAGGGTCCAGGGTAGTTGCTTATTATAAATATAAGGAAATAGTAGAGAAAAATGGAGACTTTCAACAAGATTTAAGAATATGCCTTTTAAATATTAATTTTAATTCTTTATATATAGAATTCTCTCAAGAGAAAGCTGAAGAAGCATAATAAATCTGAGTCTCAAATGCAGGTTGCATCTTTTCAGTGGCTGGCTTTCTCCTCGGGGTCTAGGTTCAAGCCGATGATTAGTTAGGGCTCCAGGACAGGATTTCCCTTTGGCCACGAAAGGACAAAGGCAGCAAATGCACCTCGGCAGTCACCACTGAGCAGAGGCTTCCTCTTGGTGCCATTTTTAAGAACTGGTGTCCGCCATAGTAAAACTGACTCCTGTGTGACGTTTTCCAGAAACTGACACCCACGTGACAATGAGGTATTTATTCTACACATCTGGCTTCATAACTGATTGTGAACAAAACTGAAGTGTCGTTCACTGTGCCTTCACTGTCCTTATTCCTCTACCTCAAATGTCAGCAGGGCTGTGGGCTCTGCCTCGCTGATGCAACTGGCAAACTTCAGGGCTGTAAGCCCTCCCTAGGAGGACCAGGGCCAGGAAAGAAGGTGCTTAGTGCTGGATCCTCTGTGAGCATGTCTCCAAAGTGTACTCTCCCTCCATTTGTGACATGCTTTCAATGAATTAATGTGTTTATTAATTGATTATCAATTAATTGATCCTAGAGGTTGCTCTAGACAGAAGGTTGAGGTACACCCCAAAGTCACATGTTAACACCTAACCCCCAGTGTGATAGTTTCAGGAGATGAGGCCTTTGGGAGGGTGGAGCCCTCATGGATGGGATTAGTGCCCTTATAAAAAATGCTCCAGAGAGTTCCCTTTTCCCTCTGCACTGTGAGGACACTGAGAGAGGATGGCCAAATATGGGTTCTCACCAGACACTAAATTTGCCAGTTTCATGATCCTGGAGTTTGTAGCCTCCAAAATTGTGAGAGGTAAATTTCTGTTATTTGTAAGCCACCCAGTCTATGGTATTTTTGTTGTAGTCCTAATGGAGTAAGACAGAGGTATAATCAAGCACTTTGGAAGTTGGCCTCATGGATTAACCACAGCTTTATAAAGGCAGGGCCTTGACCTGAGCCTTGAAAGATGAGAACAATCTCAAAGGTAAGGAATCAGAAGGATTAGTGGATTCTTGTGGGGCTTTAGAGATGTATGGAATTTTTATGTTGGGCGAGAAGTAGGAAAGGTGTAGGGAACCAAGCCCAGAAGCTCTGGCTTTGCTGTGGTCTCTCTACTTCCTGACCAAGAGTAAGTATTCTGCAATTACTTGTCAAGTGAATCACACTTTGTGCAGGGGTTTGAACTTCATCGTGAGAGCAGGAGAGAGTCACTGAAAAAAGTCATTAAAAAACATGGAGAGCTTTATTTAACACAAACAATGCTTCTCCTCTTCACAAACTTCACTTTTACCTTCACCATGTCTCTTACCACACTTTTTCAAATGCTGCTGTCACTTGATGATACCTCACCTAGTAAAGGCACTTTAATGATTTGAGAAATGTCTCGGCTCACTTATGGTGACCACCCCGGGCCAGAGTCTTTTAGCTCAGAGAGACAGGACAGCAGGAAGCAGAACACAATTTCTCTTTCTGCTCCGGCGGATCAGATAGGATGCACGAAGATAAGAACACCCAGTGTGGGTCTGGAGTGTGATGAGATGGAGTCACCTCGAGTGTTACACATTTTAGTTGATGTTTAGACAGCTTTCGATGGCAGATAAACTTTATAAATACAATTTACACTTGGGCCCATTTCCCTCCTAATCTTCTCTTCAATCCAGCAAGCAGATCTTCTTTCCATAGTCACAGCAACTCTGTGTCAAAGCAGCCAGTGAAGATGTGAATTGAGTTGCAGGCTACAGTGATTTATTTTATTAATGCGTTTTTTAGGCGTCAAATACTGAAATCATTTCTTGTGACTTTGGCCAAAATTTCCTATCTTAAGTTATATTGTTGCAAAAATTTGGATATACAAACCTTATAATGCAATCTATAGCAATAGCCATGGGTTCTATCTTTTCAAGTAGAACGAGGTTAGAAACTAATTAAAATCTGATAGTGTCAAAAATCATTTTTATATAGAACTTAATTTAGTAAAGCACTGTCACATATAGTCCTTTTTCTTTTTATTTTGTAATTATTCTGGTTGTGGATATCAGTTTTACAGGTAACAAAAATAGGCTCAGAGAGATCAAGTGACTTACCCAAAGTAACCCAGCTTATCCTTATTTGGGGCAGAATCAGGACTCAAACTATTTTCCCAGGTTTGTCAATCTGTGGGAAGTTATTAATTTAGGTAACATGATAGGCTAATTTATAGAATAGATGTTGGTTTCTCTGCTTTGTGACAGAGAATACTGTGTGTAGAAGAAAAGCCATGAAAGATAAAAAAAGGAAAGGAAGGGTGGATGAAAGAAGGACAAAAGAAGAAACACCTTGCAGAACAACGGTGCCTGTTAAACAGCAGGTGATTGTCTAGCCAACCCCCTCCCCGCACGCGTGAGCGTGCACACACACACACACACATGCTGACTCTGCTGTGCGGCCCAGTGGGCAGGGCTGACCTGCCTCAGGCCATCCTCACTGTACTAAATCGATGAGCTGACACTTTTCATCCACAGGCCAATTATGTTGAAAACCACAAGTATTGTTTGATTTTACTGTTATTTTGCAGAGATGAGAGAGAGTGATGGATGGATTGGTTATACTGGATAATTGAACTACTTCTAGAATGACCCTTCTACTAGGCACACGGCCCCAGACCTGCTCTCAGAGACCTTCGTGGAGACTGTAACCAGGACATCTGGGAGAGCGTTCCCAGTAGTGCGTTCAGACCCATGCCTCTCCCATGCTCACTGAGCCCTCACCTTTCAGCTGTAGGAAGGCAGACACAGTCATGTTGACAGGTACGCCAAAAAGAGAAATGTTTTGTTTTTCGGAATGAAAGAAAAGAAGTGGAGTTAAACTTAGGAATCTAATCTAAAGCAGATAATATTGCCTCTTTACACGTTAGGAGTCAGGGAGCTTGAATGCCAATCCCTACTCTGCCTAACTCTAATGCAGTGGTCTGCCTCTAATTAACTTCTCTAACTCTGCTCTCTCAGCTGAAAAACGAGGGAATGCTCATTCATTAGACTGAAAGTGCAGTGGAGCAGCGTCTGAAAGAGTGGTCGGGCGCACTGACTACCTCCCCTCCTTGCCCTGTGAGACCTCACGTTAAGCAGGATGGACTGAGACAAAGGGTTAGGAAATAATCCTTCCTGGGAGCAAGGGTCGGGAAGGACTTCCAGCTCTTGAATAACAATTTTCTGAGCTTCAACTTTCTCATTTGTGAAATGAAGACATGGGACTAGATGGCTCTTACCAGCAATTTTAGTTCTAAAATATGTTAAATTGATGATGTTGGCCTTGTATGCAACAACAATCTTCTAGAAACCCTTGAAAGCCGTGACTCAGCATGATATGTTTTGCAAACGCATGTAGGAAGATAAAGCTCTTTCCTTGTGTGTATACACATGCATGAGTGGGTCGTTGTCACATGTATAAGTGATAAAAACAAATGTCTACCTTCATGTACCAAACACTTCCTCCAGGAGTGTCCAACCTTTTGGCATGTCTGGGCCACACTGGAAGAAAAGGAGTTGTCTTGGGCCACACATTAAATCCACAAACACTAATGATAACTGATGAACAAAACAGAAGAAGGGTTTTAAGTAAATTTATGATTTTGTGTTGGGCCGCATTTATAGTCATTCTGGGCCACATGCAGCCCACAGGCCGTGGGTTGGACACCCCTTCAGTGTTCTATGACGTGAAAATTATTAGTATAACTGAGAGTTTATGATTACATAGTTATTTTTAGAAAGCATTTAATTTAGCATCTATTTAGGTCTTCAGTATTGTATGTCTGTGATACACAGATGCACATCACCAACATCATATGCTTCTTGTCAAGGCAATTAAAGAAGGAATTTCCCATGACGAGATAACATGTTCATTACAGAGTTTTCTCCTGTTTATCAGGAAGAGAAAGAAGGCATTCCATATTTGGCAGTAGCATCCCTTTCTCCCCCCTGCCAGAGTTCAATGACAAGAGAGTGATTAACGAGTGTGTCCCACATTACTGTCGTCAGGAATGCAGTCCAGGCCTGGGGGAAGCCTGAATAATTGAAGGGAAGAGCTAATGGTGGTAACATTAGTTGTAAGAGGTCAGAGAAGCTTTATTCCTGGGCTATCTGCCCAGTTTAAAGGATCATTTACACATTTTAGAGTGTGGTTTGCTTTGCTAATTGGTAAGCAACCCTTATTGGCTCGGAATCATAGCGTACGACTTCCTGTGAGGCTGGTGAGGGAGGCTGGACAGAACTGCACATTCTCATACCGAAGCCTTTCGTGATAACAGCTGTGACAGGTTTTACCTAATGAGTGATAAATGGCACATGCCACACAGGCACCCTATCTCATTTACCATCGGCTCCCGAGTAGGGTGCCCCTGGAATCACAGTGAAAACGACTGAATAGTCTACACTTTGGATTTACTCATGATTTCTTCACATCTTTCTTTTTTCTTTGTAACAGATGCGAAGATATTGTGTGGCTGGTGGCACTGGGGCAGTGGTCAAGGGATGTGTGAGAAGAAGGCACTTCACTGATGAAAGCACTTTAATGAACCTATCTAGACAATCCTGTAAAACCAAAACCAAATTATACTGCAGACTCAAAAGGGTGGGGGCAGATTAATCTGGGCGAAGCAGTGGGGGAGGAGGAGGCGGAGTTGCAATGCCCGGATGGGAGGTGGGCACTGGACAGGCTAGGATCGAGGACCTGCTTCACAACAGCCTACAGGAACCTTGTCCCCACATTCGAGGTCTTGTTGGCTACTTAAACCTGGGGCTAATGAGTGCCCTGTCTTCAACTGTGACTTGAAACATGAAAGAGGTGACTTATCCTTTCACACACACACACACACACACACACACACACACACTCTTACACTAAGAATACAGGAGTCATTGTGGGGCTCTAAGAGCTGTTGATGCTAGCTTAAATAGAGAAGAAACAAAATGATGCCATTTAAAGCAAAACAAATGCAATCCTGGACCAAACAATATGTTACTGGCTGAACATCAAGGGACTATGATACCATAAAAGTCAGCGAAATTACGGATGCTACTTTTGAAACATATCTTTAAATAGTAGCCCTCAGTTTGACATTACCTTTTAAGGAGAATTTACTAAGGATCTGTTGCAATTTTTGTACTCTAAAAACTGACATACTATGCAAGAGGTTAAGAATTCTAGCATATCTCATAAAAATCAAATTCAAATATAAAGCTAAGTTGCGCTAAAGTTAAAAATTGAAATAAAATAAATTCAGTGAGATAACAGATTTTAAAAAGTTGCTCTAAGATCAAGATTAAGAAAGAGTGACAATTTCCTTTCAAAACTTGGAACTCATTTTAAGATGCAAGAATCAATGTATCTGAGAATACACTTTAGTTCTAATTCTTCGTATTTTATATCCTATGTTACAATATTTAAGAAAGCAAACCAATACAAAAGAAGCAACTTAGAATATGTTGTAGCTATGGTAGCTTGGGAAAACTCTGCTTTTATTTTTATTCCAATATCAAGAGATGTTAAAGTCCTGCTTAGGGACACAGAGGTTGATATTTATAAATATAAGGTATAAATTAGAGGCAATGAACTTAACCTATAACCTTCTCATTTTTGTCTGTTTTTAATATATTTCAGGTTAAAACATTTTTCGATGTTCTCACCTCACTTGCTGATTGCAGACCTAGATGAAAACCTTAGCTAATACATCTAAACAGACGTGGCTGCACGCTACCACCAAAGCAATCAGGATGTCCTCCTGGGTGGGGCAACTCTCTGCCCAGCCAGTAGGGCAGAAACATGCTCTTGGAACGGGATTCTGAAAACATGCTTCACCCCTCTCTTCTGAGGATTATTGCACTTCATTTTACCTACAAAATACTCAAGCATGCCAAGTCCCCTTTATTGAAGGCAAATAACATTTAAGCTGGAAACTGGCATTTACTGTACTCTTACAAAGTATATACTTTGTTCTCTAAAGCTAGATTCATTCAACTAACTGGATGTTTAGCTCGATATTTTCCTTCTCGTTCTTTCTGTGCTAACCTTTAGACATAAACCTCAATTTTGGTCAAAATTGTTCTGTCTGTTGCCATTAGAACTTCACTTGGACTTCTATTATATCCTAAAGTCTACCCAACACCTCTTTAGCAAGCTTCTTTTCCTTAGGCCTTGTGAGGTAAACATGCCTGTCTGTGGTTAGTCCATTTATGAACAGAGAAGGTTCTGGAGGCAATCTGCCTGTGTCCCATCTATCTCCATCACTCCAGCTATGGGACGTTAGAAAAATTTCTCCATGTTGGAGCGTTCTCATTGCGAGTGGAAATGCAAACTAGGCAAGCACTTTGAAAAGCACTTTGGTGTTCTGTTGTAAAGTTGAATACCTGCATTGTCTACAGCCCGGTGATGACATACTGATGGAAACCAGGGGACATGTATGAGAATGTTCACACGTCCCACACTCATGTCCCCCACACATGCCTTGACATTAAAGATGGACACATATTTTGCATGTTTTCTATCACTCCCTCCCCCAACCCTAAATATCTATGGCAGATACCACTAACTGACTCCAGTGGTCTTGCCCAGGGAGTGTGGGCTTAGCTTTGTAATTCTTTCCAACCGAGTTTCACAGGCAACTGCCTCCAATCAGTTGGAACCTGGTAGAGATATTCTTCCACCTTCCTAGCCTTAGGTAGCTAAGGCCATTTGGACTGAGCATACTGGGCAGTTCCTTTAAAATGGGTTTGAATGTAGGTAATGACAAACAGACTCTCCAAGGCTCATTTCCTCCCTCTTTGTGTATCACCTCATCCTGAAAGAGAGATTAGTTTCACTAAAACTTGATCCTTGTATTTTTTCCCTTACCCTTTTAAGAACTGAATTATATATTGGTTTTAGGGTGAAAAATTATGTTCTCATCTCTTAAAATAGTTTAACTTCTTGTCCAAATGCTCAGATTTATTTCGTTTTTATCGTTTATATCGATCCATTATATAAGGCACTCATTTTCATTCAGTGGTTTTATGACATTTTCTTTTCAGATTATTGACACTACCTTTCTGCAGATTGCTTTGGCCGCTTTTATATACAGCACTCCATGAAAAACAAAAGTCTAGCAGGACAGAGGGACAGGTTATATTAATATTCCATAGATCTACACAGGGGTCCCCAAATGGGAGGAGACATCACCAAATCTATAATTTTCTTCTTCTCAAAGGTTGATACAGTATCCGGAGCCACAGCCTATGCTGCAGTGCTTTCCAGCAAATAGGTTGAGAAGGAGAAGTCCTGAATCACTTAGCATTATGTTAAATCACTGAGGCAAAGGAACCAGGAAAAATATGGCTTCACATATAATATGTGAATTTCTTATTTTTTGTGTGGCTGATGATTTAGGCTTTTTACTTCTTGGATTTAAGAGATCTTAGTTAATAAGGCATTAGTGTAGAAACAGTATAGGTGACAGAATATCAATTTAGTTTAAAAAATACCTTTCTGAAGGAAAGAAAATCCTCACACCTGTAACTTTGTCACTAAACCTAAGTTTCTCAACAAACTTTTCTTTCACTGAAAAGAAGCATGTTTAATGTTCGGGAGGCAAATTGCATTAAATTGATGCCCTTGGAGACAGAGGCCCTCTGTATTTCGTCCTCCAAATAAATCACGGGCAGCATTTGTTTCCGCTAGGGTCCAGATCCAAACCTTAAGCTGGATGAACGATGGTGCCAATTAGAGCCCTGGCTCGGTGGCATGGCTGGTTGGAGCCTCACCCTGTACTCTGAAAGGTTGCGGGTTCGCTCCCTGGTCAGGTGCAAATAGGAGGCAGCCAATTGATGTTTCTCTCTCAGATCAGTGTTTTTCTCTGTCTCTCTTTTCCTTTCTCTAAAATCAATAAACATATTCTCAGGTGAGGATTAAAAAATGTCAGTTAATAGACCTTTTTTTGAGATGCTTGTCCTTGCTTTTAGGAACAAGTACTGTGTCCCCAAAATTTCTTTTTAATGTTGGGTAGAGTATTTCCCAATGAGATTCAAAAGCTTTGAGAAGTTTCCAGTAGGCTTGAAACGGGGGAAGCAGGACAGCAGACTCCACATTCGAGCACCATTGCCTAAGGTACTAAGAACCGCAGAGCTCACGGGCTCAGGAAATGAAGCTTCCCCACGCATTTGGAGACTGGACAATATTTGAAATGTTCGTAAAGATGATGAGTTTCTCTCATCCTGGATACCCATGCTAGTAGATCTGGTAGCACTTAATTTTAGTAATGCCATAAAGGTAGACAATGATTTTTCAGTGGTGTGAGACCAGAAGAGAAAGTTCCAATAATTTCATTTTACCAATGTTGAAATTTAGGCATGCAAATTTTAGCCACTATTCCAAAGTTAACACAATAGTGCAGCATCATAACACAGGATTCCTGATTGTTGGTCCCATGGCCTACCTAACCAGGATACCTAATATCATATCTCCATCCACCTTCAATCTCTCTCCTTCCTTCACCTTCCGCCTCACCTCCACCCCCGCCCCAAAAGAGGCAGTTTTCATTAATGGCTGAGAGGTCACTCCAATGACCTAAGAGGTCCCTTGTTGGAACGAGAGTGCCGGGCTCTCCCGCTCCTGGGCAGTGTGAGCGAAGGCACAGACTTTGATAACATGTTCCAAAGCCTCCTCATCTCCACAGTGGGACTAATGGTGGTACCTACTTCAATGACTGTTACGAAGAAGAAATAGGTAATTATAGGTAAAATGCCTGGCACAGAGTAAGGCCCTAAACCCATGTTGGATAGAAGAACCTATCCTGAGAGCTTCCTCTGATTAATTCTTTGCTTTCACTCCTTTTGGCTTCTCTTTTATCCACAGTTACCATCAACTATTTCACTTGTGTTAGGGCCCCTCATCTCAGTCTTGGTCAGCTACCTCCTTCCCATGGCTTTATTGTAATTAGCAGTAATAATTATTCATTGGTCTGCCGACGAACATTCCACTTTGGACAGGAAGATTACAGCATGGGATGTGCTTGATAATAAGATCACCTGCAGATGTGAAGAGGAGGTCTTAGAAGGGACAAGAATGGAGGCACAAGCCTGGCAAGGAGGCAATTGTGCAGACAAAAGCAAACACTAAGAAAATGGTGGTGGGGATGGAGAGGAGACACAGGAGGAGGAGCCAAGTAGGAGGCAGAACCCACAGAACCTGATCGGCAAGGATGTGTGGGAGACGACGGGGGGGGGGGGGGGGGGGGGGGGGGGGGGGGGGGGGGGGGGGCGGGCACTGGAGATGTCTGGGTTTCTGAATATACAGCTGGGTCCGGAGACCGAGGCAGGTCCCTGAGAAGTGCCAACATTTAAGGGGAGGACAGAGCAGGAAGAAGACAGAGAAACTTAGGAGAAGGCCTAGGGAAAGTGATCCAAGTTGATGTGATGAGACCTGAGAGAGATTTACACCCCCAACTATAAGTTGTACTTGATCAAGCAGTTAGATTTTAAAATTATACTTCACAGAAATGTGAAGAAAAGAATAAATAAATATTTATTAAACCTCTGCAGAGGCCCTAGATTTCTAAGCTTAGTAATGCAAACAAAGAAACAAAAAGAACCCAACAAAACAAAAGCCAAACATTGATTTACATAACAATAGAACTAAATCTTTTGAATGTTAAAGCAATCAAAACAAAAAGGCAAGCATCAAAGTGAGGAAAATGTTTCCAAGTGTTTATGGTCAGGAAAACAGTCTTTGGAAAAAGAGCTTGTATGAGTCATTACGGTAAAACGGCATGGGTCTGTGGGTGAGGTGCTTAAGGGGAGGATTCATAAAATGTTCTGACTGTAGAAACGAGATGATAATTATTGGACATGAAGGAGGTGTTAGCTAATGTTAAGGTGGTAATCATATTGCAATGTACAAATGTATCAAACCAATATATTGTAAACCCAAACTCATACAATGCTATATTTCAATTCTATCTCAATTTTTAAAGAGGAGCAACTGCAACTGATAACCATATGGGAAAATATCTAGTTTCATTAATAGCTAAAATATGTACTTAGAATAAAGAGGCATTATTTTTCTCTTGTTAATTAGAAAAAATGTTTAGATAATAATATAATTAACAAATATGTGGTGAAATCAGCATTCTAATCATTGTTAGTGGCACTGTATATTAGTATAGACTTTTGGGAAAAATATTTGTTGGAATGAATTTGAAACCACAAATTGTTCTTGTATAGAGTTTTTTGCTGGTGTCTCCTAAAAAATTCGAATGATAGAATACATCTGCAAAGTATCTTTGTTAAATGACACAATTGTAAGTAATTATGAAAAGTCAGAATTTACTAATAAAGCTGTTGTTAAATAACATGCGGTGTGGCCTATTATGAAGTTTGTGCAATGATGATGATATAAGGTTTGTGAATTAAGAACAGGATCTGTATTTTACAGGCACACTGAATGTAGCCGTCCATGTGGACTCTGGACATAAAAAACTGGACAGGGGCTTCCGCGGCAGCCCTGACAGTGGCCGTGCTGGTGTGGTTGGGCGAAGCATGGTATTTCTTCCTCTGTTTCCCACCCTTCTTGTTTTCTTCTTAGATAACTTACGTAATCACTGAATAGTGAATCATGGAGTCTTCATTTCTTTTTCTCTTTTTTCCGACTAAATGAAACCATATTTTTCAAGTCGTTGATATGATTTTTTTAATCCTTAAAACTGTTGCAAATTATGTACAAGTGAAACAAAATCAGAGTGAGAAGGAGAGAGCAGGCTGACAACTCTGGGGGGCGGTTTGGGGAGTGGAGGAATCAAGCAGAAAAGAGAAAGAACTGATGACCATGGACAGCAGTGTGGTGATTGCTGGGGGGTGGGCGTGGAAGAGGGTATGGGGGAGATAAATGGTAAGGGAAAATACAATAAAAATGAACATTAAAAATAAGTAAATAAAAATAAAAATAGTATCATAGATTAAAAAAATCATTTTGATGCTAGTATGTGTTATCAAATGGCAGATTTCACTAATGATTGTTTTGAAACCGTGACCTACTGGCGATGATGACAATGAGGTGACGTGGTGACCACTGTGACTATAATGGGTCACTGTGACTCTAACGAGACACCGCACTACTGAACTGCTGCAGGTACTCTGAGCCCGTGTTTAGGGGATCACAGTAGGCTTTACCTTTGGTTTCACAGAAATCAAAGGGTTTTTTAATCTTCTATTACTAAAATCCGGGAAATGTGTCCCTTGTGATTAATAACACAGATCATTAGCAAACTTGTACCCCAATGTGATGCTGTATTTGTCCATGTTATAGGTGAGAGCTCCTGAGCTCATTACACATTCCATGAGTTATCTGGTTAATTCCTTCACTGATAATGCTAAATAAATTACCCTGTATAATGAGGCATCTGCCCAAAATAAGAACAGGATTTTGACAGGGCCTGGACAATTGATCAGCTCTCCAGGGCTAGACAGAGGCTGATAGGGAGCGCGCCAGAACTTCCCTGCAATCTAATTCATTAGTCTTACTTTTGCATGATGTAATTCAGAATTCAGCTCTCCTTCCCCGGGTGACGTCTTTCCACTGGGGACTCGGACATGATCTTTTTCTCCTCCAAAACTCTTCCAGTCTGACTTGCTGACTTTAGACTATTTTTTACCTAATTCTTGAGTTAGGGTAGTGTTGATGGAAAAGCCTCCTTCTTCCCAATTTTTTATTCGCCCAAATTTGAAATTTCTGACATTCAAGGCACACGTTTACATCGGCACCTACGCCGTGCCATTTCCATCTTAGAACATCGTCCTGTTGCTGATGGTGGTTGGAGTGTGGATAGACTCACCGCTGACAATTTGAGTTTGACTTTATGAAAGTCTTAATGAAGCTTTTCAACTATTTTCTTTAGCTCAGCCAGTTTCCTGAAATATTACTAGAATATAAAGTCCACTAGAACTCAGATTTCACAGGGACAGGGATTTGTATGTATGTTTTGTTTGCCAAGGCAGAGCAGGGCCTGCTATGTGTCAGGTATATGATGCGCAAGTGTTGGAAGAACAGGGTCAAAAAATAAAAGAAAGAGGTGAGATATTTAATGGGATTTCCCCACCCCACCCCCTTTCTTCTTGTCCCACTGTACTTTTCCTTACCCAAAAACAGAATTTTAAAAGTTGTATAAAGTTGATGAGAGAGAGGGCATAGGACCAAGTCTTCATGGGCATGGCTTGAACTTGGGGGCCCCTCCTCCCCACTGCTCCCCAGCTGGTATGGCAGGTGGCAATAGCCCACACTCTCGACAGGAAGGGCTGCTTCTCGTGGAAACACTAAAGAGGAAGTCTCTGAAGCTGCTTCACCTTCAGCTAGAATTTGGGAGGCTCTTATCCCCTAAGCTGAATGGAACCTAATGTATGATTGACAATGAGTCTCCAGTTTGGTGGTCCTTCCCTAACACTTCCGACAAACATCAATGCCACATTTGTGGACATTAGGTCCCACAGACCCCTGAGCCTGAAGTACAGTCACTTCAGAGAAACTGCATGGAGAAAAGATGAGGCTTCCAGCAAACTGAGGAATTTCTTCTAAAAGCCTCTCTGTCCCATGTTGAGAAATGCCTCTGGGGCGTGATTTCCTCACCTATGTAAAAAAAAAGCAATAGTAATTTTGCTCAATAAATGTTCGTTGAATGAAATAGTTATTGTATGAATGAGAAAGAACACTACTGTATTAGTGACTCAGCATATATGTTTTTGTTCTGGGAAGCAGATTCCAGGTTGTAGTGCGGGCTCGTGAGCCTGAGACAGAAGACGTGGGCTCGGTCTTGGTGCCGTTCCTCATGCTGAGCATCTATTACTGAGAGCCCTAATTTCCCTTCGGGAAATAAAAATTCCCTCATTCTCAAACATGCGATTGGGTTGATGAACCCTATCCATAACCACTTGGTCAGAGGTGTTGGGAAGACTGAATGAGTTAGTATAAATATATGCAAATCACTTAGAACAGTGCCTGCCTGGCACTTAATACGCGTTGTTGAATCTGTTACATACGTCCTCTGCATTTGATGGTTCTGCAGATTCAACCAACTGCAGATTGCAAATATTGGAAAAACAAATGTTACGTTGTTGCCGACATGTACTAAGTAGTTAGGCCTATGATGGTTGCCTCTTGTCACTATTCTGTATACGACACAGTATACCAATTGTTTATGTAGCATTTAGATTGTGCTATAAGTAATTCAGATGATTTGAAGCATACAGGGTGATGTATTCATAGGTCATATGAAAATACTATACCATTTTACATAAGGGACTAGAGCAGCTGCAGATTTGGGTATCTGCAGGGGTCCTGGAACAAATCCCCCACAGATACCAAAGAAACAACTGTATTTTCTTTGTTTACGAATAATTTATGTAAGATTTTGCAATAATACAAATCATTGGAACAAATGACAGTCTGCTATTTTAGCTTAAACTCTACAGCCTCTAATCTCATTTATGAACTCAATCAACCAATTAGCCAATCAGTTTTTGTGCTGCAGCTGGTGCATGTCTCAGATTAGTTACAGTGGTGTACAAAGGCAAAGAGAACATGGCTTATGTTTTCATGGAGTTTACAAGACACTTGTCTTATTCAGAAGTTTCATTCACATGAAGAATATGAAGCCAAGACTCACACTTGGTGTAAATAAATATAGTGTGTATAGTTGCAGCGGGAAAAGGCCTGTTTTTACCATTTGTGATTTAATTGGATATGTCTAGAATATTCAAAGTCTTTATATTGTATATCTCTGTGATTCGGTGATGCTCTCCCTTGAGCCTAGGATAATGGATGCATAGTTAGCCACACCAACATAGAAGGTATGCATACATTTTGCTATTAACATCTATTATTGCATAACATATCTTCATATAGCATCTGAAATTTGATTTTGTGAGCTATTAGCTCTATTAAAACAATCTGCATTTAGGCAATGCTTGAAAAGGCCCAACAGTATTTATAATCACATAGTGATAGAAACTGTGGGTTGGGTCCCCCCTCCACCCCCAAGCCTCCTTTCCCTTTTCTTCCATATCACACATTTCCAGCCAATGAGTCAAAGGCAAAAACCTTTGAGGAGGGTTTCCCTTCCCACTGAAAAGACCAAGCCATGCTTCTCCTTCCTGC